>KE504824.1:58813-79905 GCA_000441515.1 Elaeis oleifera
TATATATATATATATATATATATATATATATATATGTGTGTGTGTGTGTGTGTGTGTGTGTGTGTGTGTGTGTGTGTGTTTGGGGGGTGGTACTTCGGCCATGTCGAAGACATGAGGCAGAAGAAGTCCCAAAGAAGCCAAGCCCCTCCCCACTCTAGCTCTTTGATTGTTCGTCCATGTAATTAATGAGTGTGTCTCCACGTGCCATGAGACAATAACACTCACCAAATTTAAGGTCCAAAAGTCATGCACAATCCAAGAAGTGCCGTCCGTCACTCGGCACCGACCCAAAGGTGCCATGATCTAGGCTCCTTCCTCGAGCACGTTAGCCAATCCTTACTTCCAATTATATATCACGTCGGTGACTATATCAAATATTCTGAGGTACCTACTCTTCTCCACGGGTGCCTGTACTCTCCATGCTCGTTCAATTTTCACTTCGGCCTGCAAGCCTCGTGGTGGTCTTGGCTCCTACATTGACTGCCAATCTACTCTTGGCCCCAGCTTTATTAGTGAACTGCAACCCAAGTGGGTGGCTCAGGGAATCTTCCATCGGTCGATTCTCCCTCGGTTGATTATCGGGCTCCTGAAAATACAAAGAGATTAGAGGCTCAACATGCAACGGATTGACCAGCCCATTAACAGTGCAAAAGGTCTTATTGGCTACACTGTTCTGTGCACCTCATTAATTCTCGATTGTACTTCATTCATTGTGCATATGCCATAAAGGGAGCCCTAGGTCATTTGAACCTAATAGGAGGCATTAAATGCCTCTTCCACTCACGTCCCATCCTCTCATAGACCATGGGCAATGCAACAAGACAAGAAGATTAGAGAGAAAGCAATGGAGAGAGAAAAAATGATAGCCAAAAGAAAGAAGAAAAAATATGCTCCCACATACACTTGTCAAGGCCGAAGCTCCTCCCCTACGTGCACATGGCCTCCCAAGATGCCGGGCTTTGCCAGATTTATGAGTCCGAAGTCCCCTTTTTTGAGCACTTCAGATGACCCTCGGAGCTGGGCACAATTCATGTGGATATTTAATGGGAGAAATATTTTGTTGATGCGGATTTGACCCCTATCTGGGATGCTATTGTTGTGGACAAGGGCTCGACCCGTCATGTGAGATATTGTCTGCTCTGACCCATAGACCTCACGGTTTTGTCCTTTAAAAGGTGTCTCACGTGAGAAGAATTTTTCTTCCTTATAAGCGTGAGTCTTTCTTGACTCACAACCGATATGGGACTATTGATGTCCTCTATATTATTAAAATCATAATACATGTTTATCAAACAGTGGTTTATTAATAGTCCATTCGGATAATCTAGTAGAATTTGGGCTGAATTTCTTTTGGATCAGTGGACTGCAAAGTCCATTCAACCATGGTTCCTATCAGCCCAACAAGCGTGCTCCTTCTCCCCTCCTCCCAGGTTGGAATCCTATAGGAAGATAAAACGATCTCCATTCGTTCTATTCTTCTTGTAGACTGGAAGATCCACGAGTTAAGATTTAGGCTGAAACTTTGGCAAATCTTTATAAGATACTAAGATAGATGAGTAAAACAAGATCTAAATACGAAGAAATTATTAGATGGACCCAGGCCTATAAACCGAGCCAATAGCTACTCGCCACATTATCCCTCCTTGTATTTAAACTCTTCAAGGTCCAAACAAGGGCGAAAGTCTACATCAGCTCAACAATCCTCCCCTCCTCCAAGCTTGAATCCAGTAGGAAGACAAAAAGATCCTCATGAGCCTTGTTCTTCTCACAGACCAAGAGGCGCACGGCCAGACGAAAATATTCTTGCAAAACAAGCCCTTTAAAGTTCATTTTCCTGTACAGTACCAGGCCTAGGCAAGGGGTGGGTTCGTGTCCTGATAATCACGTGCGTTTCACGTGCCCCTCATCGGACGCGGAATTCCGTCCGCTAGGGATTTTCAAATTTGGGACGACGTCCCTGCTGCGGTCCCGACGCGCGGAATGGATTCGAGAGGGGAAGGAGGCGGAGTCGGTTTAAGGGTTACGGAGATCGAAACAGCTGCCGATGGCTTGGGAAGATCGGAAATCTTTCACATAGTCAAGGAGATCCTCGGTTTCGTCCTCTACATGCACCACCAGATCCCTTCGTAAGCCCTAATTTTGGCTCAATTCCTTGTTGGATTGCTGGATTGTGGGATTTTGGAAGTCTTAATCTTTTTGAGGGACGTTAGAGAAAAAAAGAATAAAAAAGAGAGCTTTTGTTGATCTATTGATGCTGAAAGTGTGTTTGGTGAAAACGTTTCTATACATCACAAATCAAAGAAAAGTGACAGGCTTAATCAAAATTGTGCATCGTATGCCCTTGCTGGTACGAATGTCGAGACCAGCATGCCTTATCTCTTATGATTTATTTTCTGGATAGACGAGAATTTCGACTTTGGTTTCTTTCTCGATTTTAAACCCTTATGGTGGCTTGAATCTGTTGTTTGTGTGGGAACTTGGAATTTGTTCTCTAACTTCTCCACTACTTGAGATGTATCTTTCTTTCAGCGTTTTCTGCAATTTCCAGGAAGTTCCTGGATTCTTTATCTTATTGAGATTTTCGGGTTCATTGTACCAGAAAAGGGAAAAAATTTAAAGCAAGAAAAAGAACTTTCAAAGGCCTTCCTGAAGATTAAATCCTTAGGAACAATGCAAGAAACAATCTGAGACACTAAATTAGAACCATATCTCCACATGCTAGTGGATGTCCTAATCAACATAATGGAAATTTTATATTCCAAATCCTACATAAACTATTGTGAAGGGAGAAATTGAGGAATAAGTAAACACATATTCTCTAAATTTAGTTGTAGTCACCTTCTTGCATACTGTGCTGACGTGGGATTCAGACACATTACGGTCACATAGAACTTGACATGGCTTAGGCTTGTTCCCATCTTTACATCAAATTGGCAACTAAGCTGTTAAGATGCAATATTCTTGATGTTACCCTTATCAATGATGTTCCTATATGTGTTTCCATATTAGTTCAGGGCAGTATCATAAACGCTTTGTCCCCCACCAGTTTTATCGAAGTCTCAACCTATATAACTACCAGACACTGCTGATACCCTATTTTGTCTTATTCTCCAGGAGTTTCTTGAGGCTTTCCTTTCTTATCTTCTATATATTTTACTTCTTGCAAAGTTATATTCCTAACATTGATTTTTTCTAAGACTAGGGAAAAAAACCTTCAGTAAGCATTCCTTTAGCAAGTAATCCCTTGGGTACGAAACTACGCTGTTCAAAGCATCGAGAAATCAAAATAGTAAGGCATGCCGCAATGGTATTGCCCCATCATTCTTCCACAAAACATGTTGCTTGGTTGGTTCTTTGCCAAAGCACCATGGAGGAACTCTTCTGACTATATTCAATTTCTGATGATTAAATTACTTGAACTGATGCCTTATCTGGTCACACTGGGCATCATCATATTGCATTTCTTGCATAGTGTGCTTGATGATAAGTGAGAGAATCAAAATGTGTGTGTGTGTTTTTGTGTATCTGAGGATGACTTGGTAGGAAGAGGTGCTTGCATTAGTGTTGGAGGATTAGAGCTTGGGGAAAAGGAGAGGAAGACCTAAACCATCATACATGAATGTTACAAGACTCATTATACCAGGGCCCTTAATATTAGAGGAGTTGAATGCAAAGAAGGATTCATATAACAAACCCGAAAAATGAGGACAGAGCTTGTAGTTGCAGATCGATGGTTGTTATATGTTGTTTATTGGTTCAACTGATGTAATGTGTATGGTAGTTTGCTTCTGGAACATATATTTCAGACTTAAGATGAATATGCAGCATGTCATTCCTAATTTCATACTTGAGAAAGGAATAATTTGAACAAAGTCATTTAAATTTAGCATATCTAATTGCTTAAATATCTAGCCTTTGATAACTCAAATGTGGTAGGGTTCTTTTTTTAGTTGTCGATATACTAAAGTCTATGGAGTCAAAAACAGTTATGATATCCACCAATATGGCATATGCAATAATAGGGAATCAAGATATTTTCCTTGCTGGTTTCCTAAACCTATATAAGTGAGTAAGCTACAAATTCCTGGTCTTCTTATCTAAGATTTTTATGAGAGGTTGGATCTTGAATGCTTGCTGAGTTTTTGGAGAATTCTGTACTCTATATTTTAATAACTCAATTATAAGGTGAGGACTAATTTTGAAACCAACAAGTTTGATTTAGGTCCTTGAGCAGGGATGCTTGGGAGTATGTTAGAAACTTGGAAACCGGAAGTATAATATACAGACTATGGTTTTGACGTAAAGAATCCGAGTAAAGATTCATGTATTGATTTTCTTTTTTTCTTTGTATATTCCCCCTCTTACTCTTCTTTTTCTTTTCTTTTTTTAAAAAAACATCCTTCCATAACTTGGGTCTGATTTGTTTAAGTTTTCCTGCTTCATTTTGAAGAACATCTTCATCTAATTTTAGGCTGCTTTTGAAGGTTTTTAATTTCAAAATCAGCACTTTTTTTTTATTCAAAATTTTTGAATTAGATTTCATATTTTATATGAGGAAAGGGTTGTAAAGGGCAGCTCTTGGCGCAAAGATAATGATACTCCATTGTGATTTTGGAGTCACAAGTTGGAACATGGAAACAGCCTCTTCACATGTGGGGGTAAGGCTGCATACATTAGACTCTCCCCAGACTTTGCCGCAGTGAGAGGCTTGTGCATTGGGATACCCTTTATTTTTATGTGAGGCAAGGGTTGAAGTGCTAGTTTGTACCAGTCCTCACTGGTTGTATCATAGAAAATTGCTATTTGATATGCCCCTTGGTACCATATCATATCAACATATTATAGTTGGTGTAGCCTTTATTTTGATGGCATCCAATGCCATGTTGGTACCCAACAGATGCAGGTGCCAGTACCATACCAGTACTTGAGCTCTCGATAAGAGGTGTTTGTCTGTGAGATGAAAAATGATCAAAATCGGAAAGATAGAAAACGATAAGATGGGAGAAAATTCTGTAAGAGTAGAATCTCTAATTCTATTATATTTGAGAACTTTTGGATTAGCACCACATAACCAACATATAAATCTGTAAAACATAATTTGTTATTTCAAATTTAAAAGCACATAACTTTATGAATTGTTATGATCTTTAATTATGTCCAAACATGCATATCTTTTCTAACATATAAAAGATGTTATTCAAATAAACTTGGCAATTTTTGAAAGAATAGTAAAATTTTATTAATACGCAATCTTTAGATATCACCCTCAAATCAGCAACCAAAGTATAAAAGTTCCTTGAAAGCCTCATTTATGCTCTGCAAGATTGTTAAAGAGCTTTTTAATGTTAGCAATTAGCAAGCATGCAATTCTGCATCTATTTGAATTTGTGTTCGTCATAGTTATTCTTGTTGCCTTTCACAGAAATGCAATAATTAAATTTGAATATGAATTGAAATATTTTATAATGTTCCTGCTGTCCCCTTTACAGGATTTTGCAGCACCTTGAAAATGAATATGATACTCTAAAGGAAGAGCATAAAAGCTTGGTATGTTAACAATCTCTCAGAATTAAAATTTTT
Source organism: Elaeis oleifera (assembly GCA_000441515.1). Lineage (NCBI taxonomy): Eukaryota > Viridiplantae > Streptophyta > Magnoliopsida > Arecales > Arecaceae > Elaeis > Elaeis oleifera. The sequence continues at coordinate 64,394 of KE504824.1, forward strand.
GGGATGTAATATTCTGATCATAATAGTGTCCGGTTTCAGGAAGAGACAGTTTTAAAACCTATAGAATCGAAGCCGTCTTTTCAGAGGAAGCATAACTTGAGAAAAAGAGAGGTGAAACAGGGAATCAAGAGGCTGGAAAAATTGATGAATTCCATTTCTAGTTTACTTTCTGCTCTTCAAGAGGCACTAGATGAAATGCCTAACATCCAGGGAGTTACTATGGTTCTTGGAGCAAGTCCTCTACGACCTCAACATGTTTACCAGATGTTATTTTCCATGGGAAATTTGATTATGGAAGTGCAAAGGACAGCACTAAGAGTAAAGTTGCTGAAGCTCTTTCAAGAAAGGTTAATTTCTCTTACTGCCATATTCTTTGTTCCCTCATGGGAAATGGTTTCCCCTTCTGTTAACTTTGAACTATGAACAGGCTATTCGAGCCCTAATATCAAGTGGTGCAGGGAGTTCTTCCTATGCAGGTTTTTTTGCTGATATGCCATTTTTATTTCAATGCAAAAGATTAATCAAACTCTGTTTTGAAAAGTTCTAAATTATTTACAGGTCCATCTAAATTGTTCTTGCTGGTCAAAAGTACAAGTACCTTCAACTTACCCCTGCATTTCCTGCCCAAGCGTGATTTCCATTACAGCAAGAAGGTATTATTGTTTACTAGACAATTTCTTGTGTTCTAGCATTTCTATGCTCACGTTCTCCTGCAGTTGTGCATCTATAGAACTTTCCTCATTTTGTAGCAACACTACAGATTGCACCATTCAACTTGAATATAAAGTGTAAGATTCCAGATCGAGTCATCAATGATTCACAACATACTTCAAAGGTTGCAAGTTCCTCTTGCCTCTCAGATTCCACTCTGAATGATGTCATCTGGTACTTAATCTCATTTGTGACTTTCAATTATTGTTGCATGATCTACATGTGTTTGTGTAGTCTGAGAATATTTTGTCCTTCCAGCAACTTGGCCAAACAAAGAGAGGACAAACCTATTTGTACTTTAGAAGCATTCTTTATTTATGATAATAGAATGAATTTACATACTTTTAGGATACCAAAGGCAAAGAAATTTGATGTCTTTCGTGTATAAACTTTCTCATCAGATGTGGGTGCCTCTTTGCAGTTTTAAACTCAGGTCGAAGTTTAGGCTCTCAAAGCACAGGAAACAATGATGCTCTAACTTCTTTTGGTAGAAACCAACTAACCTGTCTTTGCAGGCAATCCTATCTGTATCCATCTATTGCAGGTTAGGCTGAGACGATGTTTGAATAGAGGCAAAATCTAATTTCAAAAAATTAGAATCTAGGCATGATACAAGTTGTATCTTACAGTTGTCAAGTTCTCTTGTTAGACTAGTTTATTATTACCTTGTTGCTCTAAAGAATAAATATAAATAATTTCAACTATCGGAGATTGGATGTTGAAAAAGAACTTCATTAGTCAGGTATATATACATATTTTGTTCAACTGTCCAGTGACACAATTTACATCACCTGCTCCATTCAAATATTACTCAAGCATAATATTAACTTGTTTTGATTCTTATCCCAGGTTCCAGTGCAGACATATAATTAAGGGTTTGGCTTCTAAGACCCCAATAGAATGTTGAGACGTCAGAATCCACATGTCATATCAGATTGTTGGTGTGTTGCTTCTGTTCCTTTCCAGTTTTCCTCTTAACTACTTTTGGATGAGTTAAAGAAGCAACCATAAAACTATCAATTCTCCAAAAAGAGGTTTGTGCTTCTGTGCGTGTTCTTCTGGGGTACAAGGATTTGATGCAGCATTTTGTAGTGATTGAGAGTTTCATTCTCTGGTGTATCATTGCCTTACATATGTAGAAGGATTGAGCCATTAAAGGATTGCCATTATCCTTGGGACTATGTAATTGCTTGTTTGAAGTAGGGACAGCATACCACATAAGCTTCTTATCATGTTAGTTGCTATATAGCTTGATTCATCTCTTATCCTCATTAGCTTAATTCCTTTATTCTATTAGTGATTTAAAATCAGATGCACCAAAACAAGGAAGACAGCAGTGGTACAAGCTCCATCCAAAGGAGTTCAGATCCTCTCCAAAGAGGAGAGCAAGTGATCAGGTTGAGAAAGGAAATTAAACTAATTGACTGTACCAGCGAATATGTATGAGGTGCATCTATGAATTAGGGGGTGTACAAATCAGGTGGAAGGTTATTCAAGGCATATGTAGGTTTCAGGTGTTGCTCCGTTTCTATAAGTTGCTGTCAAGTATTAAATTCCATTTTGTAACTAATCAGTAGTCACCATGGATTCCATTGAAGTTTTCTCCTCTCCGTATGTTATTGAATGTGATGACATGTTTTACTTCTCAAGCTGTCAACCAAGGACTGCCAGGTTCTGCTTGGGTTTTCTTCCCACATTAGTTTGTGATCTGGTGTCAGTGCTGCATAGATTCTCTGATTGTCTTCTAAAGGATGCTCCAAGGATCACATTGTCTTATGTAATGTTCTATTTAGGTGAGACCACACTAATCTATATTGAACTAGATTGAGGTAAAAGGCCATCCATTGTGTATCTTCTCAAGTCCTGATATGCATGCCCGAGGTCAAGTGGTCCAAGACTCAGAAATACAGGACCAATTTTGATCTCAAATGGTGCACTGTACCTATCAGTACAGTAAGTAGACAGGGAAGCGCTGGAAGCCATAAGATGAACAATTTCAATGTAGTTTCTAGCGGCAGCTAATGGATTTTTTTTTCTTTGAAGAAACCCTTGTTGGAAAATTGACCATGTTCTATAGCATTCTAGTTCTCTCTCTTAAACCCAATCTTCATAATCTCAACTCCATTCTTAGGCCTCTTCCATCTATTGTAGGTGAAATGCAAACTCATATCTTCCATCTTTTTCGATGCTGCCCCCTACCTCCTCTTTGGATGTGAATTGCCTCTGTTCTATGTTCTAATGATTTTGCATTTGTACTGATGCTGGTTTCAAGTTAGATTCATATGTGATCAATGGTACTATGCCATTCTGTTTGCATTTAAATCCTTACTTTAAGAAGTTTTGCGAAACTATACCAGTCATTTTGGAACTCTCATTAGTTGGCCAGACAATTATCTATTAATGAAACCTTAATTCAAAATTCCTTCATACGATCATCAAGTATTATTTAAGCTTTAATAAACATTAAATTTAAATTGTAAATGAGGTTGTCGCTGGACGACCCGCTTTTGAGAAGCACATCAAGATTATGCCATTGGGAAATGCCAAGAGAGAATGGTTGGACCATTGATGTTGGTAAAGTAGTTTACCAACAGTGATCATATATAGAGAGAAGGGGAGCAGATCACATTGGAACGGAAAGAGAGGAGAGATTTTAAGGAGGAAGGGGGAGTCTATCAAATTTGGAAGTCATCATGCAGGAAAGTAGAGAGAAAAAGAGATAGAGGAACCCCACTGATATACCATCACGGTGGTAGCTTAGGTGGAACGGGCCTTGGCATCTTCCCTTGCATCGCAGGTTTGAGCCTGCGGGAGTTGTTTAAATGAGGGGATTAATTTCCCCGATGCCTGTGCGGGAGCGGAAAGATGTGGTATCTGGTCCTCCGTGTGTTGAGGTGGGGTTGGGAGGCCATACTCGCCTGATCCACTTGGACATGGTGGAGAAGGGCTGAGCCATCTTTGTTGTCATCCCGCATCGAATATTCTCCAGCAGGATGGGGGCCCTCATGGTCACACTCAGAGGGGGTTGCTATGTTGGTCGCCCCATTCTTATTTTATTACCAAAAAAAAAACCCGCTGATATCAATGCCTATTGCTATAAATTGGCATCAGCTTGCTTATTTGGTGTATTTTAACCCAATATGATCATGTTGTAACTACTAACAATGTGCAATTGAGAAGAAAAGGGGGCAGGAGGTCATGGTGGCTCAAAGATTAACAGAGTGAGGATAGCAACCTAAAGTAGAGAGGAGGAAAAAAAGAAGACAGCAGAAAAAAGGGAGGGAAAGGAGCTTGTAGAAATTAGATACATAGAGAAATTCAAAAGGAGAGAGAGAAGTTATGAAACAAAGGGAGGCAAAGAATAGGATCCGAAGAAGAAGACAAGAGGAGGGAGTGGGGTAAGAGCCATTCAAGAAGGAGCCAATAGAGGCCTTGCAATGAGGAGAGGCTTGGGGTGGGGGGTATATTAGAGAGAAAAAGAAGGGGAAAGAAGGAAAGAGAAGGGAGGGTACCCTTGGTCAAGATAAGGATGTCTAAGAAAAGAAAGGAGGAAGCCTAGAGAGTGGCAAGGATGGGGAACCTTTGGTCAAGTTAGGCCAGAAGGGCCCAAAAGGGTGAAAATAGTATATATGAAAAATTCCTCCATAGAGAGGGGGAAAGAGAGAGAATGAGAGATAGAATGATGGAGGAGAGAGAAGGAAGTCCAGTGGCTTGTCAATGATTAGATCTAGTCAACGATTGGCTAGATCCAATCATCAAAAATATCAGAGGTTGGATAGAGGGAGGAAGAGAAGAAGAGAGGGAGAAAGAAAAGAGGAAGGAAGGAGGAGGGGTTGGTGGCCGACCTCAGCCAACCGACTATTAAAGAGGGTGAGTTGCTATGGAAGCCTTCTCAGAGAGATTTTTTGAGATTGGTTTTTTTAATATAGATATTTTCAATCTTTTCTATATTTTATTATGCTATTTTAATTAGGTACATGATAGTTGGTATTAGAGGTAAATGTTTGTGTGATATGAATAATTGATTTCGTGGAGAAAAGGAAGTTTGATTACTTTATTATAGATTAATTATTCATTAAAACATATGATAATGATAATAATATAACAAGTTATTATTATTATTATATTTTAAAATTTTAATACAAACGTATAAAATATTTAAAATCAATATTATTTTCCATAGACACCTTTCCAAAACATGTATTTCAGCGAGACAAACCAAAAAGTAATTTTTTTTTTCTTTTCTAGAAAAAGCCCCTCCTTGAGAGTACATGATTAGTGTGGCTAATCAATAATATTATGTAATATAATCTATCAAGACAATAATATTTAGTATTTAAAATATGATTATAAAGAATAAACCAAATATAACATCTGTTTTATTTGTTCTTTAAAACTATTTTTACTTTAAGCAATAAAAAAAAGAAGAATAGATCTAATTTTGTGATTAGATAATGGTACAAAATAACTAAACTCATAATGAGACCCAGTACAATACATGAAGATTAAAATATTTAATATTTAAAATATAACAAAATAATGTGAAACAAAATATAGTTTTTGTTTTGTTTGTTACTTTAAAACTAATTTATTTTACCAATGATAAAAGAATTATTTTGTTACTTTAAGAAATAAAACCATTTTATATCATAGTATAATACATGAAGATAAGGACATTTAATGTTAAATATAATAAAATAACTACAAAATCCTATTTTTATTTGATACTATTTTCAAGTTTTTAAGAAAAATGTTGATTATTTTGTTTTCAAGTTTTTAAAATATTTATTTTATTTCAGATAAAAGTATTATATTTTAAGAAATAATCTAAAACCAATGTTTATTGTTTAAAAAGGCCAAAAAACATAAACCCCTGAAAGGAAGGGTTTGAACTTTTGATCTCGTGGTTAACACATTCTACCCAATTGAGCTACTCTAACTAGGCTATGCTTTACTTATTGTAATTCTAAACATGACGATGCAAATCTAGGACTTGGGGTTTTTTATCTTTTTTTCCTTCCGCATGTGAATATGCAAAGGATGATCTGAAGTTCAGTGAATGACTGTCGATCAAGACTTCCAAGTGAAGATTTATCTTTTTTTTTTTCAATAAGAAAAGCACTTTCTTAGATTCAACAAAAGATCATTGACAAGTCCAAAGATTAGAATGACCCTAAATGAGCTTCTTGGTTTAAGGAAGATGAAGTAAGCTGAAAAAAGAGTTTTAACACAGAGATGAGATTCCTTGGGTTTTCTATATGAATTCTTGACTCGAGGTCAAAGCAAATAGTGCAGTATCTCCATGCTTAATTGATACGATAGCTAAACTTCTCACTAAAAATTCATCAAAATTTCAAAAAAGAAAAAACAATATCCCGACTAAAATTGGTTAAACACCAAATTGGGTTGGACTCGAGATAAGCTCTATAATAGAAATTAGACTTGATGCTTATGTCTAGACCTAGCTTAGCCTAGACATCATTCTTAAATTTTGTCCAAACAAAGTGCTCAATGTTCCATAGAGACTATCTTTTCTTGCTTAAGTATTGCCTCACACATACTAGTGAAAGAATTAGAGTCGTACAATTCTGCATTTGTAAAAATGGCACTTGATCTTGATTAATGTTCAGATTAGGACAAGATGGGGAAGGAGGTGGCAGAAAGGAATTGGGTTGGAGCCTTTTAATTCTTCCTAAACAATTAGTGGAAACCAATAACCCTCCAGAGGAGTAAGGGTAGTTTCATCTCTTGAGCTAGTCCCCTAAAATGATGTTAGGAGCCAACTAGATACCCGGTCTATATTGATACAGAAAACTATTTCCGAGGAAATAATAGAAAAATTTAAGTTTTGGAGCCAAGTATTTCTCAAAGTAAATTTGGAAGAATCCTCACAAATTTCCTTAACCATTAGTATTGGTGATTTAACAGGTAAGATTTAGGTTAGCTCCAATGAGTTGCTCCTTTCAACATCATTTTCTACTCCAGGTGAAAAAATTTCTTTATGTAGATTTTATTGTCACACAATACACTACCTCAAAAGGATGTATCTTGCGACAAATTATTACTTTAACTATGTTTGAGCCAAGAACGAATCCTCTACAACCCTTGCTATAGGGAATTTCTACGGCAAAACTTGTGGCAAGTATTATACCCGGGACAAGTGCAAAACCTTTGTAACTCAATTTTAATCTATTCCTATACTGAGGTGTATGCTAGATTCTTGTTTGCTGAAATGAATCAAAAGAGGAGATTATTTTTTATTAAAAGAGAAAATAATCCAAAATTCATGTATCGATCATTAAAATTTTCAATGTCCTGAAGTTCGTGAAGGATCCAAGTCAAGCTCATAATCACTTATCTCCATAGACTCGCAGGAAACTGTTCTTGGAAACTTTTATCAAAAAAAAAAGAAAAGAAAAGGAAAACACTCTTCTTCTAAAATTTTCAATCCGTCAACCCGAAGTCGCTTCTATCCCCTTCCACCCCCAAGCCAAGTGCAACTTATTGGTTTTTGTCCGTAGCCCGCCCCACCGACCCCAATACTCCCGCTCCCCTCGTCTCTCTCCCCTCTCCACCCAAAAGCTCACCTTGCCGTGACGTCTCCACCGTCCCGTTCCGGAATACGCGGCGATCGGCACCGCCCATCTCATCCTCGTCGCTCGTTCTCGCGAAGGCTCGGCTCCTCGGTAGCAATCCGGGTCTCGGAGTCGGTGAGCCTTTCGGGATCCCTCTCGTCGATTTGGTTTCCGGAGATGAGGCATGGCAAGGAGGAATCCTCGTCTGGCAAGGATCAGGTTCGTTCTGGGTGGTGACTCCATTCATCATTCAATCTGGTTATCGATTCTCCCTTTTTTTTTTGGTAGAGATTATTGGTATTATGAAAACAACCGTTTTTCGGTCGATGTTAGAATTTGGAAATAAATCCAATAAGATTTTGTTTAAAAAAGTTGCCGAAATTGTTTGCTTTCTTGGTACTTTCTGAGTTTGATCTTCTGGGTTGATGGCTCTAGTCTCCTTTACATGAAAATTAGTGCGAACTGGAAATCTTCACCATATGGAACATGAACACACAAGCGTTGCACAAGTGCATGACAATCAAAATGCAATAAATACTAGGTTCTTCCCTGAGTAGGTACTTTAAATCATCGAATATTGATGTTTGCTAGCCTCGAGACAGCAGTTGCCCATGTAACATTGAATTATACTATCTTTATGATGCCAAATGAGCTTCACAGACATGGAATTTCTTCCTTTTTTAAAAATTGTTGAAATTGGGGTACAAGGACCTATTTTGCAGGAACGACATACAACAATTTTTAACATGTCTAAAATTTCCTTGTAATGCATGAATTGTACCATTCATATGATACAATGAGCCACTGCAAAATGGATCCAGGTTGGCTGGAAACAGGAAAAGCATTCTCCTTTTTGTCTTAGCAGATGGATTAAAGTCCATCGCAAGTTGTGACCAATAAAGCACCTGCTCTTCACAAAATGGCTATTCAGCACAGGAGCTAGGTTGCATGAACTAGGAAAATGTACTAGGTTATGGCACATGATCTACCGGACTAGCATCATTAGTAGTTGTCAGAAAACTTGGAACCATTAATTACGTTTAACTAGGTAAATTAATTAATCATGTCATTCACATGATTGAATCATTTGGGCCATTCAATTACACATCATTCTCATTCTCGATAAAAGAAGTGCAAACAGCTTATAGATGCCCTGATTTGCATGAAGTTGTTTTTAAGCTGCTTGATGCTTAGAATGAGACATAGAATGAACCTAATCTAATAGGAACCCCTTTCTCCCTGTATACTGACCAATCAGAACACTCACTCTTTCCTTAACTTTGTCCTAGCCATGACAAACTGCTAGGACTCATCAATGCCATCTTACCTTACATAACTTATCCACTCTGCAATATCCTGTTAGGGTTGATCAAATGGGCCTCCCACTTTACCTATGAATGCCAAGTGCACTCATATCACGTAAGATCATTATCTCGTTTGACTTTTTTTGTCAAACAAATCCATACTAACTAGTTTTACATGATTTCTCCATAACCTTTCCCCTTACATGTCATTCCTAAGTGTTTTTCCCCTTAAATTAAAATGGATATGTGACTAAGAACTACGATTGGATCTTGGTCCAATCGCATCCTAATTGTCATCCATTTACCATTAGAACAAACCAACTCACCATGCAACATCCCTTTGCCCAATTTCTTCTTCAATTTGCAGATTGTGTTTGAAAAATTTCAGGAGGAACCGCCACATTTCAACATTCATGCATATTCTTGTGAGCCTAAATTACCTCTTTGTGTTCCCATGAAGCCAATTGATTAATTTCACTGTCTAAGTTCAATGGAAATAATTCATTTTTGTGAAACCAAGACTATTTTGATACTTGTCATTATAGGAGGTTGTTTAGGCTTCTTGGTAACCACCTGCATGATAGACATGTCTATGGATGCCTTGCACCCTTTGCTTGGATCAGCATCCATGCATACATCAGACAGACCCGTAAAAATACAAAAACACGCACATAAATAAGAAAATATGCATGTATAGCTATGCGTAATTATATACATATATAGACATGTAAATGTACAATGTGATTATATATGTAAGTTTATATCAATATGTGCAGCGATACCCATACAATATGTAAAAAAATAATATTTTTTGAATATAGGTATACATATCTGTGTGTGTACATATAAAATATTTTCTGGTAATATCATTTTTTTTTAATAGCACATTGATGCTACCAAGGGAGTGAGATCATGAGCAAAAGTTTTATTATATTAAAAACTAAACAAAAGCCTTGTATAAGTATTAAACAAGTGACTGTGGAAGATGTTTCATTCAAACCTAGACCTGAACTCCAACCTCCGAGAAGGATGGATGAATCTCAGCACTCTCTGTCACTTGAGCCGGTACAACAATATGTTATGACTTCTTCAGTGCTCTGTTATGATCTTATTATACGTTTCACAAACTTTGGTATATCCTAAATGGGTTTGTAAATTTTAGGATCACTGTCGATGTCTCAAGGTATTTTCAGAATGCTATCTTGTCCAAATAGTATGAAAATTGGATGACAATTGTTGGTTGGACACATGATATGGGTATCAAGTGTCCAAAAGAATCTGACATGGGAATCTTCTAAATCTCGGACACGGAGACATGTTGATGTGTATTCGTATATGCATATTATAAATAATGAGCTTCATCCATGCTCAAGTTCATAAAATTTGATAAAATGATTGCTGATTATTATATTAGAATTGAAGGTTTTCATATAGAAGTGACAAAGATGGGTGCATAATGATGATGACATCATAATTTTGGTAGTACAAACTACAAAGTGCCAAATGCATAATGATGATGACATCATAATTTTGATAGTACAAACTACAAAGTGTCAAAGAGTGTCATTGGAGTATCATGATGTGTTCCAAGTGTCCCAATTGTCCAGGTCTTTGACACATCAAAAGATCCAAAATTTGGAGTTACCAGGTAACATTGCTGATAATATAAATGAAGATGCTGAATCAAATAATGATATGTTTTGTACCTATCCCGTATTTTACTCTCCAAACCTTGTCATTGAGTAACCATGGATACATCCAGGCCACAGCATATGTTCAACCCATTAATTGATATAGGTACTAAGAGTCCAAGTTTGTTGTATTTGCTTCTAGCCTATGGATGCCTATTTCATGGATACATTCTAAATTGTGTTTTGAAAAGCAGCTGTTATATGTAGGAGTCATGAGGATTTCATTAGTACTTAGGTGGAATCCTACATAGATTTTAAAGTTCATAACTATGTAAAATTCACTAGAAGATTTGAATTTTGAAGTAAATTAGAACTAATTAAAGGAAGAAAGGTACATCAAGGAAGCACTCACATTCGAAAAGGACTTTTATCTTGTTAGTTAACAAGGATCTATTTTTAGTTGACATAACATGTCAACTAGTAATTGTTAGCCTTTTTTCTACAACTTAAGCAATAATGAAATTCATGGGAAAAGTGCTTAATGATCCAAATAATTTAAGGTTGTCAACGAGTCATGCTTAAGCTGGACAATAGTTGGTGTGGGCCCTAAATGGACCTCATTGTTAAGGCTCTAACTTAGGACCATAAATAACGATTGAAGCTAGGCCTTGCATTCCATGAAGAGTCTTCTGCCAAGCCCAAGTTGCTGTCTTGATGTTCATGCATGTGCTCCACTTTTTGTGTGAGCAGTTCCACTATTTCATTATTCTGCCATCACTTTGTGGTGGATATATGGTTGCAGAAATCTGTTTAGGGAGTGTATAGGTGAGACGAATTTACATTGTATAATTATTTAAATGTTTAATAGTTTTAATTTATAAGCTCATGGCCCAATGGGCTAAGAACAAAGCCAGCGCCTGGTTTGTGGATTGTTGTACCCTGTCAAGGCCCCTATAGAGGACAATCTGACCTTCTTAAGTAACTAGGCTATCTCACCTTATTGATACTCCTAAGTTAATGCAAATGGGGTGTTTGACAAATGATGAATCATGCATACAAGTCTTTAAATTTGGAAACAGACAATTACTCTAAAATTAATATTACTTGCAAATTGTTACTATGGTATTCCAATTGATGCCCAACCTTTTCTGAAAAAGTTCAAGACCAGCCTGCCTGGGCTGCCAAGGCCTAGACAAGCTGCTTGTGCACCTGATATGCAGGTAGCTCTTGTAGCTGGGGGTTCCTTACAGGAACAGCCCTATGCAGGGCAGCCGGTGGACTGTCTAACGGGTTTAGATGATCCCTTTTAAAACAAGGATTCCAACCCATAAATACAACAAGCCCCTTACAAAATCACCATGAAAAATAAAATAATATGCCATGTTGCCATCCATAAGCAATTGATACATCATGGAACATGATAATGAAATCTATCTCTTCGAACATGTACTTCGTTACATTACACTTCACGTGTTCTATCATAACACACTACCAACCCAATTGAGGGGACAAGAAAATATCTTGTCACCATAGATGGTGCCAGTGTTTGGAAAGGTTGTAGTGGCTGCCATGGTACTTTAGAACCTCCACGGCCATGCCATGGCTGTTGGCGGCCGGACATGACATCCACAGCCATGGTGCTGGTGTGGTGGGCCTGCACGTCATGGCAGCTGCAATGAGCCCGTGGTAGGCTTGCCTATTTGTTTAGAAGCGATAGGTGATTTTGTTCAAGTCAAAAGTGCCGCTACTTCAAAAGATTACTGGTCTTTTGATAATTAGTCAGCTACTTCATATTATTATTATTTTTTAAATATGTTTTTTGTTGCCTCTTTCTTTTTACTCCTCTTTGGTTACTGAAGGAGAAGAGAAGCACTGATATCTATTGGAGAAGTCTGGTTGCTTTTTCCCCCTTTTCAGTTTTCCTCCCTCTTCTGTGCTTATGCTTCCCTTTTCTCGCTCCTCTCTTGGCAGCTGAAGGAAGCCCACTTTCCTACTACCATTGTGCTTCTGCTCTTCATTTTTTGGTAGTAGTTATATGTTGCCATGCTGTTTGTGCTCTATTCTTATATGGTTATATTTTTTTTCCAAGCTACAAGAAAAACAACTGATAAACAATATGGTTATGCACAATTAAACTCTAATGTAATTGATTGTTGATTTATTGATTATTGACATAGCCATTGAATAGATTACTTTGATGAAAACTAATATAATTTAAAGGCCTGCCTTTGGCTTAGGTCACCCGCCATGGTGCGCACATCCACTGCTTGCCGTGAACCCCCTAGCCACTATGTACTTGCCGCACAGTTTTTGGAAAATTGGCTTCTCCTTGGTTTAATTTTGCTCTTATATTCTGAAATCTAAATCTACTTATAGCAAACATCATGGTCAACACTTTGTCCAAAGGTTCAAAGCAAAAACTAAATATTCCCTGGCTAACTTGATCTTCTTGCCTCTCATCTCCTGTTGCCTAATTCTAACACTCAGAAAACACTACACAATCCCAATTCCCAACTATATCATATCTACATAATTTATCATGCTTCACATATTTCTGGATTGGTTTCTTATTTCTTTACACATTTCCTAATGAAGCGCTTGTAATAAGCTTTTTATCTGCACCTAGCTTGAGAAATCTTTCACTCCATGCCCCACCGATACATGGGACTCTTACCACTAAATTTCATTCTTTTTAAAACAATATAAATAATGGCAAAGTCGTTATCACAACACCATCCACAACTGTTCACCCTAGCGTATCACATACCATAGCCTAACTGCACGTGGGCTGGTATTAGAACCTGAACCTTTGTGTCTACACTGAAGGTGAAGCACTTACCATCATTCACAAGCACAATCTTCCAATTCCATTTTAGTTAATCTTAATTGCTTCTTGACAACCATCTATGCCTTCGTAACTCATATTCTATTAATGAACCATATTAACTTCTGACACTTAGCTAGTAAGCATCTGCAAATTTGGAGATATATTGTGGAGAGTTGAAGTTTTCATCATGCATGCCAGTTTTGATCTAAAAATTCACTCCAAAATGTCATGCTAAGTATTTGACATCTTGCGCTGCTATAGGCATTCACTCTCTTTTGGTTGCTAAGGATTGTCTTCTGTGTCAGATTCTCATACAAAGTGTCCAACTATCTATGCTCTGAAAACCCTGAAAAAATATAAGCTAGGTGGAATTTGACAAAATCCTTTATGCCCATATCATGCTCAATTACTCTCTTATGACTCAACATTCTGATTCATGAAAAATATTGGTTTTAGAGACTGAAAGTTTTTATGTTATTCAGTTATCACATAATCCTATAAAGGCATACCTTCACTTTATAAGCTTAGTTTTAGACCCTTTTGTGTCATTTATTTTTTCTTTTATCCTTTTGGTACAATGTGATTGAGCAATTTAAAACTATTGGTTACGAAATTACTTGTTACTCACTCCATCTGCTTGCTTGGTGTAAGAAATCCACAAAAGCTGCATTCCACTTGCCTTTTTTAGTTCAACTAAGGTGTTGATTGCTAACAGGTCAAAGGTGATTTCTGAGAAGATATGTTTCTAGTTTTGAATGATCATAATGGATCATGTAATGTATAGGGTTTACAAATTACCAAATGGTTGTTAGATTCGCTGTTATATATACGACCGAATAGTTTTTATAAGTTCCTAATAGGGCATGATTCTATATCTTGACATCCACTCTTTGGTTTCTTATTCTGCAGCAAATTGGCACTGAAGGGCCTAGTTTGTGTAATGGCAGCTAATGCGAAATGTGAAAAATTTAACTTGAGGAATCATTGTGAAATCAAATCTGAAATTTTTACTTGAGCTCGAGTTCCTTTCTCATGTAGTTTGCTTTGAAGTTTGTTTACCAAATGGGCTGCAAAATGGCTACTCACCTACGAGATTGTCTTATAACAAAACAATCTGCAAGGTATCCACCTATTATTGAAAACCACTGGCAAACCTTTAGTGTTTTGGAGCTCATTGCTGCTTGGATATAAGATCCTTTTAGTACCTTGAAAAAATATATTAGTTCTCTTCCTTCTCCCCATTTCCCATTGCCATCAAAGTAATTATATATGGATTCTTATTCTAAAAGGACAATATATCTGAAACTGTGAAGGCTGGCAGCTTATGTTATCATTTGGTCGTGAGTACAGTTATTGATCATTTCAGTTGAAATACAAAGGGAATATATTTATGCTTTTTCTAGAAATCCTATTACCCTGTTTCTGAATAGACCTTCTTGGTGGTCTAGTTTTCTGCCTGAAACAATTATCAACCTGACAACCCTCACTATTTTCTGGACAGATTATTGACTTAATCTCAGCTGTTAGAGAGTTAAATGGACTTTCTTCTAGAGAACTGAATAAGTTGTTGAAAGAATCTGAGAATTTCACCATACCATTCAAGACAGTAAAGGGATCTCTGTGGCAGGTAATTTTCTCCTCACTTTATTTCATGAAAATTTTATATTCAAACTTTTCTGCCTGACATTGTTTTGGTTTCAGATTGACATGGAAAAACTTGCGTCTTCTCTCCCTCTGCACCTTATTGCTGTACTGTTGTCACCTGATAGGGATATGCACATGGGACATGTGCTTTGTGGTGTCAGGCTTTTGCATACATTGTCTGACCTAGCAATTCGCCATGGTAGACTTGAGCAGGTTTTCATCCTTGCTAATCTCATCCTTTCTTAAGAATTATTGGGAAACAGATCTAACATAAGAAGTATGTGTATATTTATTGCATGATCTGCTTATAATTTGGTTCCTTTTGTCCCTTTATTTGTTTTTTTTTTCGGAACAATTTTGGAAAAGGACTGTAAGCCATTTGAGGGTAATTAACTGATGCATTGCGGTCTATTTATGCAGACGGTTATATATGTTCTACTATATGTTTTTCTTAAAGATGGATGTCATGCCTAATATGCTAAGCTCTGGATAATAAAGAACTAGCCAAGGTTTGTTGTGCCCGCACTGAGGCCCATATCGGGCGGTTGGCAACATGGTTCGGTACACCTCCGTACTATTCCTATCAGGCCCAAACCGACACAGCAGAGAGAGTGGGGAGAGAGAGAACTGGAGAGGTGGAGAGAGATGGGGTGGGGGGGAGGGAGGGAAGCAGTGGGAGTTCGGCGGGGCCGATGGAGGGCCGTCGAGGCCTCTGGATGGCCGGATTTTACTTCTCAGCAGCCCCTGCCGGATCCCCACTCCTTCTCTCTCTCTCTCTCTCTCTCTATATATATATATATATATATATATATTCTCTCTA
>KE504824.1:79925-112098 GCA_000441515.1 Elaeis oleifera
CAGCTCTCTCTATATATATATATATATATATATATATATATATTCTCTCTCCAAAGGAGGGTGGAGCTCCGAAGGCCTCAGCAGGCCTCCAACAGCCTCCCTGGCCTTTCTTCTCCTTGCCTTCCTCCCCTCTCTCTTCCTCTCTTTCTTCTTCTTCCCCCTGTCCTCCTCGATATTTCATTTCAAATGCTGGAACCATCCGATTGGCCATCGGTACGGTTCGGCATGCCCCAAATCAGGTGGTTAGGGATGGTTCGGTGAACCTTGGAACTAGCTATATGGTTTAGTGTTGCTAACAAATCCTACATATCAGGAATTTCAATATAGTACCTAACTGCATCTATTGTTATAGTTATTCGTAACTAATCACGTCATAAATCTCTTTGACTGGACTTCCATTTTGATGCTTAGGATCTTCTTTGAGACATTCTCTGTATCATTTTTGGTGCTTTAGCAGTAGCTGGCATGCTATTGGATGTAAAAACTGGTCCAGTTTTTCCCCATAGTGAGGGTGGGATTATCATTGCGGAATGGTGTCTTCTGCTCTTTTCTTTCCTTTATTTTTCAGTGCTAGGAAAAGGCCCATAGGTATTTAGAATTAATGGTTCAAAAATTTTTTACAACACAGTCAGCTCTAATGAGGCTGTTAAGCTTAAAGGAAGCTGATCAAAAGGATATTGTACACATTACCATTTCTTCTCTCTTGCCACATTTGCCAACCAATTAGCTGGTTCGTGGTTACATCTTCTGATGTGGTGAGCTTTAGGGTCTGCAAGCTGTGCCAGTAGTAGTGATATATTGAAGAGTAGAGTGTCCAAATGCATTGGTGGTGCCCGCACCAAGTTAATTTGAAAGAGATGATCCTGCTGCTGAAGGCTTTTTGGAATACCATTTAGTAATACTTCTATGAATACAAATGGATTTAATAGATAGTGAGTAATTGTAGAAAGCATAGGGCACAAAAGTGAGTCAACCATCATATTAGAATTTATGTAGTAATTGTCTAGATAATTTCTCCCCATGTTCTTTAGCTGGTTTGCTAATTCTTATGTATCAGTTAATGGCATTAATTAATTAATATGGAGAGACTGACCAGTTTAGCAACCCTAACATTTGCCGTGATTAATCTGTTGCCACGAATCCTTGAACAAGGGCATTGTGCTATTTGGTTGCCATATTACCAAAATAGGTTCCCTGGTCGGGCATTATCCAGAATCCAAATATACTGTTACTATCAGCTGAATAGGTCTACTGATCAGACATTCTTGTTTGATAATTGTGCAAGAGATGTATGTATGTATGTATGTATGTACGTGTCTGTCTGTTGCCAGAACTGAAGTTGTTATAATTATTGTATGACCTACATGTTTATCACTAAATACAGGTCAAATTAGAAGCTGTGTTTGACTTTAGCAATTTAGATATTCTGCAGCCATCTAATGGGTTCCTGCTGCTGTGGAGTGTGGCTACTAGATGTTTTGCAATCTAACACTTATATTGGTGTTTACATTTCCTTTACTTAATTTATCATGCTTAAATAAATATCTGGGGAAAAATGATCTTTTCTAATATCTGATCTTCCAGATTCTTCTTGATGATGTAAAGCTGTCTGAACAAATACTGGATCTGGTATTCTATATGTTAATTGTTCTTGCTTATTGCAAGCAGGTTAAGCCTTACCCAACCACCTCCTCACCACTACTGCCAATTGCAGGGTTTTTTTGTAACTTTTTTCTTTGATTTTTTTTTTTTGTAATTAGGACAAACATATCGGAAGTTCCCCATTCTGCATTCGGTGCTTGTTGCCTGTAGTCTTCATGTTTTGACAGGTTATTTTTTCATCCAGTGGGACGTACTTGTGTTTATTCCAAGTGCATATCCCAAGGTACGAAATCTTCCCATAATTCATGCATATTATTTCTTTTTGACAGGTTATTTTTCATCCCAGTGGCATGAACTTGTGCTTATTCTGAATGCACATCCCAAGGTACAAGATCTTCCCATAACTCGTGCTTCTTATTTCTTTTTTCATTAGCAATTTATATACTCTCTGAGTTTCGCTGGTTATCACATATTCTTATGTAGTTCCTCTCATTGTTTGGAGCTTATTTTGCAATCACCAGTAGGCTACTTCCTTAATTGGTCACATTAATGGTACTGAAAACAGTATTGGTACGCTACCAGTTCGTACAATATGGTCATACCATACAATATGCATCTTGTACTGAGTTTGCTTTCAACACTTTTTTAATTCCCAGCTGTAGTATTGCCCAAAATGGGTGGTATGGGTTCTTACCAAGCATTACGGGACAGTTCCACTTGGTTTGGAGCGGTATGTACTGGTTCAGCTCATATATTGAATCGAACCTCGATACCATACTGGTACCTTACCAATGCGTTATGGAACAGTTGGTATGGCAAACCTGGAAACTATGCATAGGCATTCATAATAACATCAACCTTATAAAATGCACACATTGAACCATATCTCCTCGTTGTGATCATTTTGTGGATCTATTTCATGAATTAGGAAATGCATAAGTCAGTGTAATCATTTGTGCATTTACTTTTACTGTTTTTCCCTCCATTTGATCATCTAGAAGCTTGTTTCAACGACGGGCTCATGTTCACCCTATAGGTATTTTATATGACCTTGTAGATAGGAATTTGTATTTTGTACACAACCTGCATTTATTTCAGGCGTGGAGCATGTTTCATTTCAGAGCTGAAGCAAAACTTGATATTAATTGGATTTGGAAACTGGAAACTTTTGAATTACCTTGCTATAATAGCATCATGGTCAGGTTAACTAGATCTATGTTCTGCGATGTGGCGATAACGTCGATTATGATGTTTCAACATGTTGCAGAACAGGTTGAAGATTGCAATTTGATGAGGAACAAAGTGAATAAATGACCTAATGGTAAGACTTGATGATCTCATCACCTACTTAAAGGAAAATGACAAAACAAAATATAAAATTTTGTCCTTTCTGATTTTGAGGAGAAAAGTGGCTTCAATTCATTCTGGAAGTTGGATGAATGACCAATTCCTAGCTTGTTGCAAAACATACTGATTTTTCAGACAAAAGGGGTGCAGTATTCTGATATGTGAAAGCACATGTTGCAACTTGATGTTGGCACATTCTGTGGAATCTGTATGCAATTAAGTGCTGATTTTCTTGTCCATGGGGTGTCAATGTGCAAAAAGTTCATGCCCTGGACGGTGTAACAATTGTTGATGACAAAGGACAGCATCCAAGAGGATTAATGTCTGTGGAGAGTGAAGCAGTGGATTTAAATGGCACTGATAGCAATCTGCATCGTTCCAAAAGATTTGGACAGCAAATGGGTCTTTTGGTTGCAGATTTTTCATTAAAATGGTAGTTTGCAACTGAAACGGATGTGGATTTAAAGGTGGCAAAGTTCAATGGTGAGATAAACTGGGAATTTCCTTTATTTGGTTCTCCATTTTTCTTGACTATTTCTTATCATTAGCTATCAGAATAATAAAGTGTGCAGTCTGCGATTGCTAACTTGAAGAAGACTGCACATTTGGTGGAATTATGTGAAGGCCTCACAAACTGGGAGGCTCTTCACATGGATTACTAGGAATTCTTATTTATTAGATTCCATCAGCTTTATCAGGGAAAGACGTCATGGAGGGGTAACATGAATGCTTTATGAATTACCTAGGAGACTTGTGGGTGCATGAGGCCGGTGACGTTAGTTGCAAAATGTGAAGTTGGATTCAATGCCCTGTTCAGGGTGCTAAAGGAACATGCAAAGCTAGATTGCATATACCAATTGAAGAGATGGCGAGCTTTAGGCTAGAGATATTTGAGGAGTTTTTATAGGTTGATCCACATTTGAAGAAGTTAAAGAGATGTGCATGGCCTGTTGGCATTTGTAATGCACCTCTTGAAATTTATTCACTGTGTAAGCCTGTGGACAGCTGGAACATATTAACTGGGGAGATGGCAAAGGTTGGTCTAGGGATAGTTAAGGAATTTTTTTAGGCATCTCTATACATTGGGAAACTCAAGGGCGCGCTAGCATTTGCAAGGCACCTATGAAGTTTCTAATTTACTGCATACTCTGGGCAATGATGTATGCCATTCTAGATGCTGACCATTTTTGGGGATTGTGGCAGATCTACAATTTCAGATCTGATCTGAAATATTTTAACAAAGCTGATTACAGCAATAAGCCTCCAAAATAGGAGGAATTAAGGCAATAATGAGGGAAACTGTGGAGGAAGAAGTGGAATCTAGAGGATAAGAAGAAAAGGGGAGAATATATTGGTGGCTGCAATATGTGCGCGTGTGTGCGTGCGTGCGTGCGTATATTAATTCTGCTTCTTTTCCAAAGGAAGGAGTTGAAGACTACTGTTACTTGTTTAAATGGTCTGGTTTTGACCAAAAATTTAGTGGTGCTTGCTTTAAAGAATTTGATGTCAAGTTAATTATGATTAATATCTCCAAATCAACTGGAGGGAGATTTTATAAACTGGTTTCATCCCGTATAATGGACCAATCATCATGCAAAGACTGATTTATAATTCTTTTATCTACCTTTTACGATCAAACAGCCAGCCACATTTATCTGATATAAGCAAAAACTAGTGCAAGATTAAGCATTCCCAACTGAGTTTCTTTCTCTCCTTTCTTTGCTATTATTTCTTCACTTCCCTACAGTTAGAATTTTGTTTCAACTTTAGTTTTATTTAGGTAGAATATAATTCCTTTAGTAATTACTGTGGGAATCTTGGTCTAGTTTGGGCCACAAAGCAGTGATAACTTCTTAGTTAAATGTATAACCATATTGAGATAGCTTTGTCCTAACTATTTGTTGTTAGCTTTCAGAATGTCCATTTCCCAATCATTCTTATTAAGTGCTACCTTTGTTGGTGTTGCGGTTAATCCTCTGTTGCGCCTATCGCCGGAGAAGAGTACCTGCAAAAAGAAGTCCGTACTAATTGAAATTGTGTCCGGCGGAGACCCTCCAATGCTTAAGTCAGTGGGGAGTGGTGAACAGCAGATTAATGTTTAGAGAGACAGAGTATCCGCTTCAAAAAGTGTCTTACCAAATGCTGTTCATTTACCTCCTTTTGTAGACGAGTTGTTGATAATCGTTTGTAACGAATAGAGACATAGATTCTGTTTATTTTGTCATTATGTGATCGTGGGATAGACGGTTATATCCACTACTGATCATGTTCTGATCATATGTGCTTTCTGCGGTGGCGGTTTTCGATATGCCGACTCTATGTCGGCAGTCTGAATATGTCGATTGTATGTTGGTAATTGTGGAAGTCCGAATGATCATCGGTTGGCAACTCTGATATGCTGATGGTCATCGGTCTGAAGTTAGTTGAGCCGTCATAGTTTGAATTTGTCAGGGTTGGTTGAGGATAGCCGATTGTTGGTCGGCCAACTGATTGATAGTCAGCGGTTCGTGCTTATCAAGCCGATTGAAAGTCAGAATTGGAGGGAATCGGCTAAATTGCCCCAACAGTTGCCCCTCACTCTCAAGTTCAAGATAGCCTGACATGTGGATTGGCACGTGGTTTGATATGTTGGACGAAGAGAGTTGTCACATGTTATCTCGAGCTTCGATTCGACTGCAGACATTAATGATTTTTTGAAAATGAAGGATCTCCAGTCGTTTTATTGTTTCGATAACCGTGAGATCATCATTGGGATGTCATTTCGAGAAGATAGTCTGACGTCCAGAGAATCCGATTGATTTGATTCTGACTAATCGATTTCAGCCACAGTATTCAGATGTTATTGGCTTTGAGCCGTTTACGCGGATAGTGGTGAGGTGGCATGATCTGAAGGTAGGTGCGTCGAACCGTCTGATCAATTATCGGATTTGATGTAGCCACGTGTCGAAATTTGGAGAAGCCTTGATTTGAATAACTTCATCCAGAGCGTTGAAGGGTTCTATATATATGATATTATTTTCATTTGGATCTTCTACTTCTGCATTCATTATTTCTTCTGCAACAGAGGGTTCCGTCTCGAGTGTGAGAGCTTTCGAAGTCTTGTTCTTCACGTCATTTTCTAGTTTCAGATTGAGTTTTCGTTCCTTCCTTCTAGGTTTCTTTTTCTTTTTTGGGTTTCTCTGCCATCTATCATTTTCAATGGCAAGTAAGGGTAAGAAAGCGAAGATTTCAACTTCTCGAGATAGTCAATCGAAGAATCCGATCGATGATTCTCTTTCAGGTCTGGAGATGGAAGTTTCTTCCTTGTTTGGATCTAATATTGATCGGTTCTGAAACAATATCGTATCTCGGAGTAATTTCAGCTCTTCGCTTCTGGTCTGGATGGTCGGATGAATTCTCTTCCTCCGGATCAGGTTGCATTTTATGTAGAGGGGGGATGAATTCTCTTCCTCCGGATCAGGTTGCATTTTATGTAGAGGACCTTCGGGTTGATTTTTGATTCCGAAATTTGTCCGAAATCTTCTTGATTATTATCGTCTTTATCCTGCTTAATTAGCTCCGAACTCCATTCAGCTAATTATTAGTTTTGCTTTGTTGTGTCGTCTCATTCCGACCAACCCTCATCCTTCTCTTTTTCGAGCCTTCTTCGTCGTTCGTCCTCACCCAAAACCAAGGGTTGTTGGTTTTTCAACCCAAAGAAAGGTTTATCTTTTATTTTTGGTCTTTCATCGTCTATTCATGGATGAAAGAATCAAATTTCTTTCTCTTCTTCGTCTTCTTGTGGCTTTTCTTCGTCCTAAAGCGATCCGAGTACCAATCCAAACGAACATAGTCGGGTTGATATTATTGATCGAAAAGATTTTCTGTGACTCAAGGATATGGAAGTCTCAATGCTGCGAGAGCTAATGACGGAGCAAGCTCTCTATGACGTCGGATTTAGTTTAGTGACTTCTTTAGATATAACATAGTCGGTCTTCTGGTTTTTCATTTGCTTTCGAATTTTGTAACCGATCTTTTGCCTTCTGATTGCAGCTATGCGTTTGACAGCATGAATCTCAGCTGCCAACATTCATCAACATGCTGCCAAGAAGAGAGTAGTGACCGACGCCGGATCATCCCGAATGACAAAGAAGAGTCGGGTTGATTCAGAGTCGGTATCGGTGAGAGAGCCCGATATTTCGCTAGTGATAGCTCCCGATGCTGAGTCGCTCATAGCATTGTCGGCCCCGACAACGCTTTCTTCTGTCGAAGTGCCGTTGGTTGGAGTAGAGATGGCGAGAGATGAAGATGCCGCGGCCTTCATGCCAGTTGTAGCGGTCGAGATGACATCGATTCTAGATCCATCAGTAGGGTTGCAGGCCGAATCTGCAGTTGCGACGACTCCATCAGCGGGGGTGCAGGTCGAATCTACAGTCGCAATTGAACCAGAATTGTCTGTTGCCATACAGATCATTCCTCAAGTGCCTCTGGCTGGGCCGATGCGGTCTCGGGCACAATCAAGCTCCGACTTCATGGCAATTTTGAGCGAACGACTGTCGACCGGAGAGTGGGGAAAGATACCGGCCACCTTTGCCAATAATGGATCATCGGTAGGTGTCCCGACCCTTTTTGACATTCGGATTTCAGTCGATGAGTCAGCTTTGGCCACTCCGATGCGGGCCAAGTGACTCATCGAGGTTGCTCTTCTTCCGACTGACATGGAGAATAGGAAATATTGGATTATATTCGAGATGTTTCCCTTTTTCCATCCGACGATCCTCGAAGTAAGTTGACGATACTTCTCTCTTTTTTTTGATCTGACTTGTTCTTTTCTTTTCAATTGGCACATGACATGCATGCTCTGGAGAGTGGGTATCGAAAATTGGTGAGCTTCGTCAGGCTTGGATGGATAAAATTGCAACCGCAAATGTCGAGAAAGCTGCCGTCGTCGAATAGCTTCAAGCAGCGATTGAACGGGAGAAGGCAATGGCGGAGCGAGAGAAGGCAGCGGCGGAGCTGGAGGAGCTCTAGGAGATCTCTCGTGCGGCAGCCGAACTAGAGTCCACTAGGCCGCATTAGGATCGGCTTAACAAACATCACGTCCCTGGAGTCTCGAATCAAGAGCAAAAAGCATTCAATCAATTGGCTCTGGAGAGAAAGGGATGGATGTATTGAAGAACTTGAGGCAGAGCATGGAAGGCATCGGGCCACTAAGAGAAGTTGGCGTTGGCCGGTGCAGAGTCGGCTTCCGCTAGAGAAAAGCAGAGTCGACAAAAAGTGCTTCGAGTCTGGCCATCAAGAATTTCAGAGAATTGCAGGAGTACAAGGATGAAATTCTCAAAGACGGATTTGCCTCCTACTGCGTCGGATACGAAGACGGCAGAGATACGGCCGGAAAGTTGTATTCGGACTTGGATTTGAGCAGCTTGCCCCTAGTTCGGGAGAAGAGGTTGCTGAGGATGAGATTACTGCGCCGACTGAGGGAGATGCACCGACTGCACTAGAATCTACTCCAACCACTGAAGCTATACTGGAGCGAGATGAAAAAGAAGCCGACTTGTGACCGGTGTAATATATTCTTTTTTTTTGTAATCGGACAATAGTCCAATTTTGTAATCGGACTATGGGTTCAATTTTGTAATATTTTCTTTAATGAATGAAAAAAATTTTCTAAAATATGGGTCCCTTTTCAATTTTGGTGTGTTGTCAATGTCATTGAATAACAGTCGGATTATCGATTATCCATCGGTGAGTTGAATGTCCATCAATAATCATAGTAGAGTTTGTCTGTTGGTCGGGTGTCAGCCGATTTAGCTTTTAAATCTTTTTTTTAGGTATATGATAGACAGTGACAAGCTAAATATCCTTCGACTGGCTGGAGTCAAGTCGATATATTTCTTGATTGGAATCGAGTTGGCATAATATTTCGCTTAACTAAAGTTAAGTCGGCATGAGTAGTCATTCGACTTAAATCGATTTTTACAGTGAAAAATCAAAATGTAGTCGGTATGAATTGACCGATTATTTGTCGATTTGATGCCATTATTTGACTTAAGTCGGGTTTTACAGTGAAAATCGAAATGTAGTCAGTACGAATTGATCAGTTATTTATCGGTCTGATGCCACTTTTGTAGATAACTTGTAGATGACTGAAAATTTCAAGATTCAGAATCCTAATGTTTCATTTCGAATATGTAGTACATGCGAACAAATTTATTGATAGTATATCTTCAAATTATTGGCATTCCAAATCTGAAGAATAGTCGTTCCATCGAGAGTTTCTAGTCGATATGCGCACGGACAAACTGTCTCGATCACCTTGGAAGGTCCTTCCCAATTTGGAGATAAATTTTTTTTGATCTAGAGGTTTTGAAACTTCTGCCTTTCTTAGGACCAGATCCTCTGGATAAAGATTTTTGGTTTGACTTTAGTACTTTACATTGTAATATCAGGCTACCCTTCGTCGATATATTGCCATCTGAACTTGAGCTTGCTGTCGGACTTCCGGAAGTAAGTCTAAGTCAGCTCTCCGACATTCAAAATTACTTGGCTCATTATATTGTTCAACTCTCATTGATGGCAATCCGATCTCAAGTAGAATTATCACTTCTATTCCATAAGTTAAGTTGAATGGTGATTCTCCTGTCGGTATACGAGTTGTTCGATATGCCCACAAGATTGGATATAATTCTTCCATCCAGATATTTTTAGCTTCATTCAATCTGGTCATAAGATCATGTAGAATTATTCAATTTGTCACTTTCACTTTACTATGGATTGTGGTTGGCCGATTGAGGTGAGCTTGTGCGTAATATGAAATTTCGTATAAAATTTTTGAAATTCTGATTATCAAATTGTCGACCGTTGTCGGTGATGATGGTGTGTGGTAGATCAAGTCTGCATATGATTGATTTCTGGATGAAGTCTTTCACTTTGCTTTCAGTGATTTGTGCCAAGGGTTCAGCTTCCACTCATTTGGTGAAGTAATCAATGGCAACTACTATAAATTTTCTGATCAGATGTCAGAGAAAAGGATCATGTATGTCGATTTTCCACTGCACGAAGAGTCATGCTGTAATAATTGATGTCAGCTGGCTGGTCGGTTGATGTTGTATGTTAGCATACTTTTTATATGGTTCACATCTTTGGACAAGTTCAGCTGTATCTTTCTTCATGGTGGCCAATAATATCCTTATCGCAAGATTATAAGCTAATGATTTATCTTCTAAGTGATTTTCACAAATTCCTTCATGAATCTCTCGGAGTGCATAGTCGGTATTCGTTGGTCTCAAGCACTTCAGTAAGAAAAGAGAGAATGTCTTTTTATAGAGTTGTCCATTCATCAAAACATATTATGAGGCTATCCACTTTAGTCGTTTGGCTTTTGAAGGATCTGCAGGTAGAGTTTCATTAGTTAGATATTGGATGATTGGGTCCATCTAACTTGGATCGTCATTGATTTGCAGCATTTTTTCGACTTTATCAATGTTCGGTTGTTCAAGATATTCGATAAATGTCTGATCGAGCAAGCTGAATGAAGTAGTTGTGAGTCGAGAAAGTGCATTAGCTCGAGCATTCTCTTTTGAAATATGAGAGATCTCAAAATATTTCAAGATTGATGTAAGATCTTTTACTTTCTGAAGGTATTTCATCGTAACGGGGTCTCGGGCTTCAAATTCATCCTTAACTTGTTCGGTGATCAGTTGTGAGTCGGTAAAATTTTTAAGTTGTTAATGTCAAGTTCTTTGGCAATTTTCAAGCCGGCTAAAAGAGCTTCATACTTGGTTTGATTATATTGAGGCTTTAAAATTGAACCGAAGGACATATTCAATTACGTTCCTTCAAAATTGATGAGGATGAGATCGGCTCCATTACCTTGTGCGTTGGATGCTCCATCAATATGCAGCACCCACACCGATGCTCAGTCAGTCTCAGGAGTTTCAATTTGTTTTGACTTACTGTCGAGTTCATTCTTGGGATTATCATCGGATATGGTGCATTCGGCGACAAAGTCGGCCAAAATTTGTGCCTTCATGACGATCGTGGCGATATTGAATATCAAACTCGTTGAGTTTTATTGTCCATTTCGTCACTCGATCTGAAGTGTCAGGTCGGTATAGAATTGCCTTCAACGGCTGATCTGTCAAGACAACTATTGGATGTGCCTGAAATATGATCGAAGTCGTTGCGATGATATTTCAGAGCGTAGATCATCTTTTTCGCTCTTGAATATCGTATTTCAGCATTGTGAAGCACTTTGCTGGTGTAATAAATCGACCGTTGAATTCGGTTTTTATCTTTCTGGATAAGTATCGAACTAACTGCCTCTGCCGAAGTCGTCAGATAAAGATACAATATTTCTCTCACCTTTGATTTTGTGAGTAATGGTGGAGATGTCAAATATTTTTGTAGATTTTCGAAGGATTGTCGGCACTCATCTGATCATGAAAAGTCTTTTGCTTGTCACAAGGTCTTGAAGAAGCAATCCTTCCATTGAGTTGTTGTATCTCTTTCTTAGCGTCCGGATGCTTCATATTAATGATAGTCTTATTTTTCGGGATTAGCTTTAATTCCTCGTTACGATACAAGAAATCTAAAATTTTTTTTGCAATTACCCCGAATGCACATTTAGTCGGATTCGATTTTAACTGATGTCGTTGAAGTGTGTCGAAGGCTTCTTCCAAGTTTCGAACATGATTAGAAATTTTGAAACTTTTCACTAGCATATTATCAATGTAGACTTTCATGTTACGTCCAATTTGTGCTTTGAACAGTCTGTTGACTAGCCGTTGGTAAATAGCTCCGGCATTATTTAAATTGAATGATATTACTTTGTAATAGTAGATGCTTTTGTCGGTTATAAAGACAGTATGCTCCTCATGTTTGGATGTCATTCGAATCTGATTGTAGCCTACAAAGGCATCCATAAAGCTCAAAAGTCAGTGTTCCGAAGTTGCATCAACTAGTTGGTCCATCTTTGGTAAGAGAAAACTATCCTTCAAAAAAAATTTATTTAAATTTGTGTAGTCGATGCAGATTTTCTATTTTTTATTGATTTTTCTCACCATCACTATATTGGTGAGTCAATCAGGATAATTAGTTTTCTGATGAAGTCAGTCGTGAGAAGCTTGTCGACTTCTTCATCGATGACCTTCTGTCTTTTAAGAGCAAAAGGTCTTTTCTTTTGTCTCATTGGTCTAACTTTAGGGTCAATATTTAACCGACGAGTTATTACTTCCGGAAAAATTTCTAGCATATCGATCGTCAATTAAGCAAAACATCGATATTTGCTCTTAGCAGGTTCACCGGTTGTTGTCGCTTCGGATTATATAATTGTGATCCAATTTGGACTATCTTTTTAGAATTATCTTCCCTCAATGGGATGGAAATTAGTTGCTCGGTTGGTTCACCCCTTCATTTTTTTTTGATCCAATTTATCAACGGATAAAGAATCTTCAGATTGATTATTCTTTGTAAAGACCATGAAGTAATGTCGAGCAAGTTGTTGATCTCTATGCATTTCTCCGACTCTATTTTTGTTGAAAATCGGATCAATAAATGATATGTTGATACTACCGCTCTCAAGGCATTGAGTCTCGATCGTCTAAGTATGACATTGTAAGTCGAAGGAACTCGGACTATCGTGAATGCTAAGAGAACGGTACTTTGTTGTGGATTTATTCCCACGGTTAGTGGGAGAGTAATTTTTCTTCCACGATAACTGCATCTCCAATAAAAATGACTAATAGCGTTGACTCTTCTGAGTCGGTCAGTTGGTAGTCGTATTCGACAGAAAGTCAAATAAAAGAGAACATCAGTAGAACTTCTATTATCGACTAGAAACTTTTTTACATCATAATTTGCTATCGTCGTCGAGACGATGACAACATCATTATGAGAAGTCTGTATTTTCCAAAATATCATCTTATGAAAAAGATATTACATTGTCATGTCGTTGTTCTTTGCCGATTTTTCTTCAAAAGTTGTCCTTCAATCGTTCGATCGTTCGAAAATCATATTGATCACTCCCGTCGTTGGTCGATTGTTGATCATCTCTTCAGCTTGTGGCTGAAACTGTTGGTCGGTGGGAGGTTGAGTCGGACAATCTCGTCGGAATCTCCTGAGGTAGCCACGTCGGATCAGGACCTCTATTTCATCCATGAGCTGAATACATTGTTTAGTATTGTGATCATAATCATGATGAAACCGACAATGCTTCTTGTCGCGACTCCTCGGTGGTGCTTTATTGGTGGGGATGTCGAAGATACTCCTCTTCTTCGATCTCCATTAAGATCTGCGCACGGAGAGCAGAAAGAGGAGTATAGGAGTCATACCTACTGTCATAATTATTTGGCCTTGGACTTCGTTGACGGAGTGAAGCTTCTTTATTGATTGTTGACCGATTTGGTACGGTTGGAGCTTCAGTTTTTTTTATCTTTTCTGACCTTTCCTTTTGCCTGACGCCGTCAGAAGCGCCTTCGTCTGTGCGAATATATTTGTGTGCACGCTTTAAAGTTTAGTATAGGTCCGAGAGAGAGTCTTATCCAGAGAAGAGGTGAATTTGGATTCCCTCAGACCTCTCTTCATGGTCGAGATGGTCATATCTTCATTGAGGTCCCTGACCTTAAGCATGATCGTATTAAAGCGAGCCACGAAGTCTCTCAATATCTCTGTCTTACCTTGCTTGATGGAGAAGAGGCTATTTGATGTCCACGACATCTTTTGGTTAGTACTAAATGGGTTACGAACGAATGTTCGAGCTGCTTGAAAGAAGTTGTACTCTCCGACTGAAGTCTAGAATATCATGCTCGAGCAGCTTTTCGAATGATTGCCGGAAAGCCAATGCATAGGATGGCGTTGGTCGCCCTTTGGATCATCATGAGAGCCTTGTAACTCTCTAAATAATCCATCGGATCGGTGGAGCCGTCGTATGGCTCTATCTGCGGTAATTTGAATCGAGATGGGATCGGCTCATCTAAAATACGTTGAGAGAGAGGTTGGGCAATGTGGAAGTCGAGGTCATTGGAAGACTTTCGATCTTCCACTTGGAGTCGGACAAGTAGGCAGTCGATTTTTTGAATTTACGCTCGTAGTCATCGAGCCGCCGTTGTTGGAAAAATCTAGGGGTAGAATTCCTTGAAGAACTTGAAGATAGAGAAGAAAAAGGTGCACGCGGTCTCTTCTCCTTCTTGATGCTATGTACACGAGAAGGAGAAAGAGATCGCTGCGAATGATGAGTGACATGATGAAAATACCGAGAAAGCGATTGCTCGACTCAATGAAAATGCCGAGACGGTCGTCGTTCTGGAGATGAAGAGGATGAGTGCCGTGGAGGATGGCGGCTGTGCCTGGATGGCACCGAATGCGCCATCGATTCCTTCGCCAGCGGCTGCTGCTATTGTTGTGTCTGTTATTGTTGGAGACTGTGTATCACTTCCATCAACACCTTCATTTGCTGTATTAAAGCAGCAATTTGTGCGTTCGTAGTGACTATAGAACGTGAAGAGTTGAGCTCTGCCATTGGAGATGGGAGAGGAAGATCTTTTCGACAGAAGATTGCCTGATAGATCCTGTAGAGTTGTTTTGAGCTCTAGTTTTGTCATGATTTCTCGTAGCCCTCTACCTGGTGCGCCAATCTATTGCGGCCAATCCCCTGTTGCACTTGTCGTTGGAGAAGAGCACCTGCAAAAAGAAGTCCGCACTGATCGGAATTATGTCCGGCGGGACCATCCGATGCTTAAGTCAATGGGGAGTGGTGAACAACAGATTAATATTTAGAGAGATAGAGTATTAGCTCCAAAGAGTATCTTACCAAATGCTGTTTATTTACCTTCTTTTGTAGACGAGTTGTTGGTAACCGTTTGTAACGGTTAGAGACGTGGGTCTTGTTTATTTCAGCATTATGTGATCATGGGATGAGCGGTTATACCCATTATTGATCATGTTCTAGCCATCATGTGCTTTCTGCGGTGGTGGTTTTCGATATGCTGACTCTATGTCGGTAGTCTCAATATGTCGACTGTACGTCGGCGATTGTGGAAGTTTGAATGATCATCGGTTGGCAACTCCGATATGCCGATGGTCATCAGTCTGAAGTCAATTGAGTTATCATAGTTTGAGTTTGCCAGAGATGGCTAAGGATAGCCGACTGTTGGTCGGCCAATCGATTCGTGCTCATTAGGCCGATTGAAAGTCGGAATCGAGGAAGTCGGCTAAATTGCCCTAACAGTTGGTATTGCAAACTTCTCCAAACCCTTTCTCACAAGTTTCTTCGATGCTACTTTGATTGTCCCCATCTCATTACGAACTTCTCAACAAAGATTCTGAAAACCTCTCCTATTCTAGCCTCTTTAGAGTTTTACCATGCATGTCTATGCAGTCTTCATCTCAAAATACTGCTAAGAAAGGAAGAACAAGTCAACAAAGTATATTGTATAGTTTATGACATTTGGTGGATTTTTTTTTTCCCCCTGATTTCAGGTTGAAGCTATAACAAGATTGTACAATCAAAAAACAGATTCTTTTAAAATTAGTAATTCACATCATGTTAAGAATGCATTACATCGTTCGATAGTTTGTGGCAATTTAACTGCTTTAGTTCCAATTTTCTATGCTTTTAACTCAACCTTTGCAAACTGACCACAAATCTAGCAAATATAGGCTCTGAGAAGCTCAATTTAATCCATAAATCATTCTTCTTTTGCTTTTTCAGAAGGCCCCTTAGAAATCCCAAAGAGTCAGACACGTTGTGAAAATTTACCTTTATCTTGAACTTCTTGGAACTAAGGCTGCTAACAGGTTTGTTTGAGCTCCAGTAAATCCAGATTTTTATTTTAAAGCCAAGACCTGTAATGAAACTAGAGCTGCAGACCAGCCCATAGTTAGCCTTCCCAGGACAAAATACCAAAATACAACCATATACCCATATGTTTCACTTCTTAGAACTTGCAAAATCCAAGCCTAATAATGAATATATTCTTGGAGGTTCTATTATCATTTGTACATAATTTCCTCCTCTTTCTTCCTAGATATTACTTTTATTTAAGATGATAGTTTGCCAATGATTCAGTTGTCATCCCAGGTGATTATTTGAAGTCTTGTGGTGTGTACTTTGGAGTTTCAGCTTGATTTTTTTAAAAAAATTTATAAATCGAAGAGCAATAGATCTACAATGGCTCAAAATTACTTTTCGGAGACTTAAGTTTATCAGACAGGAAAGTATTTTTGATGCTTGGATATTAAATCATATTAGGTTATGCTCCTATATTGTTTACTTGAAAAAGGGCTAAAAGTTAATTTGGGCTAGGTGAGGGTCAATGTCAGCTGTTGAAACAAGAATTTTCATATTTTACTATCGCATTTTTATTGAGAAGGCTTTAATGGAAAATGAACTCTTTATTTTAATATTTAGGTAACTTATTGTCTTACCATAGACACACGGGTATTTGACATGTCTTATAGAGAAAATGTTTTCCTTGGTCCAATAGGTAATAATATTTAAATATTGCTATTACATGTAATTAAAAAAATATCGAAAGGAAAATTACTAAAGGGGGAGGGTGGACTTGTTTAGCTTGTAGTGGTGTAATATTGCATGTGTAACAAAGATGTGCTTAAGCAAGCATTAGGTGAAGTAGTTGACTTTCTAATACATATAGGATTTGCATTCAACTTCTAAGATGATATGAAGTATGGTGACTAACATTCTACATCTACTACAGACTTAATGATTCATTTCATAATGTAATGGATTAAGTCTTGATAGAGAGCGTGCTTCTAAAGGACTAACTGGATCAGACCATTGCTTATATTTCGGTGGTATTACCTTGAGAAGGAATTCTTTTGCAACTCTCAAAACATATCTTTCTCAGTTTATTTGCGTGCAAGCACACAAATCTGTGTTTACAAAATATTTGCCTCTTCTGCATCTCTGTCTATCATGTATGGCAACGGTGTTTTCACCACCATTGCTTTCAATTTCAGGTTGATATATTTATGGATGTAGTTTTTGATGCCATGCAAGAAGACATTAGGATATTACATAGCAAGCTATCTGAATTAAACAATGAAGTCCTATGCGAAAAATCCAGTCTCCATGCTGCTGAAAGAACTGCCCACTATATTTGTCAACAGTGTGAGGCTTCCTTGCAGTTCCTTTTATCCTTGTGCCAGCAAAAGGTGATCCGGGATCGTGTCCTTAAACACAAGGTGGAATATCTTAACAGAGTGCATATTTCTTATGAGAATGTAACTCCATTACTCTGCACATGAGCTGGTATGTATAACATATCTACTCTGGCAGCATCGCTGTCCATGATGAAAATGGTGGCACCATCATTTCCACCATTATATTGCTTGTCACAGAATGCTGGTGGCAAGGGTAGGCCCTACCGCCCTAGTATTCCATGATTACTGGGTGGCACACAGCTAATTAAGTGTGCACTACATGTACTAGAAGAGATCTTAGTCTTACTCATTCGATCAACTTCAGAGAGTGACATCTGATCCTTTTATGCAGCCCTTTAAGTATTGCTTGGACTCTTGTAATATCTATTGATCTATTCCTTGACAAACTACTCAAGTCTCTAACCTTAATACAGGAACTATGTAAAATGGGGCATTCTTTACTGGCTTGTATGATTCTAAGTTAAATGTTCCAGATTGTTTTAAGGAGTCCTTTGACATAGTGGCTACCGTGTCCAGGTTAAAGGCAAAAATTCTGTCTATTGTAAGTCCAGAACCACCACATTACTTCTTTCAACTCTCTTTAAACCCTTGCCATATTTTTCAGTATTGTGGGCAGTCATCAATGTTTCTATATGCAGTTGCTGCAGCTATGTGAAGCAGAGAGTATTTCTTACCTTGATGAGGTTGCTGGGTCCCAAAAGACCATGCATCTGGCAAATTCTGTTGCATTAGAGGTAAGTTCCCTGGAAGGGTGTTTATTTTAACTTTGAGCTGTTATTCATCAGTTTATATGTCACCATTGCAGTTCCTTGATTCGCTGAAGAATGCATTCAGACAAGAGGCCAAACAACTTGGTGATTCTCATGACAAGAGTAGCCGGATGGGCCTTGTGCTTCTTAATGCACTGCGCCTAGCTGATATATTTCTGATGATTCAAATTTCCGGTCTTTCTTTATGACTAATACAGTATGCTATCTGTAATTCAATATCTTAGCCCTTAACTGATATATTATATGCTTTTGTTCAATACTCCATTGTCTTTTTTTACCAGATTCCAGTTCTTGCCGACATTTTTGCAATTCCCATGATGAGTTCCTATCAAGTTGGTGCTCTGTCAATATACCAATGATAGAGGAAGATGCTAATCTTGAGTATGACCCATTTACTGCAGCTGGTGCAGCATTGTGTACTCTAAACGATGGCTGTGAGAGTGCTCAATCAGCACCTGTTTTTCTGACTGAAACTAATTATGCATGCCCAAGCAGTTTTAGTGGCATACCTTCAGTTGCATATGCACAACAAAGAACATCATATTTGGTTAAAATAATAGCAAATTTGCACGTTTTTGTTCCTAATATATGTGAAGGTAACATCTTCTGTCCATTATTTTCATGTGTGTTAATTGTAATCTTGTTAGTTGTGAAGCTATCGAGTCCCTCTAATTGAGTTCTGTGCTATAACCAACAGAAGAAGAAAAAGATTTATTCCTCAACAAATTTCACAAGTATATGCTTATGGAGATTCTTCAATTATCCAGATACCCCTCGAGTTCTGGTATACAGAAGGCTACCACAATTTGTAAAACTTAAGTATACTTCTCCTGATGCTTTGGTTAAGTTTGTGAAATTTGACATTCCTAGGTAATAGAATAATTTCTGAACCCTTGGAAAACATGGACGTGGATATGCAGGTTCTTTAGCTGAGTATGCGAGATCTTTGACTCCCAACCTATTAAATGATGAGGATGTGCATCTTTTGAGGTGATTGAAACACTTTGTGAAGTAATAGTAGTTATGTGCAAGTATCTTTCTCCTTTAATTCACTAAGACCTGGGACTCATATGAAAGGCAACACACTAAAAACTTTCATGGTTGTGATTAGATTGCGAATTCAGTTTAAACTTTTCAAATGCATACCAGAATAAATAAGTGGGAACTAGAGTGATCAAATGTGCTTGCTAATGTCTAGTAGCATGCTTGAATATGACAAGTTACAGATTTATTGATGTTTGGTCAGATTTGTTGAGAAGGTCAGTGTGGTAGCTTGTTGTATCATATACTTATTATAGCCTATTGATTCATGATTACACTTTTTGTAGGAATTGGTACATGGAGTGTACATTTTGCAAACTGTGTATTTTGTACTTGTGGCCCTTGATATATTCCCAATACCCATTGTCTGCTGTACGGCCCAGTATAGGGCGCACTGTACCATACCAGTACGCTGCAAAGTATCATACTGAACGGCATACTGATGCTGTAACAAGATGGTACCAGTATGGGGTCTGATATTGAGACAGTGAACCATCATTTTTGAGACCATTGGGATGCATTTGGTTGGATGGGAAACTAAAATGACACTTCTTCATTATGAAAACATGAAAAATAATCTGGATTAATGTTTGAATAGTTTTCTGCAAGCTTAGTTGTGTGCATTCTTTGTCTTAGTGTTGTTGTGTATCAATCTGTACCAGTGCTAGTTCTTGGCATGGCTTGGTGTTATGCATTAGTCTTTTACTGGCCCAAAATTGGCATGACAGCCAATACTTGTTTCATTGCCCAGATAATTTCCGCCTTCCAGATAGAAGGTCCTGCATAGGTTATCTTCCTCATCCATCCAACTCTTAAATAAAAGCATGTTGCTATCACTTGAATATGTTCCTTTACGGCATTTTTATGAGACATAGTGTATACGGGCCTCCTGGCATATTATTGGCCTTAATGTTTATCCTAACACCATGCCAACTTATGTTATCTGCATCTGCCTCAAGGGCTTTTTTTGGTCATAGACTGACTGGAAAGGGAATGCACTAGCATAAAAGTAATGAAAGTAGGTGCAAAGGTAACGTAGTCCCTGTGCCTCTGCATCATCTCTCATCTTTCTATCATCTCTCTTCGGTCTTCTTCTCTTGTATCTTCTATCTTCAATCTTCTTATTTCAGTTATCATCCATGCACGTTTGTATATTTGGCTGCTAGATGGGATCTACATCATAGTGTTTGGCCTTCATTATTCTGATCTGAGTTCTAGAAGTCCTTTCTAGTGAATAGTGATAAACAGTGAAATTCAGATTTACATTTCTAAATACAGGTTATTGATTACTTGCATTACCAGCTTCCCGTAGAAAGTTCTCTTTTCTAGTTCCATACTTTGATTCAACTGAAATTTAATTCACAAAGAATCCTACTACTTTGTAGTGAGCCAAAAATAGGAATAATCTTGTTTTTGCACACCATTTTGATCATTGTTCTTTGGCACATTATGTGGTCACCATTGTTCTCTCTCTTTCTCGCTAAAATAGGGCCAATTATGGAGCACAACAGTACTAGGACAGACGTAGCACTTTAAGACAAACAGTCAAGTTGATGTCAATGCTCTAAGAACCGCTGTGAAATTCATAGCTAAGGTAAAGTTAGCAAGAGATAGGCCAGCTATGAAACTTAGGAGGCTAGTTAGTTTGTAGGTAAACCTACCTTATTGCTTGCATTTAGTTCTCATGTAAACAGTGTGGAACCCGTTAAAATTCAAGACTCGAGTGTGGACAAGGTGGGAGGATGACAAGGTTTGGTATGGTGGAGTTTGGTACATTCCTCAGGCACAGAATGTAAGCAAAGAATCCAATTGAAATCAAAATCTCATCCCAGAAACTGTTGTTTGTGTGTGTACATGAATGTGTGTATGAATGCATGTGTATATCTATAGATATATGCAGAGATAGGAATTCAGATGAACATGTACCTTTTATTAGGAGAAAGATACTTAGTGAAAGTATTATGGGCTAGTTAGATTTATTGCATTTTCTCCCTATTATATTTTGTTTGTTGAAAATGACTTGTGTGTTCTCATTGGTTAAATTTTCTTTGCAGTGGATTCTCTGATCAACTAAAAAAATTAGCTGAACCACAAATTGGAAATAATTGGTTCAGGTAGGCAATAACACCCACCCTCACCCTTATATACATACTGACAGATGCAAATTTGTAACATAACAACACTCAATTAACAGTATTATGAAATTATTTTTATTATTTAGATTAATGTTTTTGTTTCATTTTGTTAATTTGATTTTTCACACGTGTCCCAAATTGAATGATGGCTTAGGCACTGCTTGTCAAAGATGAAGGTACATCAGACAACAAGGATGGATATCCCATGCATCAGGTAATCTTTCAAACTTCATTTTGCAGAATAATCAGGTAACGTCGAATATTGTTCCCTCATAATGTAAATTGAAAATCATTTGTTAACAGGATACTCAAAATAACGGAGGACTGCACCATCTTTACCGAGAAAACTAGATGCAAGTGCTCAAGATGACGCTCTAATCTTCAATACTAATGATGTTGATGCAAAAGGGAGAACTCTAGAAGGTTCGCTCCAAGAGCTGGACCAGCTCAAAGTTGCAAGTGATCCTACTGAGAACTTTGAAACAAGAGGTATAAAGAATTGAATTCCAGCAAAAATCAATCTTACCTTTATCTGATAGTGGGGAGTTCTCTAAATCATCAGAGCATGCAAAAGAAAGTGGCTTGCAAGAAGATGAGAAAGCAGAGAGTGCTCAGGGTGAAGAAAAGCAACCAAGAAAGAGAAAGCGAAATATTATGAATGAGAGACAGATCTTTTTAATTGAGAAGGCCCTCCTTGAGGAACCTGAAATGCAGAGAAATGCAGCTTCATTGCAGTCATGGGCAGATAAGCTAAGTTGTCAGGTGCTCACTATTGTTTAGAATTTTATTTCGTTCTTTTTTTTTTTTTTTGGACGCTACCTTTTTAGTGTCCATTCTGAGCTGTTATGTTTTTCCAGGGCTCAGAATTACATCCTCTCAACTAAAGAACTGGTAAGAGAGCACCATTCTTATGTTAGTATTTTCTTAAAGTTCACCCGCATTATTGTGTTAATTTAACAAGTCATTTCGCTCGGCTCTGAGCTCTTTCAGCAGGAATCTCCCCTCCCGCACCCTCGCCCCAACCCCACCTTTCCCTATTCCTATTGTGAGCATTTTCACTGTGCTGCAACATTTCATGGTATTTTGTTGTCTAGTGACATCAAGGAGAGCTCTCTGATATTATGGCCTGCTCTTTCTTTTTCTTTCCTACTAAGTATTAGCATGTAATAGTCACATTGAGCAAATTTATGAGGTTTTCTTGTAGTATCATGAAAGAACTTGAATATAGCAATCTTGGGTAATTGATTTTCATATATCATGATGTCTTCCATAGTTGCTTGCAATGAGATATTTTCCCCATAAAAAGGAAACAGTTAACAGCTTTTACAAGAAGTCATCTGTTAGTATAATTCTCTGGGTATTATTCCTTTGGTAACTGATGGACATGTTTTCCATTAAATGTTCCTTAAGTTAGCATTTTACCTCAGTTTCTTTCCCCTTTTGTTCTGTTATTCTTCAGCAATTCCTCTGATACATGTGTAACATAATTGATCTGAATTGCAGGCTGAACAATAGGAAAGCGAGGCTTGCTCGTGCTGCCAGGGAAGCCCGAGCTCCATCTGAAGGAGAAACTGTCTATCCTGAAAAATCTGGTGGGGCAAGCGTATCCCATTTCTATGATTCCCCAGAGAGTGCTGGCGAAGAATTCTATGTTCCACCTACCAGAGGAAGCACTCACCAATCCATTACCAGATCCGGTGGCATGATGACGAGAGCATCAAGCAATGAGGATAATGACATGATGATCCCTCCATCCGATTTTGTTCATGGGATGCAGCTAAACCGCCTTCAGCAAGATCTGTTTCATTTGAACCGGCCAGTTTGTTATGTTGGTAGATGTAGAAGGAAAGGAAGTTGCAAAGGGTAAGGTGTTTCAGGTAGAAGGTAGATGGCATGGCAAGAACTTGGATGATAGCAGCTTGTGCATTGTTGAGGTCACAGAGCTCAAGACCGATAAGTGGAAAGAGGTTCAACACCCTTCAGAAGCTGCTGGAAGGACATTTGAGGAGGCTGCTGCGAGGAATGGGGGTGTTATGAGGGTAGCATGGGATGTCATCAGAATCGTCTTGTTGTCTCGATAAACCATCTTTTCAAATGCATAACCGAAGGTTTATTACTTCTGACGGTGGAGGAAGCTAGCTGATACACGGTGCTGCTCCGGGATTAGTGTTGTGTTTATTGAGAGGTCCTGATGTGGTCTGAGAGCAGCAAAAATTTCAGAAGATAGATTTTAAGCTTTGTGACGTTGCTGTATCAATATAAAGTCATTGTGAGAAGTAGCTGTTATTGTTATGTTCTCTCTTTTTTCTTGTTTTTCGAATAGACATTCTGAAATTATATACAGTTAAGCTCTCTTTGTTAATGATCAAATTTCTGGTAATTTGTAATATAGAGAAACCCAGAAGAGCCACTCTTTGACCACCGAACAAAGAGATGGATAGAAGATTTGGGGTTTTTGTCAAATTTCTTCTGACATCAAATTATGTGATACTTTGTGAATTTATTTGAAGAAATTCAGGTTGGCATGCTCTCTTGTTCATAAAATCACTGGAGAGTCCGGTGGATGCAAATGGGATTGTACGAGCATGGAAAATTGGCAACTTATTCACCCACACGCAAGTTTTAAAATTCCAAAACAGAATGACCGATGTTTGTAAATATTTTGTTTTCCCGATGACATAGCTCTTTATGTCTGAACTATTTTCCTTCCACAAAAGTTTGTACCATCTAGAAGAACAATATTTTTTATTAAAACTGTCATTATTTTCAATGATTATCTGCTGTTTTATTATACTATAGCTAGTATGAGATCATAATTTTAATACTTCAAATTTGAGATAGTATGTTGTAGGTCAAACGATAGCTGTTAACCATTATAACGGTGAATCATAATGATTTTGCTGGAGATCCATTACATTGCAATCTTTTACGGGTGCAAATTAATACGCACAAATAATAAAAAAGGGGGAATTTTGGTCATTAAAGAAGCAAGAAGCAAGCAAATCCTACCGGACTTTCGAAACCGCTGCTTGTACAAATTGAACGCGTGCGTAGCCTGCATGCCCCACCAAATTCTTCGACTTATAGCACTCCCTCCCATCCTGGATCGCATCGCACGTGCCGCTCCCCTGCAACTGCTACGCTCAGGCTCCGCCTGTTCATCTTCCTTCCTGCAACATCCCACGTGCACCGAATCCTGCCTCCAACCTTAAAAAAAAACACCTCTGGATATTGTTTGGGCATACAGTCATTGGTATGATCTTTTGAAAAGATAAAATAAAATAAAATAAAATAAATATTGGCACGGCGATCAACTTGACATCTACAAATATAAACATTGGCACGATGAGCAACTTGACATCTATAAAATCGTATTGTAAATTTCTAATATTATTTTGGCACGATGATCGGATCGGGACAGCTAATATGAGATGTCAAAACGGAATCATGGCAAGTGAATGGGATCTTTCCTTTCCATTATTTATTATTGCTCTCCGTTTTGTATGCAAAAAAAAGAAAGAAAAGGGCTCTGCTTTACTCGTCATTGACTTGACCCCGGCTCACTCTTTCTGAGAAGGAGACCAGAAGGAAAGCCAAAGCCCTCTTTCCTTGCTTGTGATCAGAGCAAAGAGGAAACTGAGGTTGTGCAATGCCGAGCGCTTTCCTCTCTTCCATCCTATCAAACA
The DNA here is from genome assembly GCA_000441515.1 of Elaeis oleifera. Taxonomy (NCBI): domain Eukaryota; kingdom Viridiplantae; phylum Streptophyta; class Magnoliopsida; order Arecales; family Arecaceae; genus Elaeis; species Elaeis oleifera. The sequence continues at coordinate 104,673 of KE504824.1, forward strand.
CAAGCCAAGTATTGGGCTCTGTTCATAGATGGGCAGCCTCGCCATCTTCGTCATCAGATCCACGCAGCAGTGTCTTGGAAGATCTGGAGGAGCTGGAGAGAACGTTGAAAAGGATCCAGGCAGTGCTCCATGACGCGGAGGAGAGGGAGATACGAGAAGAAGCCGTCAAGCTCTGGCTGAAGGAGCTCAAAGAAGTGGCTTATGACGCGGAAGATGTGCTGGACGAGTACCAGTACGAGGTACTGCGAGCCCAAGCGGAAGGCGGAGCTTCCGCAAGAGGAAGCGAGTGGAAGCAGGGGACGATGAGGAAGAGGTAAGTAGTTCTCTTTCCACCATAGTTAATGTTTCAATTCCCGATGGCATGGGGGATAGAATCAGGAAGATCAGGAAGAGGTTCGATGAGATCTCGGAGGATCGGAAACGCCTCCGTTTAAGAGAGGAAGATGGAGAGCGACGGGTCTTCAGAGCTTTGAGCCCACCACCAAGCAGCCACATGGTGGATGGGTTGAGTATTTATGGAAGGGAACATGACAAGCAGAAGGTAATTGATATGCTGTTTTCTGAGGGTATGGGAAATGGTATCTCTGTCGTTCCGATTGTCGGCAAGGGAGGACTGGGAAAAACCACCATCGCTCAGCTGGTCTACAATGACTCCAAGGTCAAAGAATATTTTAATCTGACTGGATGGGTTTGTGTATCCGATGATTTTGGTGTTCCAAGGCTAACAAAGGCCATCATCGAGTCTATTACTGAAGAATCACGTGATCTTACAGAAATCAGCCCACTTCAAAATTCTCTCAAGAAAAAGGTGGAGGGAGGAACTATTGCTCGTCTTAGACGATGTCTGGAATGAACAACAAAGCCATTGGGAGTCCTTAAGAATCCCTTTGTTGGAGCAGAAACAGTAGTAAGAATTATTGTGACCTGTAGGAATGATTCGGTTGCCAAGATCATGCAGACAGTGCTTCCTTATCATCCTGGCTGCTTGTCTGAAGACGAGTCTTGGTCATTATTCAAGCATTATGCATTTGGTGGTCGAGACCCTGAAGAACATCCACACTTGGTGCATCTCGGTAAGCAGATTGTCAAGAAGTGTTCCGGTTTACCATTGGCTGTGAAGACAATAGGAAGCCTTCTAAGACACGAGATGGATGAAGACAGTTGGATGGAGGTCTTACAAAGTGGTCTATGGGAACTGGACAAGAACAATGAGACTTTGGCATCTCTTAGATTAAGCTACAATCGCATGCCAGCACATCTGAAACCCTGTTTCATTTACTGTTCCATGTTTCCAAAGGATTATGAGTTCGACAAAGATGTTTTAGTCAGATTGTGGATGGCGCAAGGTTACATCCACCTCGAGGTAGAAAACAATGGAGGACATCGGAGATGAATGTTTTAATGACTTACTAACAAGATCATTCTTTGATTCCTGTGTTGATTACTGACGTCATACTACTACATTTAAGATGCATGATATGATACATGATCTAGCAAAATCTATTGCTGGAAATGAGTGCTATGCAATTGTGGATAAGCAGCTACCCGGTTCTCCTGATAAGGTTCGCCATTTGTACGTGCAAGGTGTCGGGGAATTAGTGAAATCACCGAGCCCCCACAATCTTAGGGCCCTACGGACCTTGGTACAGATGAATCTGTATGGACATCCAACAGTAATCCAAGAAATAACCCAGTTTTCGCTGCTAAGATGTTTAGAATTTTATGGGAAAGAAGTTGAGATCCCAGATTTACTCGGCAATCTGAAGCACCTACGCTACTTACATATCACAGCCTACCGTATTAAGAAGCTTCCTGAATCAGTATGCCTCCTTTACCACCTACAGACATTGATTCTTGATTGTCGTGCTCTTGCAAAGTTACCAGATGGCCTAGGTAACCTTATTAACCTACGATGCTTGAATCTATTTTCACAATGTATTAAAAGGCTTCCTGAATCAGTTCGTCAGCTGCGCAACCTGCAGGGTTGGGTCTTGACGAGTGCGGAGAACTTAAAGAGTTACCCAGTGGCATAGGAAGCCTTACTAACCTCCGCCACCTAGATACTAGGGGCACTCAAATTCTCTGTCTGCCAGCTGGAATCGAAAAGCTAACAAATCTTCAGATATTGCGTGGACGTTATGAAGTGCAGGGTGGGATAGGAGTGTTCAAGGACTTGGTGAACCTCCAAGGAGGTCTTTGCATCGGAGGGCTCGGGAATTTGGTCGGCATAGAGGATGCGAAGGATTTGGGTCTTAAATATAAGCATAAACTTGAGCGGTTGCATCTACATTGTCCCCGCAAACATCATTGCTATTCTGATGGATCGGATCTAAAAGTTTTCTAGAGGAAATAAGGATGTTCCAGCCGATGAAAAAGGGAGGAAGCGCTGCTTGAGTATCTCCAACCTCCCACCAACCTCAAAGGGTTGGTTATAGATGGGTATGGTGGTTCCAAGTTTCCAGAATGGGTGGAAATCCTTTGTCCCTCGCATCACTTCGAAAAATCCATATAATTGATTGTAAAAAAATAATGTCCCTTCCTCTATACATTCATGACTCTCCTGGAAAATTGGATGCATCCATATCAAAATCCATGCTTCAGAGGGTGTACATTTCTCGTTGCCAGCAGCTCAAATCCGTCGCAGGCCTGCATAATCTCCACTCACTTGTGGAACTGAATATATCTGTTTGTCCTCTACTCCAGCTCTTATCAGAGGAAGGACTGCCATCCAAGCTTCAAAATCTGCATATTGAGGGGTGCCAACAGTTGACATCATTGCCGGGGATGCAAAACCTTACTTCTCTTAAAGGATTAGCCATAAAGATTGTCCTCTACTCCAGCTCTTATCAGAGGAAGGACTGCCATCCAAGCTTCAAAGTCTGCGTATTGAGGGGTGCCAACAGTTGACATCACTGTCGGGAATGCAAAACCTTGCTTCTCTCACACGACTAGCTATAAAATATTGTCCTAAACTTCATATCACGGTCGAAGATCAGCTCCCGTCCATGCCTGACGAGGTGAAAATCGTTAATTGCCCTGGATTGGTCAACCGGTGTGAAATACAAAAAATCAACTGCATTCAGGTACCCTCCATCCTAAATTTGAAGTGCTCCAATTGATTATTACTCAGAGGCTTACACAACTATACATTCTCTGATTGTACGTTTGAAGCTTCTGTATGGAATACATGTGCCAACAGATTTCTCTTATTCTTAATTTTTTTGCTATTGCACCAGGGCGTATCATCACACACTTCTTGGCTTTCGCTTCCGAGAATATACGTGATGCGAGAAGAAGCAATCAGTCTCCGCCGGAAGGACATTCAAGATAAGTACTTCTCATTCCACCATGGTTAATGTTTCAATTCCCGATGGCATGGGGGATAGAATCAGGGAATGCCTCCGATATCTCGGAGGATCGGAAACGCCTCCGAGATCTTCCTTGAATGTACAATGTATTAACAAAAAAATTAGTTTGTAGCTTCACACCAGAAGCATCTTTAGATATGCTTTTCCAATTGTGCTTGTGTTTGCTGGGAACTAAGGTTTGTGAAAAGAACTTGTAGATTCTGATTGCTATTTCTGTGTTCTATAGTTTGCAAATTGCTGGCCTTTTGATATGACATTGTCACAATTTTATATTACTCAACTTTTTGATACAGTCGCTGAAAAATAGATCATATTTGATCAGCAAGGTCGTAACCAAATATGAATTGATGCTTATGTCCTGTACCATAGGACAAAGAAGCAATGCAAATAGGATGAGCATCACTTCGAGAGAAAAATATCGATATGGATGCATGTTAAATTGTTGAGTAACATAACTTGCATTGCATGAAGTATTGACTATGAAAATTTATCAAATGAGAAACATTGAGCACTTGCTTAAACAATTTAGAAGCTTATAACAAAATTTGAGGAAAGCATGGTAACAAAAGAGGTGAACTTTGAAAGATCAACTACTAATAAGTTGTATGACCGAGCGCTTGTAAGGATGGCATCACCTCTTGCAACTTGGCTTAAAGGTCAAGGGTTCGATTTCTATTGGAGTAGTCCCCAAGATGGGGTGGGTATACATTAAGAAAGATGGGGAATAGACCCTCCTATAAGTTAGGGCTGAAAATAAACGGGCTATAGATCGAAAAGTGATATATCCATATTTATATCCATATTTTCAACAAATATGTATACGAATATTGATGTTAATTAGATTTCAACATTAATATCCATATTTGTTCTAAATGGATATGGATACAATTTAAAGTTAAGTGTATCTATAGTTATTTTAAATAGATACAGATATATATTGAATATTATTTTTATCCATATTTTGATTATCTTAATATAAATATAAGTCAGATAATCTTGGATATAAATCAAATTTTTAGTAGAACTCAGTGATAAAAAGTAATACTAATTCATATAAACATAAAGGACATAAATGAAATTCACCTATAGATTACATACGATTTACATATAACAAAGGATTTAAAGCATAGTTTTAAAACATACACAAAGATCAACTTTGTTAAGGATTTAGATCATGAATTATCTATTTTCAAAGAGCTTGTAAGAAAAATTATATAGAGATATAGAAATATATAAAAGAATTAATAGTGATATTTTAAACAAAAAAGCTTTGAAATATCATAAAACATAAAATAAATATGTTCATTTTTTATGAAAGAGAAAAAAATATAAAAAATATGCAACACGCATCAAATGATACTTAAGGATCAATAAACAAACTACTTATATCAAACAATAATCATGTTGTACATCGGCGGTCGAAGCTTGCCATTCAACACCTAGAATGTTGGCTTGAATTCTGGGCTATATAATTTATTTATTATATTTTTTGCCACATACTTATTTAGATTGAAAAAATATTTAAAATCAGTATCTATAAATAGATATCCAAATTTGGATTCGGAATCGTGGAATTGGTAGCGGCGGGCTGGCCGACGATGAGGTCCAGGCAACGACGTCTTGGTGGGGCAAATCATCGAACAAGATCTGGGCGTGGGCCAAGAGGTTGCGCTTGAGGGGGGAATCAACAAGGCCGGTCATGAAGATGATGAAGCAGGGAAGTCGGGCTTGATAATGGGGCTATGGAGGGCGTTAAGGTGGCTTTGGGAGAGGAAAGGAGGGTGGCCGCGGCTTTGAGGGACCTAGAGAGAGAGTACTCGTCCAATCATTAAAGCAAATGGACTTGAAATTAAACTTTATTGGACAAAGCACTAGTTTTTAGAAATAGAATGGCGAAGTTTAGTCCCACATCGTGAGGAACGAAAAAAATTGCATTCTGTATGTGAAAAAGCTTACTCTTACCTACCATCCCGCGATCAAGACACGCTACCATTGATCATTCGTTGATCTCGGGGCTGAAAGGGGAGCCATTAGTTACTCTACTGTTAGTGTGTGAGACACGCTTAGCATCCCTTTAAGAAACCCAATCTTTTTTAAAAAAATGATCTATTGTAGATTTCAATAATTAGCCTTAGCCTCTATTTCTTCTTGTTTTCATTTTTTTTCCCTCTTCATTTCATGCCTTTAACATCAGAGAGTTTCCTACTGTTATTTTCTAAGATCATCAAAATATCTTTCATTATTTTTATCAAATATTTTTTGTTCACTTCCTGTTCTTCCCCTTTTTTTTCCCTTAATTTTCTGCTCTCAAAAGTTGTTTTTTCCCCTCAAGATCATCAAAGATCTCTCTATTACTTCTTAATCAAAATGCTTTTTATATTTACTAAACTATTAAAGTGGAACAGTTGCTGGCGGTGAGTGGCATGCACAATTAATTAACTAGGAAAACCCTATTTTAGAAATATTGCATACATGCACTTAGGGCCAAAGACAGCTAAAACTTGGAGGGTTGTCATACATTAGCCACGCATTTTCTTGTTTGGGTTTTATCTTATTTTATGCTTTCAAAATGAGAGAGTTTGCTAAGGAAGATTGATGGAAAATGTAATATACAATTTCTTTCTAAACCCTTTTCTTTCATTGAAAGTGACAATGTAAAAGCATCACCTAAAGCATATTTGGTTGCAAAAAATTAGATTCTAGAATAAAAATAAAAATGAATAACTTGCATTCATACTATTTGATTAAGAAAATCTCATTCCCATCCTAATTTCAGAAGGAACTAAAAATGTCTGTCTTCAAAATCTAATCTCTACTCTCCTATAGTATTCAAATCCATTAAATTCTAATCATGAACCAAATGTCTTAGAGAATATGACCATTTTAATTCCCATTTCAATTCATATTGCAAACTAAACATACCCTAAATACGATTATATGACTGAGAACAACTTTGTAAGCTGAGATTGCGCTAGTTGCAACGGATTTGGAAACATCTCGACTATGCAGTTCGATGAGGTTCATAGTACAACCAAGGCAAAATTGCAAACAAATTCAAATATCATGTCTGAGAACAGTTTGTGCCTTGGTCAACGCCCTGCGGGAGCGCACCTGTAGTAGCTTCCTGATTGTAGAACCTCTCTAGTGTCAGGTTCACTTGTCGCTTGCAATATTCGCTAATAAATTATGTTTTTTCTGAGATTATAATGGCTAAAATTTATGTTCAGATGCTCTTTGTATGACTAGAAAATCTAAATTGACATGATATAGGAAACCAGTATTTAGATTCAGCAGTTTAAAATGTTTACAAGCGGGAGTTGAGTTTATACTTAGTACTCAAGGCTTCGGGATATTTTGAAATTACGAAATCTCAACAAAAATAGGTTCTATACAGATTTGCTAAGCTTTCATCCCCTCATCGGTATTACCCTGGGGATTTAGTGTGCTTATCCATTGCCAATCCTCAAGGTTTTACAGGTTTCAATCAACGCACCAAAGAAATAAAAAAAGGAAAGAGCACCAAAAAGAAGAACAGAGGAACAAACTACATGAGCAAAGGCGCCTGCCATCCCAACAGTATGGAGATGAATTTACATAAGAGATGTTTAATTCAACATAAACAGAAGTAGAATATGCAGAGATTATAACATCCAAGGCATTGCTATGTCATAAAAGCATATAAAAGAGCTAGAATACAAATAATAGAATAGCAGCCTTAAACAAGACCTATCTTAATTAATAATATAACATGTAATGCAATCCCATGTTTCTCTTGATTCTTCTACATTGATTCAAAACATTCCACTTACGATGGAATTTAGTCATCATACTGCCGAAATTAGTTTAGGCCCTTCTGTTCTTATCTATTAGATGATGATCAAAGACAGCTAGTTTTAAAGGCAAAAACTTAAATCCATCCCAATATGAAAAAGTAAAGAATAATTACAGAGCACAAAAAGATTTGTGATATTTGCCATCTCTTAAATCATTAAAAAGACAAAAAAAAAAAAAAGGACAGTTCATTGCAATTCCCTTTCTCTATTTATGGTTTACATAAC
>KE504824.1:151323-167370 GCA_000441515.1 Elaeis oleifera
TCACGGCCTGCCGACGCTTCCACAAAGCGTCGGCAAAAAAGGGTCGTTAATTATCAATTTTTCTGTAGTGCATAAAACTTGACAAGGGCAAAAACTAGCATCTGGTGAATTTTACACAACAGACAATATTCAGGCTGCATTGGCACAGGCATAGGGTAAGAAAATATTCTTCCATGATCAAGGCTTCAATGTCAGTGCTAATAGATTTCTATAATACAGAATTTGAGCTATATCATCCGAGCCTGAAATATAAGATGCTCGAGCTAAGTAGAATCCAATATGCAATGTTCCTGTACGCTCACATTGGGAAATTGGTAAGTAAAGCCTAAAAATTTAAGCAGATCACTAAACACAAAAATTAAGAGATAAATTTTATGCAACTGCAAGTCAATCACTTCTATTGAAATAATTAAGGATGGTACCTAAAAGAGTAGTTTCAGAACTTTGTGGGTGAGCTTAAGTTATAAAATGAAAATTACAAAGCATTCTTATAGTTCTGAATGATATTTCGCCAGCAAATGACCTGCATTGCAGCAGCCATCAGTTCTTACCATGAAGCGCGTTAAATCAATAATCTTAATTTATATAGATGAAACTGGGTGCAGTGCCTTTCTCAAATAAGAGGGGGGAAAATTGCTAGACCAAGCAATGCACATTCACTTCTAAATGGTTGCCTCATTCAACACCTGGCAAGCAACCAAATTCCGGTTATGCTAGCAAACCTATTGTCCCTTTACATCTGAAGTTGAGTTGGAGAAGCCATGGCTCGAGCGGTTTCTCTTGTGGGTCCTCCAGGTAACAATGTTTCTTGCAAGCTGCTAGTATCACCTTCACCCTCATCTTCATCTTTGTTCGGCAGCACAAATCCAGTCTTGAATTTTTTGGTATTCTGCTCAACAGATCATCACTGCCATCTTCACTCACCGTAGACCTCTTCATGTTCCTTTGCTCAGACATACCCTGCCCGCCCGCATCATCAGAGGCAGATTCATATGCATCGGGGGATGTTCCCTCCTCTTTCCTCTTGCAGCAATTTTGGACAAGTCTTCTCCATCCTCCACAGCCTTCATCCACTGGACATCACTAAGTAAATCCTGCCTGGATCACCTTCGCATCGATGCCCATCTTCTGCTTTGCACGTTCCAAGATTCCTTTCAATCGATCCAACGCTAACCAACACAAAAACACGAACTTCCTTCTTTTGCCCAATACGATGGGCACGATCCTCTGCCTGTTGATGCATTTGAGGGTTCCAATCACTGTCGAAGATGATCACAGTATCTGCAGTCTGCAAATTTAATCCAAGACCGCCAGCTCGAGTGCTCAAGAGAAACATGAAGTGGGGAGAGTCGGGTGCATTGAACTGCCTGAGTAATAACCCTCGTTCTTCAGTCTTGGTTGATCCATCAAGCCAAAGGTACTTGAAATCATATAGCTGCAAGTAGATCTCTAGAATATCAATCAGACGTGTCATCTGGGAGCAAAGCAGAACTCTGTGACCGGCTCTCTGCAGTTTTGGAAGCAAGCGATCAAGCAATTCAAACTTTCCTGATGCTCTAACAATTTGATCCTTCTGCCACATGTTATATTCTGGTACAAACAAGTATGGAAGATTGCATCACTTCCTGAGCTGCACTGACAAATTCCGGAGGCTCTTTGATTTTATGCCCGCATATAATTAATGCTTCCGCATCAGCACGAGACAATGCTTCTTGTACAAGATAAAACTTAAATCTTTCGTATAACAAATATACAAGAATGACTGCCATTTTTCAGTAAAATTGTTTGGAAAATTGGAGTGCCAGAGAAGGTCAAATACTTCACCTATCTCTGTTTTCATGACAGAATTCAAACAAAATCTAATCTACTCAAGAGAGGATGGAGAGGCACAGAGAGTTGCTCCTCTTGTGGTTCACACCCAGAAACGGTAGATCATCTCCTGCTCCAGGGCTCATACTCTCGATCAGTTTGGTCCATGCTTCTAAAACCATTTCAACTTCCAGACCTTTGACAAAACCAATTCCTGCTGTGGGATTCATGGCGAACAGATGAACTTGTGCAGCCTCTGCTGAAAGGAACGGATACTCTGATTGCCACGATCCAATCGACTCTACGGGAGGAACATAACAAACGATGCTTTGAATACCACACCGATCTACCAAAATTTGTGGCCAAACAAGTTGCCCATCTCTTCTTATCTTGGACGGATCACGTCACAGGGGAAGATTCCGCTTCCGTCCGGTGGATCACAAATGGTATGAATACATTGTTGGAAACAGAGCTGTAGTGGACGCTGACAACAGGAGTTGATAATTCCAGAGGAGAAGAAACATTTCCATGAGATTCAGCAATATCCGGTCCATGGACTGGTGTTATGACAACAGGAGTTGAAAACCTGATAGCCCACTCAGCTATAATCACAGTGACCTGTAATCTGGAAACCTGTAACTGCTCCCAATCTGTTCTGTTCGGATGTGAACCCAAGCTCTCTCAGCTCCATTCGCTCATCTGTAAATAACCTATTTTCTTAATAAATTAAGGGTGGTACAACCTGCCATTTCATAAAAAAAAAAAAAAGGAATGACTGCAATAGACAGACAAACATGGGTTTCATCTGAAGGAGACGATGAGCAACAGTGGAAGAGTATGTCTTGTTTTTATATTTACACGTGTTGTTCCAGACGAACATATGTATTCACTGCCAAAGAGAGGACACAAACAGAACCTTATGTCACATGAAACTCTGCACTCATAAAATACAGGCAACTCTATATCACCTTTTACATAACACATTCAGTAAATATTATTTAAAAAGAAATGTAGATAGCACTTCGGGCATAGTTCTAACTTAAATTAGTTTACATGTATATGTCCAAATTTATCTTAGAACATTTAGTGCTCATGCTACTCGATATTTAAGTCAGTTTCAATGAAACATCCTATAAAAGTTAACAATATTTAGCTGATAATTGTGAAAATAAAATATGCTAAGGGCCTGAAATCTTGACAAAGAGGCTATAACTATTAGAGCCCACTTTCTCACCTAACTATTGGTCAATCCATGTTTGTCTGTGATCAGCACAGATGAGCAATTGAATAACTATAGATGACTTTCCCTACAGTCAAAATTCTTTGTTGCTTCAATGCGATAAGGTCAATCAACTAAAAGAAAGAACAATAGAGAGCAAAAAGAATAAAAGCAAAAAAGGAACGACATCAAGGCAGATTACATTTGTAATTAACTAAATTTATGTAAGTACTGAGCTGCTCTTCAAGATTCCTTAAGCATGGAAAGAACTCAGATTAAAAGAAGAAATCAAGATGGAATACAAGAGCTACTACCCTCTCCGAAATCCATGAAGAAGAAGATACAAAGACAGATATACGATGCCAACATTGAATTTGAAAAAGATGCACTGCCAATTACATTCTAGGCAGAAGAAGGTCATAGATTAAATATGTTCCAATCTTAACCTAATTTGACCTATTTAATAAACAGATTTAACGGGTCGGATCGGATTACCTGTTTAATAAACAGGTCGGGTTCAGATTTAAATTTTGACCCGTTTAATAAACAGGTCGGGTTTGGATTGACCATTTTCTGACCCGATCCGTTTATGATCCGACCTGTTTATGACCGACCTGACCCGTTTGCCACCCCTACATGTAGCTACTGCTGCAACTGCATATGAGATCCCAAGTTGATTGGATAGGGCATTTATTTGCAAGAAGGTCATTTTGCTTTTGCAACAATTTTCAAAAACAAGATTCCTCATTTTTTTTAAGGACAGTAGATTTAGCAAGACTCATCCAACGTAGGTGGACAACAGGGAGGAGAAAAGACTTATAAACCTTTTCCCTATTTCATAACTTCAGCTTCAGCTTGACCTTTCAATAAGTTATGTAATAGCACCTAATGCATCAAGAGTATTACTATTTTTCCCCAAGCAATACTGTATTGCTAAATTCTTTTCTGCATTTCCTCAAACTACCATATTTTCAACTTCAGAAATCAACCCAAATCTTTTCTAGTAGCTCCAGCTGAGACACAAGATGTGATCAGAAAACTTATTTGGTAATGTAAGGATCCATTTTTCATATATTTACAATGTTCAAGAAGAACAACATGCACACAATCTCCAGAAATAAAGATAAGAGAATATACACACAACATATGGTCACACTAAAGGTTGCATAGCCAACTGATTTAGCTAAGTGGCTGTTTGATACAGAGTGGTCACCATTTTTGACTACTAAAGTTTTAGATACAGTAGCTACAAAAAATTGATCACATTTGATCGGCATGATCATAACTAAATATGACTTGATGCTTCATGTCCTATACCACATGACAAAGATTCAAAGCAAATAAGATGATCATAACATGACTTGAATTGTGTGCAGTATCGGGTATACAGATTTATCAATTAAGGAACATTGTTATAGTATCTGCATAAAGAATGCAAAGGCGCTTGATAAAATTTTGAGGATAGCATGATAAGAAGAAGAGCTGAGACAAGTTTGAAGGATAAAATTACTAAACAGTTATAACACCAAGCGCTTGCTCGAATAGCATCACCTCTTGCCATTTGGGCGAGAAGTCAGGATTTCTATTCTTGTTGGAGTCAGATCTTTGATATCTTAGTTCCTGAAGTGGAACCTGGACAAGCATTACCTATACGAGGCTGGTTTTGGGGCTTGAACTCACAGCCACCGAAGGTGATCCAGCTATTATATTTGGGTGGATTCAAAGATAGGAGGGGATGGCTAATGCATACCCCCTCTATGATATTTGGAGGATTTCGAGGAGTACATCTTTCTGGATGCTACACATATTTATTGAGAGACGAATAGAGCTACGGACTAAATTGCTTCTTATATAACATAGCATTTTGAAGTACTGTGGACCGATTCATTGATTATTTTGATTATTTTTCATCATATTTTATTTTTTGATTTTGTTGGATGCATTTATATATGAACTGTATGTTCCGTCCGTCTTATATTTGAAAAAAAAAAAAACAATTGTCATGTATCACCTTCCTCTTTCCCTACCGTTAGATGCTATAGGTGCATTCTTCTTGCATTACTTGTGATTATTTACAACTACCATACATATCAGTGTTTATAAGTAAAGAATTTTCACATCAAACTATTTTTTGTGTACCGGATGCACAAATATGAGTGACATATTTATTTCCTCAATTGCTTCCTTCATTTATTTTTCTTATATTAGATAGTTCATCACAAATGTTATGATCCGTGACATGTCAAAACACCGCCCTGATTCATGGTGGATCATAAGGATTCCTCCATGTCATGCTATCGAGGGGTGACAAGAAGGCCTTATTGAAATGCTCGATGCCACAAGAAGTAAACCAACCAGTGGAGAACCACAATCTCCATTTAACCATCTAATCTATGTAGTGGCTTCAGTAGGTCTTGGTTTGAATAATTAATTTAGTTCAATCAAAAATAGTTTCATTTTAATGATTGGATTATTCTTGGCAGGTTCCTGCATCTACAACAAGCATGGTGCCCTTTAAAGGAGAACCACCTTTGTGTTGATGATATGCTACTTGAAGTGGAATAACTCACTGACCAGATATCATAGTTTGGCTTTGGATCACAGGAGACATGAAGGATCATCAAACACTAATCTTTAATAGGTCAGAAAGAACATCTTACATGTGCATAGGCCAATAGCCATAGTGCACTCGTCTTTGATATTTCATCTCATAGATTGAATCTATAAGAAATAAATTAGACATCTCAAAAAAAAAAAAGCCACTTGCTCTGTCACGGTTTTCTCAATTTGTTGAGTCAATGCAATGCCAACAAATATATGTTATACTTCATAAATAGCTCCAACATAATAAAAAACAAAAGAAACAAGGAAAAGAAAAGAAACACACCTGTTGCATAACTTGGACAACGTGCAAGTGCTTGTGATGCAATGATTTATTGTGTCGATATTTAAGATTATTGTCCTGCTCCTTATATGGTGGTAATTTTTTTCTTTAATCACAACAAAGACTAAATCCAAATGAGGGTGAGAAGGTTTCTAGTAGAAGCACCAAGGGTCATGACTCTAAATTTATCTAGATACAAGTGAGACAAATAAATAAAATGCATCATACAGGAATATATCATTATCAATACTTGTTAATAAAATGCTCATTAATTTTTAGATCTCCTTTCATGAAAGTTTCACCCTTATGCATTACTTATAAATTAGAAAAAAAAAAAAAACGAAATACTAAAGCAAATTTGGGTGTTTACAAACGTTTTCTCATGCACTAGACAAGGACATGATGCACATCAATACACATGGCATCTCAACCCATCCTTTATATGGTTGCAAGGAAAATTATAAAAATAGGCGCCCACTGGGGCAGCAATGGCAGCAGACCTACGGGAAAAGAGAGGGATCCGTGGAATCGGCAGCGGTGGGCATGGCCAAAGATCATGGAGGTCCTGGCAATGATGCCTCGGTGGGGCAAATAGCCGAACAAGGCCTGGGCACCAAGATGTCTCCTTTTAATGGGTGTATTATGCTTTTTTATCATCATCATCATCATCATCATTATTTGTTGAAACAAATGAATGTAAAGGTCCGAGTCTGCTAAGACCTCAGCCATAGCCGAGGATTTGGTCAGCCAAGGTCAAGGTGGTAGTCCACAACACAGTCCACCAATAAATCTTTGGAACAAAAATAATGGCTATTATGCTCCATTGTTAGCAAGATCCCAACAACAATGTTATACCATTATAAATAGGGATTATCCAATGGCCACATGCGCAAAGGAAGGTGTCTCCATTTTTTGCACGAAGGATACAATCGAGCTCCTTAGAGAAATGGGATTGGATTAGGTATGTGGTATTATTTTGAGCTTTGATAACCTTAACATGTAATCAATTAAAATTTTTTCCCTTTTTTTCTTATTTTCATTTTATTTCTAAATGTGAAGTTGATCAACGCATGCTCAATGTCATATGTTAGTGCTGCAGCCAATTCTTTATTGCGCCTAATTTCGGTGAAAAGCAACCTACAAAAGAAGTCCACAGATCAGAATTGTATTCGACGGAAACCCTCAATGTTTAAGTCAGTGAAGAATAGTGAACAACAGATAGAATATTCAAAGTGGTAGAGTGTTATCTCAAGTATCTTATCAATGCTGTTCATTTATCTCTTTTTTATAGATAAATTATTGATAATCATTTGTAATGGTTAGGTATGTGGATCATGCTTATTCTGGCACTATGTGATAGTGGGATGGACAGTTAATGCCCACTGATGATCATGGTATATGGCCGTTATACGCTTTCTGCACTGACGGTTTCTGATATATCGATTTTATGTCAGTAGTTTGAATGCACTGATTGTATATCGGCAATTGTAGAAATTCGAATGACCATCGATCGGTAACTCTAATATATCGACTGATCATAGATTATGAAGTCGGTCGGATCATCATGATTGACTTGATCCTGCCAAGGATCGATTAAGAATTTTTGACTATATATTGGTGTAATCGACTATCAGTTGGATATCTGTGTTCATGCCACCGATCGCTAGTTAGAGGATAGGCCTTGTAGTCTCTCCGCATCCGTTCGAAAAGTTGATTGAGAATTGCCAACTGTCAGTCAACTTACTGATTGACAGTTGGCTATCTGTTCTCTGATATTGATATATAAAGTCGGATGATGCACTGGAGTCCTTTATTGGTCTAACTTTGACATTTCATCACTTGTTGCTGACTTACAATCGAGATGACCGACTATAAGTCAGAGAGGCTGATACTAAGTCGGGGAGCAGATCTGATTGTTCCTACAGTTATCTCTCACTCCCAAGTCTAAAGTGGCTTGATGCGTTGGATGATGGAAGTCAACGTATCTTTTGCCATGACGTCGAGCCTCGATTCTGTGATCGTTTTAGTTGATAATGAAAAATTTTTTCTTTGTTACCGGACCTTAGTCCGATTTTGTAGCCTTCAGTTCGTAGTGAAAGAATTTTTTTGTTTGTCTCTTTGAATGTGATCATCATTCATCATAGATAACTATTGAATATTTTCTAACTGATCGGAGTTGAGTTGACATATTTTCTGATCGATCGTAGTCGAGTCGGTATATTATTTCGTCTGACCGTAGTCGAGTCGATATGTTGTTCCATCCGATCGTAACTGAGTCAGTATATTATTCCATCCGACCATAGTCGATTCAGCATGTTGGTCCTCTTGGGACTCATTTCGATTTGGAGATCGATATTTTCTGCTTTGACCTTTGGAGGCTTGAGCCGAAGCTTGTATTTGTCGTCGAATTATCTTTGAGCTGGAGCTCATTTTTATCGTTGAATCATCGTTGAGTTGGAGCTCATATTTGTCATCGAATCATTTGGAGTTAGAGCTCATCGTATCATATTTCAGTTGAAAGTATGTTGAAAATCGAACATGTCGTTCGAATATATTATGTCATAAAGATAACTCTACTGAAGATACAATCATAAATTGTTGGCATTCCATATATGAAGGACAATCATTTTGCCGTAGAAGAACGTTATTGTTGATTATTCCAATGATCCGAAATATGATCGTAAGTCATTTCATTATAGAGGATCATAGTCATTATTTAAAGAAACTTTCTGAATCGTCGATCGATATGTCATTTGGAGAGAGAAACTTTCTGAATCATCGATCAGGATTGATTCATCATTTGGAGGGAGCTTCCTGTATCATCGATCTCGATCGATTCATCGTTTGGAGAAGCTTTTCGAATCATCGATCATGATCGATTCGTCGTTTGAAGAAGCTTTCCGAATCATCGATCATGATCGATTTATCATTCGAAAAAGCTTTCCAAATGTTTGCCCTCCAAAATCTCATCATTTAGTCACTTTGTAGCTTTTTAATTTGACGATCTAGCTCCTAGAGTTTCCACTCATAGTTGTTCACGTACTGGAAATCTTCTCAGAGAGAACACTTAGGAGTTAAACTTTATTGGATGAGAAAAAAAGAACATCGTCATTTTTCTTATCAGCTTTGTGGGGGGGAAATAGGTGGTGATCAGCGCATTTAGAGTGATGGGCTGAGTGGTGTGGCCCATCCTACCAATGAGATTGTCTTCAAGATTATGCCACCACCGATTATTGGCTGTGTCGAAATAAGGTAACCAATGATTAGTGGTGTCGATTTGAAGGAGCGATCGAGGATGGTGGAGCTCCTTTGATTATTGCTGTGGAGTATGTGGCTCTATGTTCTAGCTCAGACAGTCTCTTCCCATGAAAAAATCGCCAGCCATTGTTGACGGATGTCTTCTGGGCTTTTCCTCTTGCCATTGCTCTTTCAAGATTTGTTAATTCCCTATCTAGTGCACCAATCTATTACGGTCAATCTCCTGTTGCATCTAGCTCCGGTGAAAAGCAACCTGTAAAAGAAGTCCACTGACCGAAATTATGTCCGATGAAAATCTTTGATGCTTAAGTCAGTGAAAAGTGATGAACAGCAGATAGAATATTCAAAGTGGCAGAGTGTTAGCCCAAGTGTCTTACCAATGCTATTCATTTACTTTTTTTTATAGATGAGTTATTGGTAACCATTTGTAATGATTAGGCACGTGAGTTCTGCTTATTCCGACACTATGTGATAGTGAGATGGGTAGTTAATGCCCATTGATGGTCATGGTATATGGTCGTTATGCGCTTTCTGCGTTGGCGATTTCTGATAGACCGACTTTATGTCGATAGTCTGAGTATACTGACTATTTATTGACAATTGTAGAAATCCGAATGACCATCGGTCGATGACTCTGATATACCAACTGACTATCGGTTATGAAATCGATGGGTCATCATAATTGACTTGGTCCCGCTAAGGGCCGATTGAAAATTTTCAACTATATATCGGTGTAACCGACTATCAGTCAGATATCTGTGTTTATGCCATCGATCGCTAGTCGGAGGATGGGCCTTGTAGTCACTCAGCACCAGCCCAAAAAGTTGATTGAGAATTTTCAATTGTCAGTCAGCTTATCGATTGACAGTCGATTATCTGCTCTCTGATGTTGATATATAAAGTCGGATGATGCATTATAGTCCTTTGTCGGTCTAACTTTAACGTTTCATCATCTGTTATTGACTCACAGTCGAGATGATCGACTATAAATCGAAAAAACTGATATTAAGTCAGAAGAAGCAGATCTGATTGTCCCAACAGTTGGGTTAGATAGAATCTCTCTTTATACTTGCTAGGTGGCTTCTTTTAGCTTGCCTTCATCGTTCAAACGCCACACACCAACCGCCCCCCCCCCCCACCAATAAATAAATAAATAAATCTTTCCGGTTGCTGGTCGGTAGAGCCAACTAATACACTTTGAAATCCTTGGCCAGTAAAATTCTATTCGTACAGGCCAAAGGAACCAACTTTTACAAAAGAGATTTGGTAGCTGTGTTAATTTTTCTATTTTTACTTAGAAAACTTAGCTGTAGTTGCAATTGTTTCTTTTAATCGTGCTATCTAGACCTAAATGCCTTTTTAGTCTGCCTGACTCCAAATAGGTTCCAACTCAGGTGAAGAAAACAAAAATTTTAGGCTTACTGTCATCTCATTTCTAATAATAGTGGGAGCACTGATTTGTTTACCGTGCAGTCTTTTATTCAACTTAGAGATAAAAGTAACATAAATAATATCTGTTCAAATTTATTTTATATTTAAATTAATTCAAATGATAAAAATTTGAGAATCTAACTAATGTACGTATCTATATATCTATATTCATTAAAAATATATATATATCTGTATCCAAATATTCGAATCTATTTGTAATCCTACATAATTTTATATAATATTTATTAATTTTTTAAAATATATAACTATTTAAATATATTAAAAATTTGATTTATCATCTATTTAATAATATTTAAATTTATATTAATAAAAATTAATTATTTAATTATATATATAATTATATTATTATTACGGATATCCGAATTGTATCTGTATCCATCAAATATAGATATAAATTTTATATCTAAATAATATTTATATTTATAAAAAATAATATAAATATAAATACGATCGTATTTGATCTATATGCAATCTAATTTGAGTCCTACTTCAACGCCACCAAGAAGCAAATCTTCTTGAACTTTCGGAACCACTGCTCCTCGTACAAATTGAATGCTTAGCAAGCATGCCCCACCAAATTATTTCTACTGGAATAGTAGCACTCCCTCCACCCTGGATCGCATCGTACGTGTCGCTCCCTACAATTGCCACGCTCAGGCTCCGCCTGTGAACATCTTCCTTCCTGCGACGTCCCACAGGCACCAAATCTGCCTCCAACCCACCCCAACCCCTCAAAAAAAAAAAAAAAAAAAAAAAACACGCCTCTAGACATTATTTTGGCCTTACAGTCATCGGTATGATCTTCTGGAAAATAAAATACAATATTGGCACGGCGATCAACTTGACATGTATAAATGTAGACATTAGCACGCTGAGCAACTTTGACATATATAAAATCATATTGTAAATTTCTAATATTATTTGGGCACGATGATCGGAGCAGGACAGCTAATATGAGATGTCAAAAGACGGAATCATGGCAAGTGATTGTGATCTTCATTTATCTATTATTTTTTTATATTTTATTTATAACCTTCTACAAGTGAACGTGATCTCTGCTTTCCATGAAAAAGAAAAAAAGGCGGTCGTTAGCTTTCCTCGCCACTAATTTGACCCCGGCTTAGAGATGAGAAGGAAACTAAAGCCCTCTTTCCTTGCTTGTGATCAGAGCAAAGAGGAAACTGAGGTTGGCAATGGCGAGCGCTTTCCTCTCTTCCATCCTATCAAAAACCAGCCAAGTTTTGGGCTCTGTTCACAGATGGGCAGCCTCGCCGTCTTCGTCATCAGATCCACGCAGCAGTGTCTTGGAAGATCTGGAGGAGCTGGAGAGAACATTGAAAAGGATCCAGGCAGTGCTCCATGACGCGGAGGAGAGGGAGATACGAGAAGAAGCCGTCAAGCTCTGGCTGAAGGAGCTCAAAGAAGTGGCTTATGACGCGGAAGATGTGCTGGACGAGTACCAGTACGAGGTACTGCGAGCCCAAGCGGAAGGCGGAGCTTCCCGCAAGAGGAAGCGAGTGGAAGCAGGGGACGATGAGGAAGAGGTAAGTAGTTCGCTTTCCACCATAGTTAATGTTTCAATTCCCAATGGCATGGGGGATAGAATCAGGGAGATCAGGAAGAGGTTCGATTAGATCTCGGAGGATCGGAAACGCCTCCGTTTAAGAGAGGAAGATGGAGAGCGACGGTTCTTCCGAGCTTTGAGCCCACCACCAAGCGGCCACATGGTGGATGAGTCGAGTATTTATGGAAGGGAACATGACAAGCAGAAGGTAATTGATATGCTGTCCTCTGAGGGTATGGGAAATGGTATCTCTGTCATTCCGATTGTCGGCAAAGGAGGACTGGGAAAAACCACCATCGCTCAGCTGGTCTACAATGACTCCAAGGTCAAAGAATATTTTGATCTGACTGGTTGGGTTTGTGTATCCGATGATTTTGATGTTCCGAGGCTAACAAAGGTCATCATCGAGTCTATTACTGGAGAATCATGTGATCTTACAGAAATTAGCCCACTTCAAAATTCTCTCAAGAAAAAGGTGGAGGGAGGAAACTATTGATCGTCTTAGCGTTTCTATTGCTTATTTAAGGAAGCTGATTAATAATAATAATTTTGATAGATGATGATGAACGACAAAGGAGATAAAGTCTTAGTGAACCATGCCGCAAGGAGGAGAAGAGCAAGAAGGATTATAAGGGAAGATGCCAACCAACCGGTTGAGCAGACTTTTAATATGCTAGCCATTCAGGCAGACATTACTGGAGTATATCAAGTGGTGGCTCAGTTTATTCAGTAATAGCAGCAAACACAAGTCGCTCCTCGATCTACATCACCTTTAAAGTCATATTGTGAGAGGTTTAGAAGGCTTAACACACTACTATTTGAGGATAGACCTAACCATCTGGTCGCGGAGATCTGAATTTTGAAAATAGAAAGATATTTGATGCATTACAATATCCTAAAGATATGAAGGTTAGGCTAGCCATTCTTATGCTAAAAGAAATATCGGATTTTGATGGACTACAATAAAAGCTGCATATGAGGCTGTTGATAACCAGCTGACATGAGAGCAGTTCAAGAAAATATTTTTAATCAATATTTTTCTGAGTCAATTAGATTAGTAAAAGAGAATAAATTCTTAGCTTTGAGGCAAAAAGATGACATGATATGCAAACAAATTCAATAAGTTAGACCATTATTGCCCCTAGCTCCTGGAGTCTGAAAGAAGCAAAGTAAATAGATTTGAGCATAGTCTAGGATATATAAAATTTAGTCTCGTTTGTCCTCTCACATATTTAATGAATACAAGGATATATTGGAACGAGATTTGAAAGTTGAATCAAATATTAAAAGATCGAATAAAAAAAAGGATAGGAAGAGGACTAGATCAATAGAAACTCGGAGTGACCAACATGAAAACTGAGAAAATCACTCTAATAAGAAGAAAGGAGCAGAGATTTATCAGTATTATGATAGAAATCATAGTGGGCCTTGTTTTAAGAAACTCATAATGTGCTTCGAGTGCAGCAAGAAGGGATATTTAGCACAAAATTGTTTAATAAAAGAATGACTCTAAGTCCGCCAAACCCACTAATCAGAATCAAAATGAGAATACACGAGTGTTTGCTTTGATTGAGCAGAATGTCAATACAAATGATCAAGTTGTTACATATATCATTCTAGTCAACTCATAGATGCTCATATGCTTTTAATTATGAATTTTTCTCATTCCTTTATATCTTTAAATTCAACTACATATTTATAAATTGAATAAGCTACTATATATTATCTCTTCATTTAAGAAAGTTATACTCACCGATGCCTTGTTTAAGATTGTGTCATTTTAAATGAGGAAGTTAGGATTGATGAAAACTAGTCTAAGAGTATGGTAAACATGATAGAAAGATTAGATATCCCTAATTGTAAAAAAATAAAGATGTACCAAGTTTCGAAGACGAAATTTTTTTTAAGGGGGGTAGAATGTGATATCCAGCCCAAAACTTTTCTCCACAAGTCTAGCATAATGATGGATTGAAATTTAAAATACAGGATCATAACCCCTTGTCATGACACATGAATGTCCTTTTTTTTTTTATACTTTTGAATGATTTCTTTTTTCTTTTTGAAGACTCTAACTAAAATCTAGCTTATGGTTTTTTTATAGATAAGTGGTGAATTTTAACCTTTCTTTGAGTTTCCAAATTAAGAAGTAAGAAACGAATTTTTTTGGCTTACGTTCTCCATGTTTTTTTTTGGTTCTTGTATGCTAATTTACTTTATGCGAAATTTTCGTTTTTAAAGAGTCCTTTTGAGTGGATTTCTATTTTGCGCGTGGAGAAATATTATAAACAGATTTCCTTTTGAAGCGAAAATATTACAAACGGATTTCCATTTTGAAGAGTCCCGTTTTGAACCCTTTTTTTATTTTATTTTCGTTTTGGAGGAGTCCTTTTTGAAGAGTACTCCTTTATTTTTTTGTGCGCGGAGAACGTGGGGTTTTCGTGTGCGCTAATTTACTCGTGGTGTTTTCTTTTTGTGCGTGGAGCAACGAAATCCTGATATTTTGGTACATGGAGAAATGAAATCTAACTCGTGGCCTTTTTTTGCATACTAATCATTTTTTTTTCTTTGTTGTGCATAGAGAAACAGACTTCGATGAGAAGAGTCGATTTTTTATGATTTATTTTTGAATTTTAGAGAGGGTCCAGATTTATTGAAAGAAGCTTTTTGGAAGTTTTCTTCCCGTCGTTTGAAGATTTTTCTCGCGCGAAAGTGCGTGGAAATCTGCCCTCATTATGTTGTTTTATTGCGGCTGCGTGCGTTTTTGACAAGACTTTCTTGCTTGGCTTCAGCAACGTTGTCTATCAGGGCTGCCGACACGAGTGGATGGAATCATTGCAAGTGAAGGAGGAGATCAGAAGGAGAGCCAAAGCTCTCTTTGCTTGCTTGCCGTGTCTGATCAGAGCAAAGAGGAAACTGAGGTTGTGCAATGGCGAGCGCTTTCCTCTCTTCCATCCTATCAAAAACCAGCCAAGTTTTGGGCTCTGTTCATAGATGGGCAGCCTCGCCGTCTTCGTCATCAGATCCATGCAGCAGTGTCTTGGAAGATCTGGAGAAGCTGGAGAGAACATTGAAAAGGATCCAGACAGTGCTCCATGACGCGGAGGAGAGGGAGATACGAGAAGAAGCCGTCAAGCTCTGGCTGAAGGAGCTCAGAGAAGTGGCTTATGACGCGGAAGATGTGCTGGACGAGTACCAGTACGAGGTACTGCGAGCCCAAGCGGAAGGCGGAGCTTCCGCAAGAGGAAGCGAGTGGAAGCAGGGGACGATGAGGAAGAGGTAAGTAGTTCTCTTTCCACCATAGTTAATGTTTCAATTCCGATGGCATGGGGGATAGAATCAGGGAGATCAAGAAGAGATTCGATGAGATCTCGGAGGATCGGAAACGCCTCCGTTTAAGAGAGGAAGATGGAGAGCGACGGGTCTTCAGAGCTTTGAGCCCACCACCAAGCGGCCACGTGGTGGATGAGTCGAGTATTTATGGAAGAGAACATGACAAGCAGAAGGTAATTGATATGCTGTTCTCTGAGGGTATGGGAAATGGTATCTCTGTCATTCCGATTGTCGGCAAGGGAGGACTGGGAAAAACCACCATCGCTCAGCTGGTCTACAATGACCCCAAGGTCAAAGAATATTTTGATCTGACTGGATGGGTTTGTGTATCCGATGATTTTGATGTTCCGAGGCTAACAAAGGCCATCATGGAGTCTGTTACTGAAAAATCATGTAATCTTACAGAAATCAGCCCACTTCAAAATTCTCTCAAGAAAAAAGTGGAGGGAGGAAACTATTGCTTGTCCTAGATGATGTCTGGAATGAGCAACAAAGCCTTTGGGAGTCCTTAAGAATCCTTTGTTGGAGCAG
>KE504824.1:196711-208925 GCA_000441515.1 Elaeis oleifera
TCCTATCGTGAAATTCATCAATTAGGATATGTTCTTTATGTATTTACCATTCCTTTGGCATGTTAGATGATTACTACTTATAATAATATAATAATAGTCATTATATAGTAAGGGCTATTAGTTAACATTTTTATTGGTCATTTAAATAAAATAGTTTTGAATAAGGAAAATACGCAATGCCAAGTCCTAAAATTAGATTCTCTCAAATGCACTGGGGACAACAAATCTCTGTGATGGGAAAGAGAAAAGAGATAAAAAAGAGGATGAAGAGGAAAAAAAAGAGACATAGAGAAAGATTTATTCATTCTCCCTCATTGATCTTCTGGCAATGTAGGAGACGAGATCTAGCAATCCGTTTATTTCTCAATGGAAGATAGATGCTTAATCTATATGAATGGCTACATATCAATATCTAAAAAGATCCAAAAAAACTTAGCACGATGAAACACCTTTCTTCTCATGTCACTGATCCAAACTAGTTGCAATATTAATAAAGGGGGCAAAGCAAATGAAAAATAATAGGAAAAAGCAGAGAGGACAAAAGTAGGGAAGAGGAAAGTTACCTACCACATTGACGGGAAACCCATCTTAATATATTGAAGAACAATTAAATTACAACTTATAATCCACATTGAAGGATATATTATTATCCAAGTTTAAGACTATTTTCATAGCTAGAAGATTAAAGTTGCGCTTACCTGAAACTCCAAAGGCATGTCTTCTAAATTGCTCAATCCATGATGTTCTACAAAGGCCACGAATCACTATAATATCAAAATTGAACACCAATTGTAAGCTTTGAGACTAGTCATAGGAAATCCGAGAAATAACAGTCAAAAACCTAAAGATAAGCCCAACACATGAAGAGGTGGGTCTTAAAAATCATCTTGAAGTTCCTAATTTAGGAGTATCCTAAGAATATTTAACACATCGGCTATCCTGAAAAGTCCACATAAATACAAATCCACCACTCCAAAATAGTTTCTATTAAATAACCACCAATCAAAGGAATCCAGGTCACCAAATTCAAAGAAAATCTACAAATATGACATATTCCATTTTTTTTTGGATAGAATGACATATTCCATCTTTGTTGACCACCCCAAACATGAACCAAGAGTGATGCAAATAAACCATCATCCTTAAAAGCATATTGAGACCGGACAAAACTCCCTTTTTGTTTGCCCAGCTGCAACATCTTCATCACTACCCTATTGCGACCAATAACAACTCATTTATTTGTTATTTTGTATTTGGCGTACTAATTTTATTAAGTGGAACTACCATCAACATAAAGCTTTTCATCAGTAATAAAACTCCAATTGTGCCAGCTTCCACTAGTCTCTAAACAAAATACAAGCTACCACTATTTTTATAGATATTTCATAACCCATTATTCCTTTGACCAAATCTTCAAACACATCCAGGATGTTTCAATCAAAAAAAAAAAAAATGCTGAATGAGCTTTAAAATCTATGATGTCCCCTATTTAAACATCCCTTGCCCCTATTACAAAAACAGCATGGTACTTTAGAAGAACCATCCCAATGATAAATTAGTTGACTTATACCCTAATAAAGAATCAGCTCTAAAATTCACTCTAACTGTTTGGCCACCTCTATCATTTTTATTGCCATCTCCACTTCTGCACCTCACCACCACCACTACTACTACCATTACATTGGATGAAATCTAAAAGAAAACTCAATTTTTTTTAAATTTTTGTTTAAATGTTTATGGTGTAATTAATTTTCTTCATTCTCATATTTTTTATTTCTAATCATTGAGCTCCTAATTATGGGCCTTAATGGATCAATTAAAACTCAAATAGTCATATGCATTTCATCTCATTTTTATTTTTCAACCATTGGGCTCTTTATTAAAGATTTTAACGGATCAATAAAAGCTTAAACGATCATATTGGGTGGCTATAAAAGGGTCATCTTGAGATCTGATTTTAATAATCCATCTAAGCCTCTTTCTTTCTTCCTTTTGACTTTTTCTCTTCAAATTTTGCTTCTTTGTAATTTTTTTTTTGGGTGCTAAAAGGATCTTCATCAACATCCTCTGCAGTCATGCTCGCAAGTGGAGGATCTCAGTCATATCTTAGGATGATTTTTTTGATTTTTCTTGTACGAAGGATGAAAATAACCTTAAGACAATATCTCGCATGCTTTCAAATTAAATCATTTTTGTTTCTTAATGTTCTGTAAGTTATTTATAATTTTTTTGCAATAAAATTTTGTTAGTTTTGTTTAATTTTTAATTATCATTAGAAATTCTTTAAACTTTGTTCCAACATATTATTGACACTTTATGATCCTTCACCACCACCATCTCCTCCATTATCATCACTACTTGCTTCATAGCCTTCAATATCACTACCTCCTCCACCGCCACCCCTTTCCTCTCCATAACCACTCCTACACTGCCTAATTGCTTTCACCAACAACACCGTCACTATCTCTTACAAAGGTTACGGACAGTGGTCATGATAGTAAGATATACAATGGTTATGATTGCATGATTTGCCAATGGTGGTCAATGAGATGGCCGGCCTCGAGGAAAAAGGAAAAGAGATGAAAGGTGGTAATGGACTTCTCTTATTAAGGTTTGAATGGTCTTACTAGGAATTATATTTAGAGCTAGATATTAACAAATTGTGATAGAAATTTCTTCGATTTATTACAGCAAGCTAACATTGTGACATAAATTGCTTTAATATGCACAATATAATTAAGCTTGAACAAGGTTTTCTTGTGCACTCAATGATGAGTTAAGATGAATATCAAGTTTATTATAGACAAACACTGACACAGATAATAAGCATCTTCTGGCATCAAATATGATTTCTTTCTACCAATTGGCTGATACATGTGTTGGAATTTGCAATGGTTAGGTTGGTAAAACAGACCTAGGCTTTGAAATGTGAGTGAGTGGACTCAAGACTACTGCATAAAAGCTAAAGTGATAGATTACTCTATTGTGAAAAACTGGCTGAAATAAAAGGTGACATATTTTCATACTTTTCTCTGGCTACCACGTAAAGCTATCCTTCCTTCTCTCTTTTACTATCTAGCTATCTGATTATTTCTGTCTTTCTCTCTGGCTGCTATGGCGTCCTTATCACAACAACAAACAACTCTCGACATCTCTGACTTTCGGTTATGATGCTGCGACAAAGAATCTAACAACAACCATAATAAAGTTCAATGGTACTAACTATATTTTATGGACCCAATCATTCAAACTATTTATTGGTGCCCAACGAAAGACGCGACACCTGACTGAAGATCCTCTAACTTTCAAAGATCCTACCTATGACGACCGGCTGACTAATGACTGTTGTGTTATGTTATGGTTGTTAAATAGCATGGAGGAAAAGATGAGTACTAGTGTCACGTTCCTAAAAAAGGCTAAATAAATCTGGGACATCCTTAAAGAGATGCTATGATGAACAAGATCATCATAACACCAATCACTCCATCATCCAAGCATTTAGCTGATATTTTGACTAAATCTCTGTCTTTTGGTATTTTTAACTCTATGCATAACAAGCTCGGCATATTTGATATATATGCTCCAGCTTGAGAAGGAGTGTTAGAATTATGTTTATTTAATAAATCCTTATAAGGAAAGATATATTTAATATATATCTAAACATGATATGTACTGACTTTTCAAGTATGTACTTCTTTCCTTATGTACCTATTTCTCATCTATTTAAAAGATGGGATCTCATTAATGAAATTTTTTTTAAAAACTTTTCTTTCTAACAAATATAATCTCGATTTCAGTGATAAATAGCTATGTATAAGTGAACCTAACAATAGTTTACCTCTCATGGAGGCAGGATTCAGCTAATGCAGTATCAAAATTTTGGCAAAGTAAGTTGTAAGATTTCTGGCAAAAAAGTTGGCAATTATTATCCCAAAAAAAAAGGAAGGCAATCCATAGCTACAACAAGAATGGGCTCATACCTGCAAAGGTACTAAGTTACTGTTGAGCCGAATATTCTCAGCAAGTTGAAGGAACTTCATGACCCCATATGGTGTTTCATTGCTAAGACCAATATATCTAATCTACAAGCATGATTTCTTCCCAAATAAACTACATGTACTCTTAAAAGAATCTGGCAACCAATGTCCAACCATAATTGCACACCTTACCAGCATCAATAGCTTTTCGAAGAGCACCAAGCTGTTCCTCTATAGCCATAGATGCATACTATCGACTTGGATCATATTCAGTTTCTCCAAACATTGGAACATAACTGGAAATGCAGTGGAAAGCCTCAGAAAAAAGTTCCTTACTAGATAAATTACATTTATCTGACTCAGCAATTATTCAACAGATTTGCCCATAGAAAAGAACATATTCACACATACCCGTCAGGCCAATGTATCTGATACAGGTCAATGTAATCTGAGCTCAGTCTCAACAAACTCCATCAAGTCAAAAGAAAAGTAGAACAAAAACTTTTGGGTTAAACCTTGAGTACTATACAGAAATTAATCTCTCAGCAGTTGACAATAGATCTTTCTTCAGACACACTTCTATATTAATATATAAATAATTTCTGTACACAACAATTATTTCGGGAGTAGTAGAGATGTTCTACTGAAACCTGTGCCATAGAAGATTTATCAATATCTAAACAATCAAAGAAACTAATTAATTTCATTTCGATGTAGCAATTATTTGTACAATTCCATAGCATAGCCATGGACTTTTCTATTATAGCATCCAACTGCAGTAGGCTGGCACTATATTTTTTTTATTTTATGTTTGTTAGCGGTGAACTACTTCAGTTTTTTTTTTGTTAATTTTTTTCAACATAAAGCTTATTGTTTTGCAGCTTTGTACTCCAATTTTTCACTATGGTTCATAACCATGCTTTTGAGATGACTAAAAGGGCATCAAGGCTCTTGCCATTGTAGTGTCGGCGGAGGGTCAGATGTGCATAGCTTTATCCCTTTGTGCAGAGAGACTATTTCTATATTTCAAACCCTTGACACCTAGATCGCCAATGTTTTCGTGTTTTAAAGACATTCCCAAAACCAAATTGAGCTCTTCCTTATGCAGTGAGAAAAGAAGGAAGCAGTGATTTGATTGACAAGAGTATGCTTCAAAGATCAACATGCAAACAGAAGAAAACTAGATTGAAGAATTCTTCCCTTGGTGAAAAAAATTCTCACAAAAAAAAATTTATTAATATCTCAAAGGCCGTCTCTTATAATATATCACATGCATGTTTATAGGACATGATATCCTAACATTAATTCAGACATTAAACCCAATGCAAAATCATACTCAAAATAGGACTCGATAATAAGAAACATGCTAAGATTATTCTATTACAAATATGAAAATGTGACTAAAATTTGATATTGTCCGTAACAAAAAATTTATAAGAAATCTGCTGAAAGCTCTAAATCTGCCTGTGAATCCACAGGTTCTTTTGACGCTTGGCTTGGTCTAGTTGATCATAGTACTTGCTAGCTGCATTTTGTGCTGCATCACTTCTCTCCTTGCTTAGGCTCTTACAGAAAATAGGAAACTTTGGAAGGGTCACATTTTTTGTCAACTGACCTAAAAGTTTGTTAGCAATAAAGACATCTCCTTACCACCAACTAGCCCAAATTTCAAGCTAAGCCCCTCTTTCCTGTAGTTGCCTTAATCAAGGATTTAACATTAATTCAGAGGATATACGTCAAATGGAGATCCAAACACAAAAAAGTATTAAATTTGAATCTTTCAAAATTCAAAAAATCTGGAGTTTTACATTGATTTATAATACCCAATAACATGTGTTTGGGACAAGGCTTGTTAAATGGCTGATATTAGTAGACTAATTGAAGATTTGATAGGTATGGTTGCTTAGTAAATGTTAAAGACTAAAGGTTTAAACAAGGACCGCCAACCCGAACCGGATCCTATGCCGATCGACCGACCGACGCCATGGTTCAGTATGGGTCCGTGCTGGGCCGAACCTATAGGGCAGAGAAAGGGAGAGGGAGAAGAAAGAGAGAAGGAGAGGGAGAGGAAGAGAGAGCCTCCGGCAGGTATCGAAGGCCATTTGAGCTCTTGCCAAGCTTGGTAAGGGTGAGGGAGGGAAAGAGAGAGAGGGGGAGGTCCTTACCAGATATTCAGAGGCTTCCGATGGCCTCAGGATAGACGGCGATGCCGCCATCTCCGACAGCTGATGAGCCCGCATCGAGGGGCCAGAGGGCGATCAAAGCCGAGGGAGGGCCTCTGCCCTCCAAGTGTAAAATAGGGATTCGCCCATATTATGCCTTTTTTTGAGGGGTTTTATCGTGCTAAGTTGGCAATTGAGTTGCCGACTTCACCTATTTGTTTTTTCTTACATTTTAGTTGAAGTTCGATGAACGATGAGTTGCCGACTTCGTCTATTTTATTTTTTCTTACATTTTAGTTGAAGTTCGATGAACGATGCTTTAAAACTTGATGCTGGTTTGGTGTAGAAACTAAATGGCCACCTGACTATAGAGAGGAAGGGAAAAGAAATAAGTTGAATAGAATAAGAAAATTTAGTCTTGAGTCAAAATTGATGAATAAGAGATCTTTATTTCAATTTTGTATCTAAGCTTCATTACACAAAAATAAATGTAGATAGACAAAGAACTCCAAATAACACTACCATGATGTTTCTGCCTTGTTGCCCGTGAATCTCTATTTATAGGATATATCATCAAAAAAAAAAGACATGCAAATAAAAAAGTAAGATTCCAATTATATCATTATATCATGCAAAAAATCTTCCGCAAAAATTGTGCTTTAGACATGTAATGAACAAAATTTTCTTATTAGATATATGCCCTGGAATATTATAAACATACGACCAGCCCTTGTCCATGTTAGCCACTCATATTGGAAAGAATGACCGGAGGCACATAAGACTAGAGCATCAGTAAATTATTAAATGCAAAAATCTTGATATATTGATGCTTAAGGAAGGATCCTAGAAAGACATTTCATCGATTAGGACTGTTGAAATATTATCACAAAAAGTGGGCATGGAACATGGCCACAAAAATAGAAACACAATAATATTTTACAGACTTTTACAGATAAGTCATCATGATGATTACTACAGAAAAATTCTTTAGTCTTTACAATCATGTAGCCAAGAAAAGTTTGATGGGAGTAGGAGCCACTCAAAGCCCTTGATGAAATAGCCCAAAAATACACAAGTTGAACTAAACTATCTCCTTCCAAATAATAAGTTGAGCATGGGGGTTAATTTACATGTTGTGCAGATGACCTTATCCGGCACTCGTTATATTTCTATAGCTATGAGATCAACGTAAACAAACAGAAAGGACAACTTCAACGTCCAATACAGCATAATAGGTGAGGCTAAATTTATTCGACCATTAACATACATTGCAAAAGCTAGCATATGCAAATAATCAATTCTAGCTGATGGTAAAGGTGTAGGAAGGTGAAATTAGTGCCACTAATAGCCTAGGACATCCTAGCTCTTCTATAATTGTTAATGCTATAATTGTTAATGGTGATTCGATGATCAAAATGGCTGAGCAACAAACTAGAAGTGTTTTCACATATGATTAATAATTAATGCCATCACCAAGAGGAAAACCTCCACTAAAGAGCATCAACTCTTATCTCCCTATATCACCTTTAAGAGTCCCTCAGGCTTATCATATATTTGACAACTGACATAGTTATAGAGCTCACATGGTGACATGAATACGGATGCCAAAAGAATAAGATCCTAAAATCTTAAACAAAGTGATGCTAATGTGTATATTTGTGTATTCTTAGCATTGTGTTTGGGATGATGTCTTAATTAGGTTCTCATCTTACAGTATGAGCTGTAAAGATAATCACCCATCTTTACCTGTCCAGTAGAATTTTCCTCTATCTAGATTCTTTCCTTATCCAAGATAATCTTCAATAGTTTCTCTATTGTTGAATAAGCCTAAACTATATAATCTCTAAATTAGATTTCTTCTTGCACTGATTGGTATTTAAAATCCAATAGGTGGTTCTCGCATCATTCTGATACATTAATAAGAAACTTTCACCAATTCACAAAAGGCCAACTTCAGGTAGAGAAATGGTCCTGAAACTGCCCTCCAGATTTAGACTCTGCCCCATGCATCTTGCTAAACCCATGCAAAGAGGACGAGGCATGCAAGTTGAGGTATCCATTATATGTATATGAGTATAGCTTGAAGGTTAGTATAGTAATTAACAAACTGTTTATAGTTCAATCGACTTGTCATATTCTATTACAAGACAAAAAGTTTCTTATAAAATCATGAAGTGTTAATTTAAGAGGTTCAGGCATGTCAAAGATAGCTGAATCAATATTACTGTTATGGTCAACATTGATATGAGTTACAACTTACAAAGTATATTCTAATTCTACTTGGATGTACATTGATGCCCAGTTGGACAGCATTCTATTTAACTATCACCTCTCCAAGGCAACAATCATATGACAAATATTGCTGTCAGACATCCACTTTAGAGTTTAGACATGTAATATGGTTGGAAATATCCGTTGAATCATAATACCGAGGAATCCTTCAAGTCAGGTAGGCTATAAGCCAATGAAGGTTAAGGCACAACAGGTTGGGCCTCCTTCAGGTCTTTTGGCTAGGTCCAATCTGTCGAGCTCAAGATTATTTGGACTATATTGGTTGGTATATCCTAACCTCGGCTTGTCTACAACCATAACCAACCTAAAATATGATGAAGTGTGCATAAGTATAAGCTCTACAAAGTACATACATGCATCCATACACTCACAAAACATAAATTGGTTAGTTATGGGCTTGGCCAATTTAAAATAATAGAGGATGGCTTGGGCTGGTTTTAAGGATGATAGCCATTGAGTATCGAACCCACCTTGGGTAATAGACCGGGCTTGCCCACTAAATTCCTTGTAGGACTGCAAGATGATAGTTATTTCAATTCCTCTACTTGTCAAAAAGGTGAGTGAAAGGATCTCTTCAAGGATGGGAGAGGATGTCGTTTGGTCCTCTCAATTTGAAAACACAACAAAAAAAAAAAAGGGAAGAAACTTAGTATTGATATATATCCAAGTATTGGTAGCAGCAAGTTACACCTTTCCAGCAAACTAGTGACCAACCCTCACAAATACACATGCATGCACCAATCGAGCCAATCATATCACTATAAAATGTAACCTGCTCTTCCACTCCCAACCATATAATTGGCTTCTATAGATAAATAAAAGTAGTAGGTGTTGACTCACAGATATACTTTTTCCTAACTACAGAAGGTGCCCAAATATAAAAACACCAGAAATCACTTAACGATTCCAAAATACACTTCTAATAAACAGAATTGCATGTATTGATAAATATCGAACCTCTTATCAATGGCCTCTAAAATATTATTAGCATCCAAAGATTTAGGCCCCCCTCGAATCCAAGTCATCTGGCCAGATGGTCCAGTAACTTGTGGACAGAGCAGTACAGTTACTTCAATAAATGTTGCATCTGGCATAAAAAATATATAAGAAAACTGCAGGGGATTTTTAAAAGTAATAACATATATTGTATACATCTTGCTTTTTAAATGTATAATTTTCTTAGGTAGCATCATAAATAATGGGCTGAAATGGAAAACAAACCATAATTAAGCCAAACCATAAGACTTTTTGGGGGACATTTATATGAATAGTCAAGAATATATTTTTTGTATCTGGAATGGCACATCATCAGAGCAAATTCTACTTCTCTTTCATCTCGTCTAATTTGTTTCATATTCCTGCATTCCTGTACAGTATTCCTTCATTCTTTATTAAGCTGGATAGGTCCATGTTCATGATGACTCAGTGCAACAATTGTTTAGGGAAAAGAGATGGCTATATCATGTTAACAGGCAATGCTGTTGAATATGGCACACATGATGATCTCAGAGTAACAAACTCAGATTGAACTTATCCAAAATACATAATCCTAGATACCCATGATTTTTAAATAGGACAAGTCGATAATATACACAAACACACACAATATAATCCCAGATGGAAGCAATATTCCAGGAACTATTAGAACTACTAGTCAGGTGATCCTAAAAGAAAATGAACATAGCATATAAAAAATTTTCAACTTCCTGAAGGCATGATAAAGCATTAATGCTTAAAGACTACGCTATGCAAGAAGTTCAGGTGGGAAATTAATCCTTAAAACATCTTTAACACAAAAACAAGCCTTATCTATTTGGGGCCAGCTTTATGAATTTTCCCTAATGAGGTCATCGATGTCCTATGCTGCTCATGTCAAAGCTGCTTCAAATGGTGATCACCAATGGATCCATTTTAGGTTACCCTAAGGTTTCTCTTACATATTCATTTTTGAATCTAGAATTTCTAGCATTACAACTTATCTGCTTCAACATATTCTTTTCTGCACAACCTATTAACTATCTTAAACATAAGAACAAAAAGATATAGTGTCCAAATACACATTATAATGCAGATAGAAGCAAAGCAACACAAGTATAAGAAGGAGAGGCTAAAAAAAGCAGGCAGTGCTTCTTCTCTACGAACAAACATCCCCATGAGAAGGCACATATAAAATGTCTACAGTCTCAAAAAAATAGAACTTAGTTCACAAACTTGGAGAGTTATTATTTCTCTAGATTATTGTATAATTTTCTTGCAGTATATTTCTATCAACAGTTTTGTTTAGAAAACTCTGTGCATACCGAGACAATGTGAATCTATTATATGCTGAAACCAACTATAACAGATTATGGCCATCTGCCATCTATCAATAATATGGACATCTATATATACATGGGTATGCACAAATTCTTGTATACTGTGACACCTCATATGTGTCAGAAAAATGAAAAATGCAACAAGTTGCATAGCTTGCAGACAAGTTTGTAACTGGCACAACTTTTAGAGTTATCTAAATGTGAAAAAATTGTGTTGGAATAGTTACAACCAACTCAGAGAGCATTAGTTGTTGGTGTCAAGACTGCTATTTCCTGCGGAAAATAAAAGGTTGGAAATAAGTCCTATGACCTGCTCAACATGTTGCTAGCGCACACAGATAAGGTTAGCTTCCAAATGGCACACAGAATGATGTCTGTTAATGGATGAGCATCAGCTAAGAATCTATCTGCGAAATCATAAACAATTGACATCTAATACAGCATGGCTAGCATATAAATATTGATGGATAACTACCAATCTGTACCTTCCTTTATTTCTTTACAGATAATTTAAAGAAATACACAATACAAGTACCAAAATTAGGTCCTCTCAAATCAATAGTAGAAGGCATATTGGTAAGCTCAATTATATTGATCATTTTAGGTATACCTCCGGAAAGAACAGAAACTAGAATGTTTCCCTCTTAAAACCTATCCTTGTATAGAAAACTTGCAAGCAGTGGCCCTAGAATAAGGGGAATCACAAGGTCATATTTATCCATTTCATCAATATTTCTTTCCCCTCATTCACACATAACAACGAATAGTACACTGTCGATTCAATAATAACTACAGAGTATACCCGCTCTGCTGCAAAAAAAAATGTATGTCACTTGCAGAAGAACGGGTACAAAAAGAAAATCTCTCCGCGTGTGTCTCTCTCAAACAAGTTTCCAAATTGACCCTATAACACCATTCATTTTCTCTTGTAGATCAATTGCTTTTTTGCATCTTTGTTTCCTTTTCTTAATAATCGCCAAGTAAATAAATTTGAAAAGCCAACAGCAACTAGTATAAGCATCCACATAATTAATCTCCATCCAATCCACTCATAAACAAAAGGGAAACACGGCAAGATAAAAGGCAAACATGAAAGGACCTTGGTAGCCACAACGACACGGTCACGCGGTATCTTCCGCTCTCTCATCCAACGACCAAGGTACTTCTCACTCAACCCCTGAGTAGCTCTTCGCTGAGGCACCGGATACCCTTCCATCAACAAAAAAAAAAAATTCTTTTACGTAGAAAAGACTGAAAGCATGCAGCGTAATAAGACAAAACAACAAGAACAGGAAAGGTGAGAGAGAGAGAGGTCTACATCTCAGCGCTGTCGAAGAAGTTGACGCCCGCTTCGAAGGCCTCATCGAGAAGGCGAAAGGACTGCGGCAGTGAGTTCTGCTCCCCAAACGTCATGGTTCCTAACGAAACGAAGAATACTCGTTAGAAGCTAAAAATCCAAAGGATTGAG
>KE504824.1:209077-221363 GCA_000441515.1 Elaeis oleifera
AGAGAGAGAGAGAGAGAGAGACCGAAGCATAGCCTGGAGACGATGAGATCGGGAGCGAGGTAAAAGAGAGGGACAGACATTCTCTCTCCCTCTTTTGTTGTGCAGCAAAAATTGGACATATATTTGGTCGGGTCTCCTGTCTCCGAGTCCCTGATCTGGATATAGCGATTGGTGAGGCCGCGAGGGGCGGCGGAAGAAAGTTACCGATGGTCCCCACATTGGCAGGAGACCCACCTTAATATATTGAAGAACAAGCAAATAACAACTTATAATCCAGATTCAAGGATATACCAAAAAACATCATCCAAGTTTAAAGACTATATTCATAACTAGAAGATTAAGATAAAGAACTCCCTGAAACTCCAAAGGCATCTCTTCTAAATTGCTCAATCCATGATGTTCTGCAAATGATCATGAAGCACTATAATATCAAACTGAACACCAATCGTAAGCTTTGAGACTAATCACAGGAATTCTGATAAATAACAGTCAAAACCTATTCGCAGATAAGCCCAACACATGGAGAGGTGGGCTTCATAATCACCATGTAGTTCCTAATTTAGGAGTATCCTTAGAACATTTAACATATCAGCTATCCTGAAAAGTCCACATAAATATAAATCCACCACTCCAAATAGTTTCTACCAAATAACCACCAATCAAACGAATCCAGGTCACGAAATTTGAAGAAAAGCTATAAATATGACATATTCCATCCTTTTTTTTTGGATAGAATGACATATTTAATTCCATCTTTGTTGACCACTCCAAACATGAACAGAGAGTGATGCAAATAAACAGTATCTTTAAAAACATATGGAGACCGGACAAAATTCTCTCTTTGTTTGCTAACCTGCAACATCTTCATCACCACCCTATTGCAACCAATAATGACTCCTTTATTTGTTATTTTGTATTTGGCGTACTAATTTTATTAAGTGGAACTACCATCAACATAAAATTTTCACAGGTAATAAAACTCCATTTGTGCCGGCTTCCACTAGTCTCCAAAACAAATTACAAGCTATCACTATTTTTACACATATTTTCATTACCCATTGTTCTTTGACCAAATCTTCAAATGCATCCTGAATGAGCTTTAAAATAAATGATGTCCGCCATGTAAACATCCCTTGCCCTTATAATAAAACAACATGATACTTTAGAATAATTATCCCAATGATAAATTAGTTGACTTATACCCTAATAAAGAATCAGCTCTAAAATCCGCTCTAACTATTTGGCTATCTCTATCATTTTTATTGCCATCTCCATTTCTATACCTCACCATGACCACTACCACTACCATTATCATCACTTTATGATCCTTTACCACTGCTATCTCCTCTTCCATTGCCATCACTACTTGCATCATAGCCTCCAATATCACTACCTCCTCCACCACTACCCCCTCTCTCTCCACAGCCACCACTACCATTGATGATGGTAAAAACCCTGCCAAGAGCTATGATAACTATAACATTACTTCTCTTAGATGTATGAGTAGTTACTTTACACTGTCTAATTGCTTTCACCAACAATATCATCACTATCTCGTACTGAGGTTTCAAACAATAGTCATGATAGTAGGATATACAATGGTCATGATGGCATGATATGCCAATCTTGGTCAATGAGATGGCCGGCCTTGAGAAAAAAGGGAAAGAGATGAAAGGTGGTAATAGACTTCTCTTATTAAGGTTTAATTGTCTTACTGGAATTATATTTAGAGCTAGTATCACCAAATTGTGATAGAAATTTCTTTGATTTATTATAGCAAGATACCATTGTGACATAAATTGCTTTAATGTGCACAATATAATTAAGCTTGAACGAGGTTTTCTTGTGCACTCGATGATGAGTTAAGATGAATGTCAAGATTATTTATAGACAAACATTCACACAGACAATGAGCTTCTTCTGACATCAAATACGATTTCTTTTATCAAATGGCCAATACATGTGTTGGAATTTGCAATGGTCATACAGGTTGGTAAAATAGGCCGGGGCTTTGAAATGTGAGTGAGTAGACTCAAGACTACTGCCTGAAAGCTAAAGTGATAGATTACTCTGTTGTGAAAAATTGGCTGAAACTAATCTGTAGAAAAAATCAAATCAATAATTTTCCATATAATAGAGGAAATAAGAAAGTAAAAATGAGAGAGATAGTAAATTAACAAAGTAAGTTACAAGAACTTCACTTTAATGACTTAGGAATTTTAGAGCATGCCAAATCCTCAGTTTTTGCCAAGTTACTTTTACAGCTTCCAATCAAAAAGTATATAAAGTAAAGAAAAAAAAGGATCAAGGAACTAATGGTGCAAAATGATATCCTAGATTTAGAAATTATTGCTGCATCAAAAATACAAGCAAGGATCCACAGAAGCATTATTCAGTAACTGCTAAAATCTAAAGCAAACGGCAAAACAAGTATCCAAGAAGAGTAATATCTCCTGATTATATTTTTAGCCTAGTTGCTAAACAATTAGCAGCATCCCCAAAATGTAATCACTGTTATTGAACCACCCATCTTTTAACAATAATTTTTCTACAATAAATCAATGATTGTATAACTGTGTTTGGAGTCATTGTCGTAGAAAATGAACAATAGTAGCATATTTTCGATACTAAAACTAATCGTACTTATGGTATAATTTTTAGATTGGTTTGCCTAAATACTAATAAAAATACCAATATGAAAAAAAATGATTTATTGTATAAATAGTTAAAAAAGCCAAATAATCATAGGTAGTCGTACAATATGCGGATGGTCATAATTGTAGGACAACTGTAGGATTTGATCTCCTCAGGTCTATCTCAAATTGGAAAATCCTGAACGCCATGTTTAATGTCATATATCATCCATATAAAGTTCATATAGACTATTATATATTAGTTGGGTTACTTTTAAAGTCTAAATATATAATAGCTATTGCTTATATTTTCAAATTTCTTTTTGAGTTATCCGCACACAAGAAGCATATGGAAAAATACTAGTTTCCATGAGTAAAAGCGTGATGGTGATGCACAAGAAACTTTTTCATCCACAAACCATGACAAGGGCAACAAGTGGCATCTGGTGAGTTTTACACAACAGACTATATTCGGGCTGCATTGGCACAGGCATAGGGTAAGAAAATATCCTGCCATAATCCAGACTTCAATGTCAGTGCTAATAGATTTCTATTATA
This sequence comes from Elaeis oleifera, assembly GCA_000441515.1. Lineage (NCBI taxonomy): Eukaryota > Viridiplantae > Streptophyta > Magnoliopsida > Arecales > Arecaceae > Elaeis > Elaeis oleifera. The sequence goes on from KE504824.1 coordinate 212,269, forward strand.
CAGAATTTGAGCTATATCGTCCGAGCCTGCAATGTAAGATGCTCAGGCTAAATAGAATCCAATATGCAATGTTTCTATATGTTCACAAAAGGAAATTGGTATGTAAAGCTGAAAATTTAAGCAGATCATTAAACACAAAAGTAAGAGATAAATTGTATGCAACTGCAAGTCAATCACTTCTATTGAAAATAATTAAGGATAGCTAAAAGAGTAGTTTCAGAACTTTATGGCTGAGCTTAAGTTATAAAATGAAAATTACAAAGCATTCTTATGGTTCTGAATGATATTTCGCCAGCAAATGACCTGCATTGCAGCAGCCACCAGTTCTCACCGTGGCGCGCATTAAATCAATAACCTTTATTTATATAGATGAAACTGGGTGCAGTGCCTCTCTCAAATAAGAGGGGTAAAAATGCTATTTAAGCAGTAGACCAAGCAATGCATATTCACTTCTAAGTGGTTGCCTCGTTCAAATTCCGGTTCATGCTAGAAACCTATTGTCCCTTTACATCTGAAGTTGAGTTGGAGAAGCGATGGCTCGAGCGCTTTCTCTTGTGGGTCCTCCAGGTAACAATGTTTCTTGCCAGTTGCTGGTATCACCTTCACCCTCACCCTCACCCTCACCCTCATCTTCATCTTTGCTCGGCAGCACAATCCAGTCTTGAATTTTTTGGTGTTGTGCTCTGCACATCATCGCTGCCATCTTCACTCACCGTAGACCTACCTGCTCATGTTCCTTTGCTTGGATATATGATGCCAACATTGAATTTGAAAAGATGCACTGCCAATTACATTCTAGGCAGAAGAAGGTCACAGATTAAATGTGTTCCAATCTTAAACCCATCTAGTGATTCCTGCAAATCATTCTGTTCTAGGGAGGACAAAATGTGATTTTTCTGCTTCTCTTGTAAGCATGCAAGATGTGTACTTACTCAATCCCATTTGTAGCAAAATGTGTATTCTTCCTGTAACATAATGCGATGCACCATTCATCCTAACATAGTTACATAGATGCCATGTAGTTAGGGCCGGCAAAATATGATCTGACCCGCCAACCGGATCCGTATTCGACCCGTCATAAACAGGTTTGGATTTAGGCTAAACGGGTTCGGATCATAAACGGATCGATCCGTTTAACCCGTTTAATAAGTGGGTCGGATATGGGTTTTAGATATCTGACCCGTTTAACCCGTTTAATATTTAGATTGGATTGAGTCAGATAACCCATTTAATCTATTTAACCTATTTCTAACCCATTTAATCCGATCTGTTTAACCTATTTAATCCATTTAAGACCCGTTTAACCTGTTTAAAATCTGTTTAATCTGTTTCTGACCCATCTAACTTGACCCGTTACTTGACCCGTTTAACCTGTTTAACCCATTTAACCTAATTTGATCTATTTAATAAATAGATTTAACGGGTCGGATCGGATTACCTGTTTAATAAACAGGTCGGGTTCAAGTTTGAATTTCGACCCGTTTAATAAACAGGTCGGGTTTGGATTGACCATTTTCTGATCCGATCTGTTTATGATCCGACCTACCGACCCGATCCGTTTGCCACCCCTACATGTAGCTACTGCTGCAACTGCATATGAGATCCCAAGTTGATTGGATAAGGCATTTATTTGCAAGAAGGTCATTTACTTTGGTAACAATTTTCAAAAACAAGAATCCTCATTTTTTTAAGGACAGGTAGATTTAGCAAGACTCATCCAACATAGATTGACAACAGAGAGGAGAAATGACTTGTAACCTTTTCCCTATTTCATAACTTCAGCTTCAGCTTGCCCTTTCAATAAGTTATGTTATAGCACCTAATGCATCAAGAGTATTACTATTTTTCCTCAAGCAATACTGTATTGCTAAATTCTTTTCTGCATTTCCTCAAACTACCATATTTTCAACTTTAGAAATCAACCCAAATCTTTTCTAGTAGCTCTGCTGAGACACAAGATGTGATCAGAAAACTTATTTGGTAATATAAGGATCCATTTTCATATATTTACAATGTTCAAGAAGAACAACATGCACACAATCTCCAGAAATAAAGATAAGAGGATATACACGCAACATATGGTCACACAAAAGGTTGCATAGCCAACTGATTTAGCTAAGTGGCTGTTTGATACAGAGTGGTCACCATTTTTGACTACTAAAGTTTTAGATACAGTAGCTACAAAAAATCGATCACATTTGATCCGCATGATCATAACTAAATATGATTTGATGCTTCATGTCCTATACCACATGACAAAGATTCAAAGCAAATAAGATGATCATAACATGACTTGAATTGTCTGCAGTATTGGGTATACAGATTTATCAATTAAGGAACATTGTTATAGTATCTGCATAAAGAATGCAAAGGCGCTTGATAAAATTTAAGATAGCATGATAAGAAGAAGAGCTAAGACAAGTTTGAAAGATAAAATTACTAAACAGTTCTAACACCAAGCGCTTGCTCGAATAGCATCACCTCTTGCCATTTGGGCAAGAAGTCAGGATTTCTATTCTTGTTGGAGTCGGATCTTTGATATCTTAGTTCTGAAGTGGAACTTGGACAAGCATTACCCATACGAGGCTGGTTTGGGGCTTGAACTCACAGCCACCGAAGGTGATCCAGCTATTATATTTGGGTGGATTCAAAGATAGGAGGGGATGGCTAATGCATACCCCCTCTACGATATTTGGAGGATTTCGAGGGAGTACATCTCTCTGGATGCTACACATATCTATTGAGAGACAAATAGAGCTGCGGACTAAATTGCTTCTTATATAACATAGCATTTTGAAGGAGTATTGTAGACCGATTTATCGATTATTTTGATTTTTTTTATAATATTTTATTTTTTGATTTTGTTGGATGCATTTATATATGAATTGTATGTTCTGTCCGTCTTACATTTGAAAAAAAAAAAAAAAAAAACAAAACAAAACAAAACAAAACAAAAAAAAAAAGAGGAACAATTGTCATGTATCACCTTCCTCTTTCCCAACCGTTAGATGCTACAGGTGCATTCTTCTTGCATTACTTGTGATTATTTACAACTACCATACATATCAGTGTTTATAAATAAAGAATTTTCACATCAAACTATTTTTGTGCACTGGATGCACAAATATGAATGACATATTTATTCCACAATTGCTTCATTATTTTCTTATATTAGATACTTCATGAAAAATGTTATGATCCGTAACATGTCAAATACCGCCCTGATTCAAGGTGGATCATAAGGATTCCTCCATGTCATGTTATCGAGGGGTGACAAGAAGGCCTTATTGGAATGCTCGATGCCACAAGAAGTAGACCAACCAGTGGAGAACCACAATCTCCATCTAACCATCTAATCTATGTAGTAGTTTCAGTAGGTCTTGGTTTGAATAATTAATTTAGTTCAATCAAAAATAGTTTCATTTTAATGATTGGATTATTCTTGGCAGGTTCCTGCATCTACAATGAGCATGGTGCCCTTTAAAGGAGAACCACCTTTGTGTTGATGATATGCTACTTGAAGTGGAATAACACACTGACCAGATATCATAGTTTGGATCACAAGAGACATGAAGGATCATCAAACACTAATCTTTAATAGGTCAGAAAGAACATCTTACATGTGCATAGGCCAATAGCCATAGAACACTCATCTTTAATATTTCATCTCATAAATTGAATCTATAAGAAATAAATTAGACATCACAAAAAAAAAAAAAGCCACTTGCTCTGTCACGGTTTTCTCAATTTGTTGAGTCAATGCAATGCCAACAAATATATGTTATACTTCATAAATAGCTCCAACATAATAACAAACAAAAAGAAACAAGGAAAGAAAAGAAACACACTTGTTGCATAACTTGGACAACGTGCAAGTGCTTGATGCAATGATTTATCGTGTCGATATTTAAGATTATTGTCCTGCTCCTTATATGGTGGATAATTTTTTTCTTTAATCACAACAAAGACGAAATCCAAATGAGGGTGAGAAGGTTTCTAGTAGAAGCACCAAGAGTCATGACTCTAAATTTATCTACATACAAGTGAGACAAATAATAAAATGCATCATACAGGAATATATCATTATCAATACTTGTTAATAAAATGCTCATTAATGTTTAGATCTCCTTTCATGAAAGTTTCACCCTTGTGCATTACTTATAAATTGAAAGAAAAAAAACGAATACTAAAGCACATTTGGGTGTTTGCAAACGTTTTCTAATGCACTAGACAAGGACATGGTGCACATCAGAAAGACTGATATTAAGTCGGAGGAAGTAGGTCAGATTGTCCCAACAGTTGGGTTAGATGGAATCCCTCTTTATACTTCCTGGGTGGCTTCTTTCAGTTTCCCTTCATCATTCAAACGCCACACACCCCACAATGAATGAATAAATAAATAAATCTTTTCAGTTGCTGGTCGGTGGAGCCGACTAATACAATTTGAAATCCTTGGCTAGCAAAATTCTACTCTTACCGGCCAAAGGAACAAACTTTTACAAAAGAGATTCGGTAGCTGTGTTAATTTTTCTATTTTATTTAGAAAGCTTAGCTGTAGTTGCAATTGTTTCTTTTAATTCTACTCTTACAGGCCAAAGGAAGCAAATTTACAAAAGAGATTCGGGAGCTGTGTTAATTTTTCTATTTTATTTAGAAAGCTTAGCTGTAGTTGCAATTGTTTCTTTAATCGTGCTATCTAGACCTAAATTCTTTTTAGTCTGCCTGACTCCAAATAGGTTCCAACTCAAGTGAAGAAACCAAAAATTTTAGGCTTACTGCCATCCCATTTCTATCAATAGTGGGGGCACTGATTTGTTTACCGTACAATCTTTCGTCCAACTTAAGGATGAAATAATATAAATAATATCTCATTTAAATTTATTTTCGTATCTAAACCAATCCGGATGAAGACAAAAATTTGAGAATCTAACTAATGTACATATCTATATTCATATTCAAAAAAAAAATATCTGTATCCAAATATCAAAATCTATTTGTAATTCTACATAATTTTATATAATATTTATTAATTTTTAAAAAATATACAATCATTTAAACATGCTAGTGACTTAATTTATCCTCTATTTAATAATATTTTTGATTTTATATTAATAAAAATTAATTATTGATTTATATCCATAATTATAATAATATTTCAGATATCCGAATTGTATCTCTATTCGTTTAAAATAATATAGATATAATTTTTACATCTGAATAATATCAATATTTATATTTATATTTATAAAAAATAATATAAATATAAATATAGATATGATATGATAGCATCGGATCTATATATAATTTAATTTAACCCTAATTCAACGTCAATTCAACGCCACCAAAAGCAAAGCTTATTGGACTTTCGAAGCCACTGCTCCTCCTACAAATTGAATGTGCAGCAAGCATGCCCCACCAAATTTTTTCTACTAGACTAGTAGCACTCCCTCCCACCCTAGATCGCATCGTACGTGTCGCTCCCTGCAACTGCCACGCTCAGGCTCCGTCTGTGAACATCTTCCTTCCTCAACGTCCCACAGCCGCCAACTCCTGCCTCCAACCCACCCCAACCTCTCAAAAAAAAAACAACGCCTCTAGGCATTATTTTGGCCTTACAGACATTGGTATGATCTTCTGGAAAATAAAGATACAATATTGGCACGGCGATCAACTTGACATGTATAAAGATAGACATTAGCACGCTGAGCAATTTTGGCATATATAAAATCGTATTGTAAATTTCTAATATTATTTTGGCACGATGATCGGATCAGGATGTCAAAAGGAGGAATCATGGCAAGTGAATGTGATCTTCATTTTTCTATTATTTTTTTATATTTTTATTTTATAACTTTTTTGCTGAACAAGTGAACGTGATCTCTGCTTTCCACGAAAAGAAAAAAAGCGGTCTTTTGCTTTCCTCGCCAATAACTTGACCCCGGCTTACTCTTTCTGAGAAGGAGATGAGAAGGAAAGCCAAAGCCCTCTTTCCTTGCTTGTGATCAGAGCAAAGAGGAAACTGAGGTTGTGCAATGGCGAGTGCTTTCCTCTCTTCCATCCTATCAAAAACCAGCCAAGTTTTGGGCTCTGTTCATAGATGGGCAGCCTCGCCGTCTTCGTCATCAGATCCACGCAGCAGTGTCTTGGAAGATCTGGAGGAGCTGGAGAGAACATTGAAGAGGATCCAGGCAGTGCTCCATGACGCGGAGGAGAGGGAGATACGAGAAGAAGCAGTCAAGCTCTGGCTGAAGGAGCTTAAAGAAGTGGCTTATGATGCAGAAGACGTGCTGGACGACTACCAGTACGAGGTACTGCGAGCCCAAGCGGAAGGTGGAGCTTCCGCAAGAGGAAGCGAGTGGAAGCAGGGGACGATGAGGAAGAGGTAAGTAGTTCTCTTTCCACCATAGTTAATATTTCAATTCCCGATGGCATGGGGGATAGAATCAGGGAGATCAGGAAGAGGTTCGATGAGATCTCGGAGGATCGGAAACGCCTCCATTTAAGAGAGGAAGATGGAGAGCGACGGGTCTTCAGAGCTTTGGGCCCACCACCAAGCAGCCACATGGTGGATGAGTCGAGTATTTATGGAAGAGAACATGACAAGCAGAAGGTAATTGATATGCTGTTTCTAAGGGTATGGAAAATGGTATCTCTGTCATTCCGATTGTCGGCAAGGGAGGACTGGAAAAACCACCATCGCTCAGCTGGTCTACAATGACTCCAAGGTCAAAGAATATTTTGATCTGACTGGATGGGTTTGTGTATCCGATGATTTTGATGTTCCGAGGCTAACAAAGGCCATCATCGAGTCTATTACTGAAGAATCATGTGATCTTACAGAAATCAGCCCACTTCAAAATTCTCTCAAGAAAAAGGTGGAGGGGAGGAAACTATTGCTCGTCTTAGACGATGTCTGGAATGAGCAACAAAGCCATTGGGAGTCCTTAAGGATCCCTTTTGTTGGAGCAGAAACAGTAGTAAGAATTATCGTGACCTGTAGGAATGATTCGGTTGTCAAGATCATGCAGACGGTGCTTCCTTATCATCCTGGCTATTTGTCTGAAGACGAGTCTTGGTCATTATTCAAGCATTAGGCATTTGGTGGTCGAGACCCAGAAGAACGACCACACTTGGCGGATGCTGGTAAGCAGATTGTCAAGAAGTGTTCCGGTTTACCATTGGCTGTGAAGACGATAGGAAGCCTTCTAAGACGCAAGATAGATGAAGACGGTTGGATGGAGGTCTTACAAAGTGATCTATGGGAACTAGACAAGAACAATGAGATTTTGGCATCTCTTAGATTAAGCTACAATCGCATGCCAGCATGTCTGAAACCCTGTTTCGTTTACTGTTCCATGTTTCCAAAGGATTATGTGTTTCACAGAGATGTTTTAGTCAGATTGTGGATGGCGCAAGGTTACATCACATCTCGAGGTAGCAAAGAATGGAGGATATCGGAGATGAATGTTTTAATGACTTACTAAGAAGATCATTCTTTGATTCCTGTGTTGATTACTTACGTCATACTACATTTAAGATGCATGATATGATACATGATCTAGCAAAATCTATTGCTGGAAATGAGTGCTATGCAATTGTGGATAAGAAGCTACCCGGTTCTCCTGATAAGGTTCGCCATTTATACATGCAAGGTGTAGGGGAATTAGTGAAATCACCGAGCCCCCACAATATTAGAGCCCTACGGACCTTGGTACAGATGAATCTGTATGGACATCCAACAGTAATCCAAGAAATAACCCAGTTTTCGCTGCTAAGATCTTTAGAAATTTATTGGAAAGAAGTTGAGATCCCAGATTTACTCGGCAACCTGAAGCACCTACGCTACTTACATATCACGTCGCATCATATTGAGAAGCTTTCTGAATCAGTATGCCTCCTTTACCACCTACAGACATTGATTCTTGATTGTGGTGCTCTTGCAAAGTTACCAGATGGCCTAGGTAACCTTATTAACCTACGATGCTTGAATCTATCTTCAGACTGTATTAAAAGGCTCCCTGAATCAGTTCATCAGCTACGCAACCTGCAGAGTTTGGATCTTCACGGGTGCAGAGAACTTAAGAGTTACCCAGTGGCATAGGAAGCCTTACTAACCTCCGCCACCTAGATTGCCACTCAACGTCTGCCAACTGGAATCGAAAAGCTAACAAATCTTCAGACATTGCGTGGACGTTATGAAGTGCAGGGTGGGATGGGAGTGTTAAAGGACTTGGTGAACCTTCAAGGAGATATTTGCATCGCAGGGCTCGGGAATTTGGTCGGCATAGAGGATGCGAAGGATTTCGGCCTTAAATATAAGCATAAACTTGAGCGGTTGCATCTACATTGGGATGACGCCCGCGGACTTGATTGTTATTATGATGCACTGGTTCTAGAAGTTTCTCTAGAGGAAATAAGGATGTTCCAGCCGATGAAAAACGGAGGAAGCGCTGCTTGAGTATCTCCAACCTCCCACCAACCTCAAAGAGTTGCGTATACATGGGTATGGTGGTTCCAAGTTTCCAGAATGGGTGGGAAATCCTTTATCCTTTGCATCACTTCTAGAAATTCATATTATCGGGATATACCGACTGATTCCGATCCCGACGCCGACTCACCAACGGATCCCGACGCCGACTCATCCTCGAGATGGACCGACCGACGACCGACCTTGCCCCGTCCGACGACGGACGGCACCGACAATGACTACCGACAATGCCCGGTCCGAGTGTGTCGGCCGCACAGACCAACACCGCCTCCGACCACCCGAAAAGCCGAGCCTGCATCACCGACTCCCTGTCGGGTGGGACAGCCGACGTCCGACTCCCTGTCGGGTGGGGCAGCCGATGTCCGACTTCTACAGGCCCTTCCAAACGCCGACTGTGCTCCCGAGTCACCACCCGACAGCCAAGTCCCGATATATGGTCGGCCAGCCCTTCCAAACGCCGAACGGCCGACATGGGCTGCAGTCCTGCCAAGAACATACTGTACGATCGCCAAGGAGCGTTGTCCTGTCAGGGACCTGTGGCGCTGTCCTGCCAAAGACACGAATTAATTATAAGGATCTGTCAGCCCATCAACGACATGACAACCCC
>KE504824.1:221383-237557 GCA_000441515.1 Elaeis oleifera
CCCTCTCCCTCTCTCCATCGCTGAGTTCCCTGATTCTTTTCTACTGTTGCCTAGTCTCCTCTCTGACTTGACCATCGGAGGGTCCCCACCGGAGGCATCTCCGGTCAGTGTAGACTTTCCTTGCAAGTGCTCGTTCCCGACGATCAGGCGACGAGGGGATTGGCCGCAACAGGTTTGGCGCATCAGGAAGGGGGGGCACGACTTCCAAAGAGCTTGAAAGATCCTTTCAAGATGACAAGAACCAGGGCTCAGCGATCGAGAGCCACCGGATCGACGAGGCACTCCTCCCGTCGGGAAGAGGCATCTCCTCCACTCCCCGCGGCAGAACCCAGCTCTCCGCATCTCGTGGTGACCACGGAGGCGCAGATCGCGGCAATCATGCGGCAGATGACTGTGCTGACGGATGCGGTCAAAAGCTTTCAGTAGCAACCAAGCCGTTTGCCACACTCGCCGGTGGAGCAACCGGCGACACACCAGATGCCGTCCAGGAGCAGCCGCCGACTCTCGCTTCGGTCTCCGTCTCCTCCTCAGGAGCAGCCGTCTCAGCATTCCCACCAAGAAGGGGAGAGGCGGCTACGGCGTGACACCCATCGGTCTCGACGTCCTTCTCCTTCCCAGCTGGAGCGAGCGAGGAAGGAGAAGCGGCCGCGGACACCATCCGCCTCCCTCTCAGATTCATCGGGAGATTCGACTCCTGGGGTCTCCCAATACCGACGGATGGACGACTACGAACGTAGGTTCGAAGAAATCGACCGTCGGCTTGCCCAGCTCCAGGTGGACGGTCAGAAGTTTTCGAACGACATCGACTTTCAGGCCGCCCAATCTCTCTTCCGATTCATCCTCGACGAGTCGATTCCTAGTCAGTTCAAGATGCCTCATATGGAGCCTTACGATGGCTCCACCGACCCAGTTGACTATCTGGAGAGCTACAAGGCTCTCATGATGATCCAAGGGGCAATCGATGTCCTCCTCTGCATCGGCTTCCCGCCACACTTCGCAAAGCTGCCAGGGCCTGGTACTCCGGCCTCCACTCCGAAAGTATCTACTCCTTCGGGCAGCTAGAGCATTCTTCGTGGCCCATTTCAGCACCAACCGAAAGCCGCCACGAACCTCGGACAGCCTTTTCTCCCTCAAGCAGGGAGAGAATGAGACGCTCTGATATTTCATGACGCGATTCAACGCGGCCACGCTTGAGGTGCGGGACCTCAACGAAGACATGGCTATCTCAGCCATGAAGCGGGGGCTGAGGGGGTTTCGATTTACGTACTCCTTGGACAAGATCCTCCACCGGACATACGTCGAACTACTGGAAAGCGCGTACAAATACATGCGCTCGGATGAAGGAGCTTCCGACCGGCGCCTAACCGAGATCAAGGGCCCAAAGGAGAAGCGAAAGAAAGGTCGGACTCCTGCCGAGCCTAGCGGGCCTCCGACCAATAGACGGGTCTCGCCCCAGCGGCAGAGCCCGAGATCCCCCCCACGACGGAGTCCGAGACCGACGCACCGTAGGTATGACTCCTACACTCCTCTCTCTGCTCCTCGTGCGCAGATTTTGATGGAGATCGAAGGAGAGGAATACCTGCGACGGCCTCTGCCTTTGAAGGCAAAAGGCTTCGACCGACGAAAATACTGTCGATTCCATCAGGGCCACGGCCACAACACCGAGCAGTGCATACAGCTCAAGGATGAGATTGAGGCCCTCATACGACGAGGGTATCTCAGAAAGTTTCGAAAGAGCCCGTCGACTCGATCTGTCCCTGACCGACGACCCCAACCGATTGAGGAAGCGGCGAACAATCAACCTACGATCGGGATCATCAACATGATCTCCAAACGAGCGGACCGGGGATGACTGTTGAAGGGGAGTCGACGAAGAAACTGCGTCAGGATAATGTAATCATCTTTACAGATGAAGATGCTCGGAGAATCTAAACTCTCCATGATGACGCTGTTGTTGTCTCGGCAACAATAGCTAATTATGATGTAAAAGAATTCTTATCGATAATGAAAGTTCGACCAATATTTGTTCTACTCGACCTTCTCTCGAATGCGACTATCGACTGATCGGCTCAAGAGAGTCTCTACGCCCCTTGTAGGTTTCACTGGAGATGCCGTCGCAGTGGAAGGAGAAATTATCCTTCCCATGACAGCAGAACCGAACCGCGATAAAGCACCGTCCATTAACTTTCACGGTCGTCCAAGTGTCTTCGACCTACAACGCCATACTTGGAAGATCCGGACTAAACGCTCTCAGAGCGATAGTCTCGACATATCATCTACTGGTCCGATTTTCGATTAGAAACGGAGTTGGAGAAATGCGTAGGGATCAACAACTCGCTCGGCAATGCTTCCAGATCGTGACTCAAAGCGACGCGTCGAAGGATTTTCTGCCGATCGATAAGTTGGATCAACGAGAAGAAGAGGAGCGGGGTGAACCGACCGAACAACTGGTTTCCATCCCGGTGGCAGAGAATCCCGAATAAGTAGTCAAGGTCGGATCACAATTATCCGACCCAGAGCGACGGCAGCTCATAGAGCTGTTGAAAGCCAATACCGATGTATTCGCTTGGTCGGCAGCAGATACGTCCGGCATCCTCTCGGAGATGATGACTCACCGACTCAACATCGACCCTGGCATGAGGCCGGTGAGGCAGAAGAAGCTGTCTTTGCTCCCGAAAGACAGAAGGCCATCGACGAAGAAGTGGACAAGCTACTCAAGGTGGGCTTCATCAGAGAAACCACATATTCTGACTGGCTCGTCAATGTTGTTATGGTGAAAAAAGTCAACAAAAAATGAAGGATCTGCATCGACTATACCGATCTGAATCGAGCCTGCCCGAAAGACAGCTTCCCACTTCCGAAAATCGACCAGCTAGTGGACGCGACGTCCGGCCATCGACTGCTCAGCTTCATGGATGCCTTTGCCGGATATAACCAGATCCGGATGGCGTCCGAGGACGAGGAGCATACGGCTTTCGTGACCGCCAAGGACCTTTACTGCTACAGAGTAATGTCTTTCGATCTGAAGAATGCCGGGGCCACCTACCAGCGACTCATCAATAAGGTCTTCAAAGACCAAATCGGGCGCAACATGGAGGTGTACGTAGACGACATGCTGGTGAAGAGCGTGCAAACTTCGGATCATGTCCAAGATCTTGAGGAAACCTTCCGCACTCTACGACGACATCGGATGAAGCTGAACCCGACTAAGTGCGCCTTCGGAGTAACCTCGGAGAAGTTCCTCGGGTTCCTCATTTTACAACGAGGAATCGAGGCCAACCCCGAGAAGATCAAGGCGATCATCGACATGCGGCATCCGGACACCAAAAAGGAGGTGTAGCAACTCAACGGAAGAATCATCGCACTCAGCCGATTCATTTCTCGATCGACCGAGAGATGCCTCCCATTCTTCAAAACCCTGAGGCAAGCAAAGCACTTCTCTTGACCAGACGAGTGCCGGCAGGCCTTCGAGGAACTGAAGAATATTTGACCTCCCGCCTCTGCTCGTAAGATCGGAGGTCGGAAAAATACTGTACCTCTACTTGGCTACCTCCCCAGAGACGGTTAGCTCGGTGCTCGTCCGGGAGAACGAGAGCCGAATTCACCAGCCCATATACTACATCAGCAAAGTGCTCCATGAAGCTGAAACTCGATACTCGAAGGCAGAGAAAATGATATTCGTCCTGGTCGTATCAGTACAGTGACTCCGACCGTACTTCCAGGCCCACGCTATCGCGATCCTCACCGACCAACCCCTAAAAGCGATCCTGCACTGCCCTGACACATCAGGACGACTGATGAAATGGGCGGTGAGACTAAGCGAGTTCGACATTCAGTACCGACCGCGACCTGCTTTGAAAGCTCAGATTTTAGCCGACTTTATTGCGGAGTGCCCGACAACCGATCAAGTGTCGGGAGATGGGAACCCCAGAGAAGCTGCGGCCTCCGAATCTGACCCCAAGTCAATTTGGGTATTGCATATTGATGGAGCTTCCAACGCTCGAGGAAGCGGGGCCGAATTCTGCTCACCAACTCGGAGGAGTGGTTTCCGAGCACGCCTCCGGTTCGACTTCAAAGCCTCCAATAATCAAGCCGAATATGAGGCGCTCCTCACCGGCTTGAGAGTGGCGAAGGAGCTCGGGATCGACAGCCTCAAAGTCTTCTCCGACTCTCAGCTGATTGTGGGGCAGGTCAAAGACAAATTCGAAGCGTGGGATCCAACCATGGCAAAATATCTTCAGAAAGTGAGAGATCTCGTAGCACATCTTAAGTACTTCGAGATCTCCCACGTTCTCAGGGCAGAAAATGCTCGGGCCGATGCACTCTCCAGGCTTGCGACATCCGACTACGGTACTTTGGGCCAAACACTCATAGAGAGTCTCGAGCAATCGAGCATCGACAAGACTGAGGAGGTGCTACGACTGGCAACCGAGCCGAGCTGGATGGATCCGATCGTTCAGTATCTGACCGACGGAACTAGCCCCGAAGATCCCGCGGAAGCCAAACGACTCCGGTGGGCGGTCTCCCAATATGTGATGATGGACGGGCGACTGTACAAAAGGTCGTTCTCTCTTCCCTTGCTGAGGTGCCTGGGACCGACTGACGCGGACTACGCACTCAAAGAGGTGCATAAAGGGATCTGCGAAAATCACTTGGGAGGCAAATTCTTGGCCTACAAAGTCCTACGGCAAGGTTACTACTGGCCCACCATGAGAAAGGACGCGGCTGAGTTGGTTCGGAGGTGTGAACCATATCAAAGGTACGCCAACGTACAACACTGACCCGCCAACCAGCTGACTCCCATTGTTGCTCCGTGGCCCTTCGCCCAGTGGAGAATCGACATACTCGGTCCTTTCCCTCCGACGTCCGGCCAAAGGAAGTTCATAGTCGTTGCGATCGACTACTTCACTAAGTGGGTGGAAGCCGAACCTCTAGCGCAAATCACCAAGCGAAAGATGAAAGACTTCGTCCAGAAGTCCATCATCTTCAAGTTCGGACTACCACACACTATTATCACCGATAATGAACGACAATTCGACAACCAAGATTTTCGGGAGTTCTGTGCGAGATTTCATATCGCGCACAAGCTGACCTCGGTCGGATATCCACAGTCCAACGACGAGGTCGAAGTGACCAACCGGACTATTCTGCATGGACTGAAGACCCGACTGAACGAAGCTAAGGGCCTCTGGGTTGAGAAACTGCACTCCATCCTGTGGGCGTACCGAACGACACCCCGTGTCCCGATCGGAGAATCTTCCTTCAACTTGGCCTACGGGACGGAAGCAATGATCCCACTGGAGATCGGGCTACCGTCGACCTGAGTCGAGCAGTATTATGAACCGGACAACTTCGAATGTCGGAGAGCCGACTTGGACCTCCTGCCCAAACTCCGACGCGAGGCTCAACTCCGCATGGCTTCCTACCGACAAAGAGTGGCCCGATACTACAATGCTAAGGTTAAGCCGAAGTTTTCCGACCCGGAGATCTGGTCTTAAGAAAGGCAGAAGTCTTGAAGCCTCTGGACCAAGAAAAATTATCTCCGAACTGGGAAGGACCCTACAAGGTAGCAGACACCTACAGGCCGGGAGCTTACCGACTGGAGACTCTCGAAGGAGTGGCCATTCCCCGGACTTAGAATGCCGACAACTTGAGATTATACTGCCAGTGAACTCTGTATGCCCTTGCTCGAAATACAAACTCAACTTCAAAATTCCGGAGTCTAGAATCTCGGCTCTTCAATTGTGGGTCGGCGCTCGCCAGTAGTACGAGCCCCGATGCCCCGACTTGGGCCCAACGTTCCATTGGAAATCAACTGTCCGATCGTCGACGATTCATCGAACTCTTGCGAGGACCGGTATATCCACATTGATGGGAGCCACACTCCCTCCATAGTCGACTCTCGAGCAAGACGACTGACCGACTTGCCGACTTGGCCCCGACCAAGAAAGGCAAAATGCCAATGCGACCAACGTCGCGTTCGCAACATACCGACCAGGTTACGACCGATCGAAGGGTATTCGGCTTACCACCGTTTATCACACGCCACGACGTATACGCCCGACCAACAACCGAACAGTGGACGACTGACTTGCCATCGTCATCCTAACTGGATACGTCGGACGCTATTCAACTATCAAACTCCACGGGATGATCGGGTCAACAAGCTATGTCCGAAGGTCGGTCGACACCCGACTCGACAAACATGCCCGACTCAGATCTGGACAACGGACACTCGACTTAGACTCTCGACTATCGGATCCTACGACCGTCAGAACGATCGGTCTATAATCGGAGCTCGCTCTGTCTTTATCGTGGCACGCGCTACCGACTGTCCTGACTAACTACCCGGGATCTTACCGAACGTCCTAACAAGGTATGTCAGGCCTACGACTTACATGTTCGAGGACGTCTCGACGAAGCATACATTCTAAAGTACATTTTGAAATACATAAGGAAGAAAGCTGAAAGGTTCTCAATTTCATTCATGTATAAACTAAGTCTACAAAATTAGGCCAAAGCCCGATTACAAGTATGAAACAAAGCAAAAACAACAAAACTCCGACTACTCGTCGGAGTCGACCTCTTCAATCGGTAGAAGCTCGAGGGCAGTCGGCGTGTCCGCTCGGATCGACGTAGGATCGGGGTCGGACCGCCTCACCTTTGGTGACTTGCTCCGGGACAGCTTCCTCCACGGCAGTATGTTCTCCCGACGATAGGTCGGCCATCTCTTCTGTGACTTGGCCTTCCGACCCTGGGGAACGATGCTGCTGAGATCGAGCTTCGGATATCGAACCCGGACTGCGTCCCGGACATCCTCATACCCCACTCGGTACGAGGCGAAGCCGCTTTCGAAGAGCTCCTCCCGATATTCGTCGGAGCCGTGGAAGTCCTCCACCGCCCAACCCAGCGACTCTCTCACCGACTCCGCCTCCGTCTTTGCTATGTCTGCGTCAGCTTGGGCGGTGGACAAATTCTCCTCGGCCTTGGCGAGATTCTCCAGGCTAACTCGGAGCTGCTCGCGCTCGACCTCGAGTTCGGCGACAACGCCATCCCACTCGTACCACAGTCGGTGAGCGGTACGGCCCTTGCGCTTGGCTTCCTCGCGGGCCGACTTAAGTTCGATCCCCGAGGCAGCCAGAGCGTCGGTGAGGCGGGAGATCTCATCCTCGAGCCTCGCCTCCCGATCGGTCGACAGCTTCAGCTGCTCGACCAACACCACCTTCTCAGCCTCGGTGGTCTTTGTCCTGTCCTTCCAGGCCGCCCGGATGTCCCTGAACCTCCGGTATCCAGCCTCCAATTCGGACATGGTGTAAATCAGCTGCAAGCAAAAGACAACCGTCAGAAAGATAAAATAGCAAAGACAACGACAAAGAAGGAAGACAAGGCAGAACTTACCCAATCATGATCGGATAAAAGAAGACAGCATCTCGATCACCGGTCGAGTCTTCAGAACCTCCCGGTCGGCCGGGAGGAGGGTCGCCTGACACAATCTCCTGGCCAAGTCGTGGTTGGCCAGGGCCGACGCTCCCTCGGGGACCTGGACGTCGGACGACACGACGCGGTCCCCGACCTCGTGTCATCCGCAGGGCCATCGGGGCCTTTCCCGACCAGCCGCCCAGGCCCGTAGGTCGGGAAGGAGGGAAGCTTGAACTAGATTGAGCTCCCTCCGAAGCTGCGACGGGAGCCGCCGAAGGACGTTCAGGCTCCCGAGCTTCACCCCGAGCCTCCTCCGCCGGTGAAGCTGCCGACGCTCCCTCGACCATGCCCTCCGCCGGCTGCTCCTCTGGTGGCGCTGCCGGCGCCGACAGTGCGATGATCGGCTCAGGCTATTCGACCGTCGACGCAGCAACGATCGAGGGTAACGTCTAGGGCCTTTTGGGCAATCGTGAAGACCCGACCCCAGATGCCGGCCTCTTCCTTGCCGCATATTGTCTAATCTCGACGTCCGTCGGCCTCATCCTCGACGGTGTACCTGCAAATTCAACAAGAGAATCAGTACGAGTTCGGAGATAAATGAGAAGCTAAAGGACAACCGACGGATCAGACTATACCTAGGCAGGGGATCAGGCTCAGGCCGGCGTTATAAAGAGCTTGTTCGGTAACAAGATCTCTCTGCTTCGGTACCGACATGTCTTTGAGTCGGTAGAAGTCCTCCCGATCGTCCACCTCCACTCGGCTATTCTCATTCGGCCAAGTCAGAGACTCGCCCCAGCGGGAAGGGAACCCCCAAGGAGAGGAAGAGGAAACAAAGAAGAACTGGTTCTTCCACCCATGAATGGACGATGGAAGACCAGTGATAAAGGAGAGACCCTTCCGGAGATTAAAAAGCCACCACCCTCGGGCTTTAGGGTGGGTCGGAGGACGAAGAACGCCTGGAAGAGAGAAATTCGAGGGTTGATCGGCAAAAGCCGACACAACAAAGCAAAACTGACTATTAGCCGAACTGAGTTCGGCACCAATTGGGTCGGACAAAGTCCGTAATAGTCCAGAATGTTCCGGATGAACTCCGAAATCGGAAGACGAAGACCGATCCGGAGGTCATCGACATAGAATGCCACCTGGCCCATGGACGGGTTGTTAACCCGACCCTCGGCCCCAGGGGCGAAGAGCCGAAACTGCTTTGGGATACTGTACTGCTCCCGGAGCCGATCGACATTCGGCCCCGAAAGTGAAGAGACCTCCACCGCCGGGGTCGACTGAAGATCGTCAGTCGGATTTTCCGACTGATCTTCCCGAGGAGAGGTTCTGACCATGACGCTAGAAGCAAGAAGAAGAAGAAGAAGAAGGAAATCCAAAGGAAGCAAGAAGGAAACGGAAGGAGACAAAAGTCTCGAAGAAACTTTTCGAGAATGGGAGCAGGGACAACTACCTGGGACAAGGGGGACCGCTCGGGCAGGGTCTCTGCAGCAGAACTGTAAAAAGTAAGGTTTTGGATATAAGTGACCCTGTATATATAGAGCTCCTCGACGACCGGGATAAGAGCACGCCCGACGAGGATCTTCCAGATGATTGACACGTGGCAGCATCTGGGCCTTCCCTCGGCCCGACGATTCGACGCACCTGCCCCAGATCGAGCCACGTCACCTCCATCCGCGCGAACGACTCCAGCCCAATGACCTCCCAACACGTGGCGGAAGAACCGCGCCTTAGGATTAATTCGCTGACGGCGGTCCGCATTCCTGATGGGACGCGTGACGGCAGTCCGCGCTCCCAAAGGAACGCCTGACGGCGGTTTGCGTTCCCTAAGAGACGCCTGCCACCGGATCGTCTGACACCGGATCGTCCGGATCGTCCGCTGGTGAGATCGACGGGATCGGAGCGTGACACGATGAAGATCCACTCCTTTCGCCAGACGTCCCACCTACGTGGAAACGCGGCCGACTTGACATCAGACTCAGGAGTGGGTGGCAACTGTTAGGATATACCGACTGATCTCGATCCCGACGCCGACTCACCAACGGATCCTGATGCCGACTCATCCTCGAGATGGACCGACCGACGACCGACCTTGCCCCATCCGACGACGGATGGCACCGACAATGACTACCGACAATGCCCGGCCCGAGTGTGCCGGCCGCACAAGCCAACACCACCTCCGGCCACCCGAAAGGCGAGCTTGCATCACCGACTCCCTGTCGGATGGGGCAGCCGACGTCCGACTCCCTATCGGGTGGGGCAGCCGACGTCCGACTTCTACAGGCCCTTCCAAACGCCGATTGTGCTTCTGAGTCACCACCCGACAGCCAAGTCCCGACATATGGTCGGCCAGCCCTTCCAAACGCCGAACGGCCGGCATGGGCTGCAGTCTTGCCAAGGACATGCTGTACGATCGTCAGGGGGCGTTGTCCTGTCAGGGACCTGTGGCGCTGTCCTGCCAAGGACACGAATTAATTCTAAGGATCTGTCAGTCCATCAACGACATGACAACCCCCGGCGACTTGACAACTCTCCAGTTGTCTACATCATCGACAGCGGGACCATACCGCCTCCTACTATAAAACGGGGTAAGGCAACAGCTTATGAAAAAGATCGGAGAAATTCCTCTTCCTCTCTCCATCGCTGAGTCCCCTGATTCCTTTCTACTGTTGCTTAGTCTTCTCTCTGACTTGACCGTCGGAGGGTCTCCGTCGGAGACATCTCCAGTCAGTGTGGATTTTTCTTGCAGGTGCTTGTTCTCGGTGACCAGATGATGAGGAGATTGGCCGCAACACATATAATTGATTGTGACAACGTAAGGTCTCTTTCTCTATACATGCACGCATCCATATCAAAGTCCATGCTTGAGCGGGTGTCCATTGATCGGTGCCGGGAGCTCGAATCCATAGGAGGGCTGTATAATCTCTACTCTCTTGAAAAACTGGAGATATCCTTTTTGTCCTCAACTCCGGCTCTTATCAGAGGAAGGACTGCCATCCCAGCTTAAAAATCTGCATATTGAGGGGTGCCAACAGTTGACATCACTGTCGGGAATGCAAAACCTTGCTTCTCTCACACGACTAGCTATAAATATTGTCCTAAACTTCATATCATGGTCGAAGATCAGCTCCCATCCATGCCTGACGAGGTGGATTGGTCAACCGGTGTGAAATACATAAAATCAACTGCATTCAGGTACCCTCCATCCTAAATTTGAAGTGCTCCAATTGATTATTACTCAGAGGCTTACACAACTATACATTCTCTGATTGTACGTTTGAAGCTTCTGTATGGAATACATGTGCAAACAGATTTCTCTTATTCTGAACTTTTTTGCTAATGCACCAGGTCGCTTCATCGGGAAACAAGCTGACTATATCGAACACGTGGGAGAAGATAATGCACGGGTTCGATGATTTGACATTTAAGCGTTTCCTTTCGCTAATGGGCATTTGCTTTGGGACACATCCAGCATAAGCAATTCTTGGCGTTTGTTTCCGAAAACACACATGATATGGTCACTTGAAGAGCTGAGAATATGGGGTTGCACGCACATCCCACCTATACGCTGCCTGTACGAACTCACATATCTCCGAAGCTTGGTTATAAAGGACTGTCCTGGAATCCAAGTCGTGACAGATGAACTGCTTCCACGCACGCTCAATTCCTTGGTGGTTGATAGCTGCGAGGACCTAAGGTGTTTGCAGTTGGCGCAGCAGAACCGAGACGCACTTGAGGAGCTGCAGATTGTGAACTGCCCCAAGCTCACAATGGTGGAAGGCTGAAATGCATTTTCTTCCCTAAATCCTTAAGAATGGAGCAATGCCCTCAACTCCTGCTTCCACATTCAGGTAGCAGCCATAGTTGTGTCTGCAATTTTGCTTCTCTTTTTGAATGAGCAACACTTGTATTTTGGCTATTTGGCAAATTAATAATTGTACGGGCACCAACTGCTCTGTTTTTTGTGTGCCTTTGCAGAGGAAGAAGAGCGCAAAGAACAATTGATGATATGGAATGAGTGATGAGATGTGGGGTGATTCAACAAGTGATGAGGTGTGAGGTGATTCAACATTTTAAAAATGCTGTATCTCCGATGCTTCAGGGCTGCAGCTGATTGCAACATGGCCCAATTCCCGGAAGGGCTTCCTTCCAGTAGCAGCTCTCGTTCCCTGGTGCATATCCTTGCAGAACCATTGAAATGAATCGGCACGAGGCCAATTAAATCTATTTTTAATTATTTTTATCTAAGCAAAAAATAACTAAGTTTGTATATTCTTTTTTGCTTTGATACAAAATTGAACATTTGCTGGTATGACACACGCGCATACTGCACCAACAAGTGTTTGGCATGGGTATCGGCATTGATATTTAAATCCTTGGTCAACATTAACCAAAGTTGATTGCTGTCATCTTCCTTGAATGTACAATGTGTTAACAAAAAAAATTAGTTTCTCGTCTAACTTGATTGTTTATTTTTTTGGCATCATTCTGGCATCATTTTTTTTTTTTTTTGAGAAATGATCTTGGCATCAATTCCTAAACGATTTTAACTTGTAGCACCTGCGAAGGGGTGGTTTCACAAATAGTCAACAATAGTACCGTAGCTTCGCACCTGAAGCATCTTTAGATATGCTTTTCCACTTGTGCTTGTGTTTGCTGGGAACCAAGGTTTGTGAAAAGAACTTGTAGATTCTGATTGCTATTTCTGTGTTCTATAGTTTGCAAATTGCTGACCTTTTGATATGACATTATCACGATTTTATATTACTCAACTTTTTGATACAGTCACTGAAAAATTGATCATATTTGATCGGCAAGGTCGTAACCAAATATGAATTGATGCTTCATGTCCTGCACCATGGGACAAAGAAGCAATGCAAATAAGATGAGCATCACTTCGAGGGAAAATGCCGATATGGATCCATGTTAAATTGCAGAGTAACATGACTTGCATTGCATGAAGTATTGGCTACAAAGATTTATCAAATGAGAAACATTGAGCACTTGCTTAAACAATTTAGATGCTTATAACAAAATTTGAGAAAAGCCGAGTAACAAGAGGAGGTGAACTTTGAAAGATCAACTACTAACAAATTGTATGATCGGGCTCTTGCACGGATGGCATCACCTCTTGCGACTTGGCTTAGAGGTCAAGGGTTCAATTTCTATTGGAGTAGTCCCTCAAGATTGAGGTGAGCAAACATTAGGAAAGGTGGGGAATAGGCCCTCCTAGAGCCGAACAAAAAGTTAAATAAAAATAATGATGCCATCTTAGCAAAAGTAAATGAAAGGATCCAATGATGCTAAAGTTCAAAATGATTGTCTTCTCCTAAAAAAGATAAAGTGCATACATAAGACAGCCTATAAGCTAGGGCTAAAAATGAATGGGCTATAGATTGGAAAGTGATTTATCCATATTTATACCCATATTTTTCAACAAATATGTATACGAATATTGATGTTAAATAGATTTCAACATTAGTATCCATATTTGTTCTAAATGGATACGGATACAATTTAAAGTTAAGTGTATCTATAGTCGTCTTAAATGGATACAGATATATATTGAATATTATTTTTATCTATATTTTGATTATCTTAATATAAATATAAGTCAGATAATCTTGGATATAAATCAAATTTTTAGTAGAACTCTGTGATGAAAAGTAATACTAATTTATATAAACATAAAGGACATAAATGAAATTCATCTATAGATTACATATGATTTACATATAACAAAGGATTTAAAGCATGGTTGCTAAACATACACGAAGATCAACCTTAGCTCATGAATTGCCTATTTTCAAAGAGCTTGTAAGAAAATTATATAGAGATATAGAAAATATATAGAAGAATTAATAGCGATATTTTAAACAAGAAAGCTTTGAAAATATCATAAAACATAAATAAAATATATTCATTTTTCATGAAAGAGAAAAAATATGAAAAATATGCAACATGCATCAAATGATACTTAAGGATCAATAAACAAACTACTTATATCAAACAATAATCATGTTGTACACCGGTGGTCAAAGCTTGCCATTCAAACCCCAGAATGTTGGCTTAAATTCTGGGCTATACAATTTGTTCTATTATATTTTTTATCAGATACTTATTTAGATTGAAAAATATTTAAAATCAGTATCTATAAATAGATATCCAAATTCGCATTTCGTGGAATCGACAGCGGCGGGCTGGCCGACGATGAGGCCCAAGCGACAATGTCCCAATGGGGGTAAATCATCAAACAGGGTCTGGGCGTGGGCCAAGGGGCTGCACTTGAGGGGGGAACAACAAGGTTGGTCATGAGGATGGTGAAGCAGGAGAAGTCGGGCTTGATAATGGGGCTGTGGAGGGCGTTGAGGTGGCTTTGGGAGAGGAAAGGAGGGCAGCCGCGGCTTTGAGGGACCCAGCGAAAGAGAGTACTCGTCCAATCATGGGAGCAAATGAATTTGGAAATTTAAAACTTCTATTAGATAAAGCACTAGTTTTTAGAAATAGAATGGCGAAGTTTAATCCCACATCACGAGGAACAAAAAAATTTCATTCTATACGTAAAAAAGCTTACTCTTATCCACCATCCCGCGATCGAGGCACGCTACCATTGATCATTCATTGATCTCGGGGCTGGAGGGGACCCGTTAGTTACTCCGTTGTTCGCGTGTGAGACGCGCTTAGCATCCCTTTAAGAAACCCAATCTTTTTAAAAAAATGATCTATTTTAGGTTTCAATAATTAGCCTTAGCCTCTATTTCTTCCTGTTTTCATATTTTTTCCTCTTCATTTCATGCTTTTGACATCAGAGAGTTTCCTACCATTATTTTCTAAGATTATCAAAATTATCTTCACTATTTTTATCAAATATTTTTTGTTCACTTCCTGTTCTTCCCCTTTTTTTTCTTAATTTCTGCTCTCAAAAGTTGTTTCTCCCCCTTAAGATCATCAAAGATCTCTCTATTACTTCTTAATCAAAATGCTTTTATATTTACTAAACTACTAAAGTGGAACAGTTGCTGGTGGTAAGTGGCATGCACAATCAATTAACTAGGAAAACCCTATTTTAAAAATATTGCATACATGCACTTAAGAGCCAAAGGTAGCTAAAACTTGGAGGATTCTCATACATTAGCCATGCATTTTCTTGTTTGGGTTTATCTTAATTTTATGCTTTTAAAATGAGAGAGTTTGCTAAGGAAGATAGATGGAAAATGTAATATACAATTTCTTTCTAAGCCCTTTTCTTCATTGAATTAGAATACTAGATTTTGCTCATAGGCTAATCTTACCATATTTCTTTGTTGGTTATTTCTAGTGTAATCTTGAAGGTGACAATGTAAAAGCATCACCTAAAGCATATTGGTTGCAAGAATTAAATTCTAAAATAAAATAAAATGAATAACTCACATCCAGACTATTTGGTTAAGAGTAATCTCATTCACATTCTAATTTGAAAGAAATAAAATATCTCCGTCTTCAAAATCTAATCTCTACTCTCCTATAGTATTCAAATCCATTCAAATTCTGATCATGAACCAAATGCCTTAAAAAAATGACCATTTTAATTCCCATTTCAATTCATATTGCAAACCAAACACATCCTAAATATGATTACATGACTGAGAACAACTTTGTAAGCTGAGGTTGCGTTAGTAGCAACGGATGTGGAAACATCTCGACTATGCAGTTCGATGAGGTTCATAGTATGACCCAGGCAAAATTGCAAACAAATTCAAGTAACATGTCTGAGAACAGTTTGTGCCTTGATCAACGCCCAGCAGAGCGCACCTGTAGTAGCTCCCTGGTTGTAGAACCTTTCTAGTGTCAGGTTCACTTGCCGCTTGCAATATTCGTTAATAAATTATGTTTTTTCTGAGATTATAATACATAAAAGCTATGTTCAAGTTCTCTTTGTATGACTAGAAAATCTAAATTGACATGATATGAGAAACCAGTATTTAGACTCAGCAGTTTAAAATGTTTACAAGTGGGAGTTAAGTTTATACTTAATACTCAAGGCTTTGGGACATTTCAAAATCACGAAATCTCAACAAAAACAAATGCTATCATAGAACAATTGTCCAATACAGATTTGCTAAGCTTTCATCCCCTCATCGGTATTACCCTGGGGATTTAGTGTGCTTATACATTGCCAATCCTCAAGGTTTTACAGGTTACAATCAACGCACCAAAGAAACAAAAAAAGGAAAGAGCACCAAAAAGAAGAACAGAGGAACAAACTACATGAGCAAAGGCGCCTGCCATCCCAACAGTATGGAGATGAATTTACATAAGAAATGTTTAATTCAACATAAACAGAAGTAGAATATGCAGAAATTATAACATCCAAGGCATTGCTATGTCATAAAAGCATATTAAGAGAGCTAGAATACAAAGAATAGAATAGCAGCCTTAAACAAGACCTATCTTAATTAATAATATAACATGTAATGCAATCCCATGTTTCTCTTGATTCTTCCACATTGATTCAAAACAGTCCTCTTACGATGGAATCTAGTCATCATACCGCCGAAACTAGTTTAGGCCCTTCTGTTCTTATCAATTAGATGATGATCAAAGACAGCTAGTTTTAAAGGCAAAAACTTAAATCCATCCCAATATGAAAAAGTAAGAATAATTACAGAGCGCATAAAGATTTGTGATATTTGCCATCTCTTAAATCATTAAAAAGGAAGGAAAAAAAAAAGACAGTTCCTTGCAATTCCCTTTCTCTATCTATGGTTTACATGCC
>KE504824.1:237577-251498 GCA_000441515.1 Elaeis oleifera
GAGCACTTGCAACAAGAGGGTGCTTCAAGACAAATGCTGCCAAAGAGGACACACAAAAGGGAAACCTGAGTGAGAATAGAATTTAAACGAATGCCGGCAATCTGCTAACACTGTTCATACAGCATTTGACTGGTAACAGAGACAACTAGGGACAAGTTGAATTATGTACTCACACAGTACCCTTCTTACAGGCTGAAATTAAGACTCTTCAACTACTTTCCATTTTTCTTGTGCATTCTGGCATCTAATCATACGTTGGATTCATACCAAAAAAGCTGGAATATTCATATGATATGAAAACTGAAAGTAGTAGAAAAGTGGGAAGGAGGAGAGGGGATCCATGCATTAGGATACATGGGTCGCAGATGAGATGGTGGCCTACTTAAGATACAAATTTGATTGTTTTGAGCAGCATTTTCTCTTCTTGCATACAGTCAAATATAAATTTTGCTGCTCAATTTCCACAGTTCAACTATGGAACCTTTTCTATAGGTGCATAGGATATTATTCTCCTATAATGCATCTGTTTTTTCCAATTGATTATGATCAATATGCTAGGTTATCATGAACTTCTGCAATATCAGTCTCCAAAGGTGTCATATGAATAAGGGATAAGATTGTTTCAGAACTCTGACAGAAGGAAAGCCATGTCATCTCACAACAAGAAAAACATAACATATAGAGATATTGCATTTAACCATTGACCATCATCCAGCAAGCAATAGTCACTGATCATACCAATTGAAAGAGATGCAGGAGAGAGACCATACTTTACGGCAATATCCGCATATTCCTGCAAAATTACAAGGCCAATTCATGAAAACAAGAACTCCAAAAGCATCACGTTGAAGATATTGCAAGTAGACAGTTTGACAATAGGCAGGTTAACCAATATGCCACTTTTGTTGTAAGTGCAACCTAATTAAGCATACAAAGAACCAAAGAGGTCAATTTTCTTAGTGAAAGGGAGGGAGAGTCACCCACACCACAACACCCGAGTTCGAATACTTGGAATGTATCATCAAAGGCTCGAACCCAAAACCTCTGGTTGCTAAACAAAGGGTTGTGAGTTGTGACCATTGGTATAAGCCTCAATTCACTAAAGAAGTGAACTTATTAGGGTCAAGCCCAGCCATCCTGTTAAGACCAACAGAAACCTTTCTTGCAAACAGCACTAGACACATACTGATACTCAAAGTGACCAGCATTACAGTGATACAGCAATTGTTTTCAGATAAAACATACCAGCATCAAGTCAGAAGCCAGTCTGCTTTAAAGGCAGTCTATCGGACATGGTAGGGATGTGAATCCAGGCTATAGGAATGTACATAAATGGAAACTTCATGATTCAACAGACATGTGAACCGTCTTTCAATTATAAAAAAAGAGTGTAGTGGAATCTTAAGGATTCTGAATACTTTAAACTAACAAATCTCAGAACTTGATACTGATATCAAGCCTACAAGCATGGAAATTGAAGAATTTATAATGTATTAAAAGAACTTATATTAGTGAATCCGCTTCAGTACCTTTGGATTGCTTATGTTAATAACTAAAACTATAACTGGAATAACCAGGTCAGTACATTACTAGTATAGTTAAAGTCTTCCAGACCATAAGCCTGCAAGGTTTCTGACATTCTTAACTTCTGTCTTTGGGGAATTTTGTCTCCTGTGACCCATAAAATTAACATCATCACCACATTCTTAATGTTGTCTCCAGATTTCATGATATATACTAGCATGTAATAAACTAAGAGATCTGTATCTTCTGTGTGGATGGAAGAGACTTCATATCAGATACAGAGGCTCAGGCAATAAAGGAGCTAAAAGAAGCAAGGATCAACCAAATTAACTGTGAAACAGAACCATTAGAAAGACAGAAGAGCAAATCAGCATTTTTTTAATCCACCAGTAAAGAAGTAAGTTGGTTTCCATTCTTTAACAAGCAATCTTTTAGTGATCTTGAAAAACTCAGAACTCAATTGATGCACATAACATGCTAACCTGAACAGCTGATTTCAATATGGGATTGGAAAGATTATATCTAGATTCACCTTCAGAATATCTTCCTACAAGGAAAAAAGAAGAAAAATCAACAAGAGTGAGAACTAATGAACAAAAAAATTCCAATGTTAGCTATTAAAATTACAGATCATGTCTTCAACCTCGGAATAGATTCAATCGTGCATCTGATGGACCCCCACCAGGAGAGTAATACTTCCCAGATAGTATGCCCATTGCCATTGGACTGTAAGCCAACAAGCTAATTCTGAAAAGTTTTCATTCAAATGAGATGTTTGGCCAAGTTTGTATGCATAATAAGGTAATATTCAATATCATTAGACAACAGGGAATGCCAATACATAAGCCTAAAAGATAAGTAAATGATATATTCATCGATTCGCATGCTCAATTTGAAGAATATGATGATGATTATTATAGTCATATTTATTTCTATCCAAGGAAACGAGCTTTGACCCCTAGATTTTTGTATTCAGCAGATTAATATTATAAAGTACAACTAAACAGCAATGCTTTTATGCCATGTTACACGGCATCTGCTTGACTCTCTTAGTGTTGCTTCTCATATGTTTCGATGTTTAGCATAGTGATACATTTATTCCATAGAATTTATATTAGCCAAAATCTTAAGATGTTAAAATATATTTTCATTTTTCTCTTCATTAATATTTTTCATATCCGAAGGATCTTCATGTTTATTAAACCAAAAGGTGACATATTTATTCATTAATTTAATAAGGAATAAAAATTTGTACCTATTACTCTATATGCTAAAAGATTTTTATCATGTGACATTTCTAACTTTTACACCCACAATGCCTCACAAGGAGTCTTCTTGGAATCCTAATCATGAAGGCTAATATCAGCCAATCACAACCGCTATGATCAGAATCTGATCTCTTACAGGGACAACTCCTGCTCACTCACATGTCTTTCCCTTGGCTCTCCTCCTTGGCCCCTGGCATTGCAATCTCACCAGACACCTGAAGTTGCAACATCCACAAATTCTGTCAACTTCCCACCCCCCCTCCAAAACCCTGTGGAAAACTTCCCAACTGGATATAGTGATAAATGATTGATAAGGATATGAGGAGCATTTTGATGAAGATGTTGGGGGACAATCTCTCAAAGTCATGATCCCATAGCATGGAAGGATAATAACGATCAACTTCACTGGTCTAGGTGTTGGTATCGTGGTTTAGTGGATGACATAAGGCATGTGTTTGAAGAAATTTTCATAAAGCACATAAACCCAGTTACATCTTTACTTTACATAGTAAAGCAAAAATATTACATAGGATTTGGGAGTTTCTAGATATTTCATAAGATGAGTCATGTCACACTTCGGCCCCACTATGCATGAGGTTGAGAATAAATTTGATTGCATCTCTCTCTAAGCATGTATAAAACTACAAAAAGGTGAAATAGGGTAAATAATAAATCATGCTATGTGATAGGGAGATTATTGGCACAAATAACTAACCAAGATGGCTGCACTGTTGCAAATTAACTGTTGCATCTACACGATAAATATAGATTCGATACAAATATTGGTCCTAAGGTGACATAAGCTACTGAGTAAATGGGTCATGTTTTGGACCAAGTCTTTAACAAAAAAGTGGTTCACATCAGGTGCAAATCGGGCCATCTAGATTCCCACAAACTTTGTTCCTTATTTGTATGGAGAGATGATCAGATGACCCATTTAAGGGATAAAAATATCACATTACATTCTTTTTCTTCCATCAACTCTACATGTTTAAATATTGCATTTAATGGCCTCTAAAGTCACAATGATGAAAAAATCATGCCACATTTCTGTTGTAAGCTCTCCATAACTCCAACCCCAAGCGGCCCCCACTTTTATTACATGTTTATAATTGCCACTCCTTTCCCATAGGCTGACCTCATGTATTGCACATGCAACTACTAGTGCTAAATAATGAATTCAAAAGTAGGCAATTAAAATGGGGTATCATTCCTTATAGTCCAAGTTCATCATAAGCCTAAAGCATAAGATCAAACTCAAATCATCTTATGATCATCAAGAGGAAATAAGTTAAAATCATCACCCAATTAAAATGCAAGAAATCTATCTTTTGCACTATGTTAAAATGTAAAGGCAAAACACTACAGAAGCTTATAAATTTCAAAGAGAACATTGTTAGAATTATGCTTATCTAATAAGTCCTTATATAGGAAGGACATATTTAGTATGTCTCTAAACTTAGTATATCTCTAAACATAGTATGTACTTGCTTTTCAAGCATGTAATTCTTCCTTATGTACCTATTTCTCATCTATTTAAAGAGATGGTATCTCACTAATGAAAAAAAATTCTTTGAGCTTTTTCTTTCTAACTTGGTATTAAAGTAGGTTGCCGCCCCTCTCCACAACCCTAGACCTTCGCTGCCCCTCCTTCCACAACAAGCCGCAGCAGCCCTTCCTAGCCGCAGCAGCCCTCCCGCATCACCCCTAGCCGTAGCAACCCAAGTCGCAACCCCTCCTCTCACCAACATTCCAACTCCCTTCTCAAAAAATCCTACCTGCCTCCTCTCTTCTCAAAGCCTTCTAAACCACCGCCGCTACCACTTCCCGTCTCCTCGTCAGCCTTCTTCCTCCACTGTTAGAGATCTCTAGCAACAGTTGCCTCTGGTTCTTGCTAGACTCTATCCGCCGCTTAGGATGTTGGATTTTTGTCCTTGGTGGATCCTTACTACTGTAGTCCTGAAATCAATCCGTTCACGCTACAACAGTCCATCCTTTGCCATCTTGGAGGTCTGATTCATGCTTCTGTTTGTTGTTTGCTGAAATCTGCGTGATTCTACAAGATTGACTAAGGGACCTTCTATGCATTCCGAGAAGCAATCGTTCTTGAACAAATCAACATAGATTCCTTTCCTATACCATGCAAAAATCCTTTAGCTATCTTTCTGGCTATCTACTAAACACAAAAGTGGTATATTGCCCGTAATTTCTCTGGCTACCGTGTAAAGGTGTCCTTCCTTCTCTCTTTTACTATCAAGCTATCTAATTATTTCTGTCCTCCTCTCTGGCTGCCATGGCATCCTTATATCACGACAACAAACAACTCTCAACACCTCTGACTTCCGGTTCTGACACTGCAACAAAGAATCTAATAGCGACTACAGTAAAGCTCAATGGCACTAACTACCTTTTGTCAGCTCAATCATTCAAACTATTTATTGGTGCCCAATGAAAGATGCGATATTTGACTGAAGATCCTCTAAATTCCAAAGATCCTACCTATGATGACTGGCTAACTAGTGACCGTTGTGTTATGTCATGGTTGTTGAATAGCATGGAGGAAAAGGTTAATACTAGTGTCACGTTCCTGAAAAAGGCTAAACAAATCTGGGAAACCCTTAAAGAGATGCTATGATGAACAAGACCATCATAACACTAATCACTCCATCCAAGCATTTAGCTAATATTTTGACTAAGTTTTTATCTTTTAGTATTTTTAACTCTATGTGTAGCAAGCTAGGCATATTTGATATATATGCTCTAGCTTTGAGGAGTATTCGAAATATGCTTATTTAATAAGTTCTTATAGAGAAAAGATATATTTAGTACATCTCTAACCATGGTATGCACTTGCTTTTCAAGTATGTACTTCTTTCCTTATGTACCTATTTTTCATATATTTAAAAAGATGGAATCTCATTAATAAAAAAAATTCTTTGAGCTTTCCTTTCTAACAAACATAATCTGGATTTCAGTGATAGATAGCTATGCATAAGTGAACCTAACAATAAGTTACCTCTCATGGTGGCAACATTCAGCTAATGCAGAGTCAAAATTTCGGCAAAGCAAGTTGTAAGAGTTCTGGCAAAAAAGTTGCCAATTATTATCCCAAAAAAACAGGAAGGCAGTCCATAGCTACAACAAGATAGGCACATACCTGCAGGGATACTAAGTTACTGTTGAGCCGAATATTCTCAGCAAGTCGATGGAACTTCATCACCCCATATGGTGTTTCATTACTAAGACCAATATATCTGATCTACAAGCATGATTTCTTCCCCAATAAACTACATGTACTCTTAAAGAATCTGGCAACCAATGTCCAACCATGATTGCACACCTTACCAGCATCAACAGCTTTTCCAAGAGCACCAAGCTGTTCCTCTATAGCCACAGATGCATACTGTTGACTTGGATCATATTCAGTTTCTCCAAACATTGGAACATAACTAAAAATGCAGTAGAAAGCCTCAGAAAGAAGTTCCTTACTGAATAAATTATATTTATCTGACTCAGCAATTATTCAGCAGATTTGTCCATAGAAAAGAACATATTCATACATACCGATCAGGCCAATGTATCTGATACAGGTCAATGTAATCTGAGCTCAGTCTCAACAAACTGCATCAAGTCAAAAGAAAGTAGAACAAAAACTTTTGGGTTAAACCTTGAGTACTATACAGAAATTAATCTCTCAGTATCTGACAATAGATTTTTCTTCAGACACACTTTTATATTAATATATAAACAATTTCTGTACACAACAGTTATTTCAGGAGTAGTACAGATGTTCTACTGAAACCTGTGCCATGAAAGATTTATCAATATCTAAACAATCAAATAAACTAATTAATTCATTCCGATGTAGCAATTATTTATACAATTTCATAGCATAGCCATGGACTTTTTATTATAGCATCCAACTGCAGCAGGCCAGCACTATATTTTTTTTATTTCATATTTGTTAGTGGTGAACTACTTCAGTTTTTCTTTGTTAAGTTTTTAAACATAAAGCTTATTATTTTGCAGCTTTGGGCTCCAATTTTCATTATGGTTCATAACCATGCTTTAGAGATGACTAAAAGAGCGTCAAGGCTCCGCCATTGCAATGTCGGTGGAGCATCAGATGTGCACAGCTTTACCCCTCTATGCAGAGAGGCTATTTCCATGTTTCAAACCCATGACACCTAGGTCACCAATGTTTTCGTGCTTTAAAGATGGATACATTCCCAAGAACCAAATTGAGCTCTTCCTGATGTAGTGAGAAAAGGAGGAAGCAGCGATTTGATTGACGAGATTATTCTTTGAAGATCAATATGCAAATAGAAGAAACTAGATTGAAGAATACTTCCCTTGGGGAAAGAAATTCTCACAAGAAGAATTTTACCAATATCTCAAAGGCTATCCCTTATAATATATCAAATGCATGTTTATAGGACATGATACCCTAACATTAATTCGGGCATTAAACCCAATGCAAAATCATACTCAAAATAGGACTCGATAATAAGAAAACATGCTAGGATTATTCTATTACAAATATGGAAATGTGACTAAAATTTGACATTGTCCATAACGAAAAATTTATAAAAAAATCTGCTGAAAGCTCTAAATTTGCCTATGAATCCACAGGTTCTTTCGATGCTTGGCATGATCTAGTTGATCATAGTACTTGCTAGCTGCATCTTGTGCTGCATCACTTCTCTCCTTGCCTAGGCTCTTACAGAAAAATAGGGAACTTTGGAAGGGTCACTTTTTTTGTCAACTGACCTAAAAGTTTGTCAGCAATAAAGGACATCTCCCTACCACCTACCAGCTTTCCAAATTTCAAGCTAAGCCCCTCTTTCCCGTAGTTGCCTTAATCAAGGATTTAGCATTAATTCAGAGGATATACGTCAAATGGAGATCCAAACACAAAAAAGTATGAAATTTGAATCTTTCAAAATTCAAAAAATTTGATGGAGTTTTACATTGATTTATAATACCCAATAACATGTGTTTGGGACAAGGCTTGTTAAATGGCTGATATTAGTAGACTAGTTGAAGTTTTGATAGGTGAGGTTGCTTGGTAAATGTTAAAGACTAAAGGTTTAAACAAGGACCACCAATCCGAAATCGAATCCTATGCTAGCCGCCCGGCAATATGGTTTGGTATGGGTCCGTGCTGGGCCGAACCGATAGGACAGAGAAGGAGAGAAGAAGAGAGAGAAGGAGAGGGCATCCGGCAAGTGCCAGAGGCCATCCGAGCTCTTACCAAGCTTGGTAAGAGTGAAAGAGGGAAGGAAAGAGAGGGCGAGGTCCTTATCGGGTGTCCAGAGACCTCTGACAGCCTCCGGACAGACGGCGATGCCGCCGCAATGTCTCCAATGGCTGATGAGCCCGCACCGAGGGGTCTGAGGGAGCTCGAAGCCGAAGGAGGGCCTCCGCCCTACCAGTGCGAAATAGGGGTTCACCCATATTTTACCTTTTTGGGGGGTTTATCGCGCTAAGTCAGCAACTGGGTTGCCAACTTCGCCAGTTGACGACTTTGCCTATTTGTTTCTTTATCATTTTAGTTGAAGTTCGATGAACGATACTTTAAAACTTTGTGCTGGTTTGGAGTAGAAACAGAAATGGTCACCAGACTATAGAGAGGAAAGGAAAAAGAAATAAGTTGAACAGAATAAGAAGAATTTAGTCTTGAATCAAAATTGATGATTAAGAGATCTTTATTTCAATTTTGTATCTAAGCTTCATTATACAAAAATAAACACAGATAGACAAGAAACTCCAAATAACACTGTGATCAAGTTTTAACCATGATGTCTCTACCTTATTGCCCGTGAATCTCTGTTTTGTAGGACATATCAATTAAAAAAAAAAAGCAATGCAAATAAAAAAGTAAGATTTCAACTATATCATTATATCATGCGAAAAATATTCAGCAAAAATTATGCTTCAAACATGTAATGAACAAAATTTTCTTATTAGATAGATGCCCTGGAATATTGTAACCATACGACCAGCCCTTGTCAATGTGAGCCACTCATATTGGAAAGAATGACCGGAGGCACACAAGACTACAGCATCAGTAAATTATTAAATGCACAAACCTTGATATATTGATGCTTAAGGAAGGATCCTAGAAAGATATTTCATCAATTAGGACGGTCGAAATATTATCACCAAAAGTGGGCATGGAACATGGCCGCAAAAAATAGAAACCCAACAATGTTTTTGCAGACTTTTACAGATAAGTCATCATGATGATTACTACAGGATAATTCTTTAGTCTTTAAATCATGTAACCAAGAAAAGTTTGATCGGAGTAGGATGCCACTCAAAGCCTTTTATGAAATGGCCCAAAAAATCGCAAGATGAACTAAACTATCTCATTCCAAATAATAAGCATGGGGTTAATTTACATGTTGTGCAGATGACCTTATCCGGCACTCAGTATATTTCTATAGCTATGAGATCAATGTAAATAAACAGAGAGTACAACTTCAACATCCAATACAGCATAAAAGGTGAGGTTAAATTTATTCGACCATTAACTGACATTGCAAAAGCCAGCATATGCAAATAATCAAGTCTAGCTGATGGTAAGGGTATAGGAAGGTGAAATTAGTGCCACTAATAGCCTATGACATCCTAGCTCTTCTATAATTGTTAATGGTGATTCGATGATCAAAATGGCTGAGCAACAAAGTAGAAGTGTTTTCACATATGATTAATAATTAATGCCATCACCAAGAGGAAAACCTCCACTAAAAAGCATCAACTCTTATCTCCCTGTATCACCTTTAAGAGTCCCTTAGGCTTATCATATATTTGACAACTGACATAGTTATAGAGCTCACATGGCGACATGAATACAGATGCCAAAAAGAGTAAGATCCTGAAATCTTAAACAAAGTGATGCTAATGTGCATATCTGTGTATTTTAGCATCGTGTTTGGGGATGATGTCTTAATTAGGTTCTCATCTTACAGTATGAGCTGCGAAGATAATCACCCATCTTACTTGTCAAGGAGAATCTTCCCTGTCTAGATTCTTCCTTATCCAAAGAATCTTCAATAGTTTCTCTATGGTTGAATGAGCCTAA
Organism: Elaeis oleifera; assembly: GCA_000441515.1. Taxonomy (NCBI): domain Eukaryota; kingdom Viridiplantae; phylum Streptophyta; class Magnoliopsida; order Arecales; family Arecaceae; genus Elaeis; species Elaeis oleifera. Next base: position 247,457 of record KE504824.1, read on the forward strand.
ACTACATAACCTCTAAATTAGATTTCTCCTTGCACTGATTGGTATTTAAAATCTGATAGGTGGTTCTTGCATCATTCTGATACTTTAATAAGAAACTTCCACCAATTCACAAAGGGCCAACTTTAGGTAGAGAAATGGTCCTGAAACTGCTCTCCAGATTTAGACTCTACCCCATGCATCTTGCTAAAACCATACAGAGGGACGAGGCTTGCAAGTTGAGGTATCTATGATATGTATATGAGTATAGCTTGAAGGTTAGTATAGTAATTAACAAACTGTTTTATAGTTCAACCAACTTGTCATATTCTATTACAAGACAAAAAGTTTCCTATAAAATCATGAAGTGTTAATTTAAAAGGTTCAGGCATGTCAAAGACAGCTGAATCTATATTACTGTTGTGGTCAACATTGACATGAGTTACAACTTACGGAGTCTATTCTAATTCTACTTGGATGTACATTGATGCCCAGTTGGATGGCATTCTATTTAACTATCACCTCTCCAAGGCAACAATCATATGACAAATATTGTTGTCAGACATCCACTTTAGAGTTTAGACTTGTAATATGGTTGGAAATATCCGCTGAATCATAGTACCGAGGAATCCTTCAAGTCAGGCAGGCTATAAGCCAACGAAGGTTAAGGCACAATAGGTTGGGCCTCCTTCAGGTCTTTTGGCTAGGTCCAATCTGTCGGGCTCAAGACTATTCTGGACTATATTGGTCTATATCCCAACCTCGGTTTGTCTACAGCCATAACCAACCTAAAAATATGATGAAGTGTGCATAAGCATAAGCTCTACAAAGTGCATACATGCATCCATACACTCACAAAAACATGAATTGGTTAGTTATGGGCTTGGCCAATTTAAATAATAGCAGGAATGGCTTGGGCTGGTTTTGAGGACTATAGCCATTAAGTATCGAACTCCGCCTTGGGTAATAGACCAGGCTTGCCCACTAAAATCCCTTGTAGGAATGCAAGATGATAGTTATTTCAATTCCTCTACTTGTCAAAAAGGTCGGTGAAAGGATCTCTTCAAGGATAGGAGAGGATGTCATTTGGTCCTCTCAATTCGAAAACACAAAAAACAAAAACAAAAAAAAAGAAAGAAACTTAGTATTGATATATATCCAAGTATTGAGTAACACCTTTCCAGCAACCAACCCTCACAAATGCACAAGCATGCACCGATCGAACCAATCATATCACTATAAAATGTAACTTGCTCTTCCACTCCCAACCAAATGATTGGCTTCTGTAGACAATAAAAGCAATAGGTGTCGACTCACAGATATACCTTTTCCTGACTACAGAAAGTGCCCAAATATAAAAATGCCAGAAATCATTTAATGATTCCAAAATACACTTCTAATAAACAGAACTGCACATAATGATAAATATCGAACCTGTTATCAATGGCCTCTAAAATATTATTAGCATCCAAAGATTTAGGCCCCCTCGAATCCAAGTCATCTGGCCAGATGGTCCAGTAACCTGTGGGCGGAGTAGTACAGTTACTTCAATAAATGTTACATCTGGCATAAAAAATATGTAAGAAAACTGCAGGGGATTTTAAAAGTAATAGCATATATTGTATACATCTTGCATTTTAAATGTATAATTTTCTTAGGAAGCATCATGAATAATGGGCCGAAATGGAAAACAAACGATAATTAAGCCAGACCATAAGACTTTTTGGGGGACATTTATATAAATAGTCAAGAAATATATTTTTGTGTCTGGAATGGCACATCATCAGAGCAAATTCTACTTCTCTTTCATCTCATCTAATCTGTTTCATATTCCTACATTCCTGTATAGTATTCCTTCATTCTTATTAAGCTGGATAGGTCTATGTTCATGATGACTCAGTACAACAATTGGATGGGGAAAAGAGATGGCAATATCATGTTAACAGGCAATGCTGTTGAATAAGGCACACATGATGATCTCAGAGTAACAAACTCAGATTGAACTTAGCCAAAATACATAATCCTAGATACCCATGATTTTTAAATAGGACAAGTCAATAATATACACAAACACACACACAATATAATCCCAGATGGAAGCAATATTCCAGGAACCATTAGAACTACTAGTCAGGTGATCCTAAAAGAAAATGAACATAGCATATAAAAAATGTTTCTACTTCCTGAAGGCATGATAGAGCATTAATGCTTAAAGACTACGCTATGCAAGAAGTTCAGGTGGGAAATTAATCCTTAAAACATATTTAACACAAAAAACAAGCCTTATCTATTTGGGGCCAGCTTTATGAATTTTCCCTAATGAGGTCATCGGTGTCCTATGCTGCTCATGTCAAAGCTGCTTCAAATGGTGATCACCAATGGATCCATTTTAGGTTACTCTAAGGTTTCTCTTACATATTCATCTTTAAATCTAGAATTTCTAGCATTACAACTTATCGGCTTCAATGTATTCTTTTCCACACAACCTATTAACTATCTTAAACATAAGAAACAAAAAAGATAAAGCGTCCAAATACACATTATAATGCAGATAGAAGCAAAGAAGCAAAGCAACATAAGTATAAGAAGGAGAGGCTAAAAAAAAGCAGGCAGTGCTTCTTTATGAACAAACATCCCTATGAGAAGGCACATATAAAATGTCTACAGTATCAAAAAAACAGAACTTAGTTCACAAACTTGGATAATTATTATTTCTCTAGATTATTGTATGATTTTCTTGCAGTATATTTCTATCAACAGTTTTGTTTAGAAACATTCTGTGCATACCAAGACAATGTGAATCTATTATATGCTGAAACCAACTATAACAGATTATGGCCATCTGCTATCTATCAATAATATGGATATCTACATATACATGGGTATGCACAAATTCTTGTATACTATGACACCTCATATGTGTCAGAAAAATGAAAAATGCAACAAGTTGCATAGCTTGCAGACAAGTTTGTAACTGGCACAACTTTTAGAGTTATCTAAATGCGAAAAAATTGTGTTGGAATAGTTACAACCAACTCAGAGAGCATTAGTTGTTGGTGTTAAGACTGCTATTTCCTGTGGAAAACAAAAGGTTGAAAATAAGTCCTATGACCTGCTCAACATGTAGCTGGCACACACAGATAAGGTTAGCTTTCAAATGGCACACAGAATGATGTTTGTTAATGGGTGAGGATCAGCTAAGAATCTATCTGCGAAATCATAAACAATTGACATCTAATACACCATGGCTAGCACATAAATATTGATGGATAACTACCAATCTGTCCCTTCCTCTATTTCTTTACAGATAATTTAAAGAAATACACAATACCAAGTACCAAAGTTAGGTCCTCTCAAATCAATAGTAGAAGGCATATTGGTAAGCTCAATTATATTGATCATTTTAGGTATACCTCCAGAAAGAGCAGAAACTAGAATGTTTCCCTCTAAAAACCAATCCTTGTATAGAACATTTGCAAGCAGTGGCCCTAGAATAAGGGGAATCACAAGGTCAAATTTATCCATTTCATCAAATATATTCTCCCCCTCATTCGCACATAACAACGAACAGTACAGTGGCGATTCAAGTAATAACAACAGAGGATACCAGCTCCACTGCAAAAAAAATAAATAAAATAAAATAAAATCTATGTCACTTGCGGAAGAACGGGTATAAAAGGAAAATCTCTCCGCGTGTCACTCTCTCCCTCAAACAAGTTTCCAAATTGAGCCTATAAAAGTATTCACTTTCTTTTGTAGATCAATTGCTTATTTTCATCTTTGTTCCTTTCTTAATAAGTGCCAAGTAAATAAATTTGAAAAGCCAACAGTAACTAGTACAAGCATCCATATAATTAATCTCCATCCAATCCACTCATAGAACAAAGGGAAACACAGCAAGATAAAAGGCAAACATGAAAGGACCTTGGTAGCCACAACGACACGGTCGCGCGGTATCTTCCGCTCTCTCATCCAACGACCTAGATACTTCTCGCTCCGCCCCTGAGTAGCTCTTCGCTGAGGCACCGGATACCTTTCCATCACCAAAAAAAAGAATTTCTTTTAC
>KE504824.1:252468-274692 GCA_000441515.1 Elaeis oleifera
TGTTATTATCAGTAAACTGATATGTGTAACATTATTGCCTGATTTATTCAGTAAAAGGTATACATTGCTTACTGGGCAATTTAGCTCATAATGAGTTTTCTATTTTTTTACAGATTCAGAAAATTAGCGTGATGCGGGATTTCTATTGGGAGTGCGATTAGAGATGGAGTTAGCTTACTTTATTTGATTTAGGATTTTTTCAGAATTGATACAAGATTTTATTTTAATGTTGACTTGATCAAATATTTATTTTTCTTTTGACACTGAGTTTTAATTTATTATTTGAACTAAAATTTAATCATTAAATATTAAAATTTATTTAGCTGTTTGTTATGATATCATGATGAGATATCTTGTATGCTTATGGGAACAGTTTCTTATAAGTATGCGGCGGTTGTCATGATCTTCGACTCATAATCTTGGATCGGAGGCGTAACATTAATGGATCAATAAAAGCTTAAATGGTCATATTGGGTGGCTATAAAAGGTCATCTTGAGATCTGATTTTAATAATCCATCTAAGCATTTTTCTTTCTTCCTTTTGACTTTTTCTCTTCAAATTTTGCTTTTTTATAATTTTTTTTGAATGCTAAAAAGATCTTCATCAACATCCTCTGCAGTCATGCTTACAGGCAAAGGATCTCAGTCATATATTAGGATATTTTTTTAATTTTCTTGCACGAAGGATGAAAATGCACCTCATGTCAATACCTCACACGCTTTCGGATTGAATCATTTTATTTCTTAATATTTTGTAAATCATTTATAATTTTTTGCAACAAAATTTTGTTAGTTTTGTTTAATTTTTTAAATCTCATTAAAAATTCTTTAAGCTTTGTTCTAATATATTATTGTCACTTTACGACACTTCACCACCATCATCTCCTCCTTTATTATCACTACTTGCTTCATAGCCTTCAATATCACTACCTCCTTCACCACCACCCCTTCCTCTCCACAGCCACTCCTACACTGCCTAATTGCTTTCACCAACAACACCGTCACTATCTCTTACAAAGGTTGCGAACGATGGTCATGATAGTAAGATATACAATGGTCATGATGGCATGATTTGCCAATGGTGGTGGTTAATGAGATGGCCGGCCTCGAGAAAAAAAAAGAAAAAAGATGAAAGGTGGTAATGGACTTCTCTTATTAAGGTTTTAATGGTCTTACTAGGAATTATATTTAGAGCTAGATATTAACAAATTGTGATAGAAATTTCTTCGATTTATTATAGCAAGCTAACATTGTGACATAAATTGCTTTAATATGCACAATATAATTAAGCTTGAACAAGGTTTTTTTGTGCATTCAATGATGAGTTAAGATGAATGTCAAGTTTATTTATGGACAAACACTGACACAGATAATAAGCATCTTCTGGCATCAAATATGATTTCTTTCTACCAATTGGCCGATACATGTGTTGGAATTTGCAATGGTTAGGTTGGTAAAATTGACCTAGGCTTTGAAATGTAAGTGAGTGGACTCAAGACTACTGCCTAAAAGCTAAAGTGATAGATTACTCTGTTGTGAAAAACTGGCTGAAATTAATCTGCAGAAAAAATCATATCAATAATTTTTCATATAATAGAGGAGGTAAGAAAGTAAAAATGAGAGAGATAGTAAATTAACAAAGTAAATTATAAGAACTTCACTTTAATGACTTAGGAATTATAAAGCCTGCCAAATCCTCAATTTTTGCCAAGTTAGTTTTACAGCTTCCAATCAAAAAGTATAAAAATAGAGGAAAATAAGGATTAAGGAACTAATGGTGCAAAATAATATCCCAAATTTAGAAATTATTCTTGAATCAAATACGAGCAAAGATCCATAAAAGCATTATTCAGTAACCACTAAAATCTAAAGCAAAAGGCAAAACAAGTATCCAAGAAGAATAGTCGTATCTCCAGATTATATTTTTAGCCAAGTTGCTTAACAATTAGCAGCATACCCAAAAAATAATCACTGTTATTGAACCACTCCATCTTTTAACAATAATTTTTTCTGGAATAAATCAATGATTGCATAATTGTGTTTGGAGTCATTGTTATGGAAAGCGAACAATAGTAGCATTTTTGGATACTAAACTAGCCATACTTATAGTATAATTTTTAGATTAGTTTGCCTAAATACTTATTAAAATACCAATATGAAAAAAAAATTATTGTATAAATAGTTAAAAAAGTCAAATAATCATAGGTAGTCATACAATACGCGGATGATCATAATTGTAGGACAGTTGTAGGATTTGACCTCCTCAGGTCTACCTCAAATTGGAAAGTCCTGAACCCCATGTTGAATGTCATATATCATCCGTATAAACTTCATATAGACTATCATACGTAGTTGGGTTACTTTAAAGTTAATATATAATAGCTATTGCTTATATTTTCAAATCCTTTTTGAGTTATCCACATGAGAAGCATCTGGAAAAATTCTAGTTTCCATAAGTAAAAGCATGATGGTGATGCAAAAGAAACTTTTTTCACCCATAAAACTTGACAAGGGCAAAAACTAGCATCTGGTGAATTTTACACAACAGACAATATTCAGGCTGCATTGGCACAGGCATAGGGTAAGAAAATATTCTTCCATAATCAAGGCTTCAATGTCAATGCTAATAAATTTCTATAATACAGAATTTGAGCTATATCGTCCGAGCCTGAAATATAAGATGCTCGAGCTAAATAGAATCCAATATGCAATGTTCCTATAGGCTCACATAAGGAAATTGGTAGATAAAGCCTAAAAATTTAAGCAGATCACTAAACACAAAAATTAAGAGAGAAATTTTATGCACCAGCAAGTCAATCACTTCTATTGAAATAATTAAGGATGGTACCTAAAAGAGTAGTTTCAGAACTTTGTGGATGAGCTTAAGTTATGAAATGAAAATTACAAAGCATTCTTATGGTTCTAAATGACATTTCGCCAGCAAATGACCTGCATTGCAGCAGCCATCAGTTCTCACCATGAAGCGCATTAAATCAATAATCTTTATTTATATAGATGAAACTGGGTGCAGTGCCTTTCTCAAATAAGAGGGGAAATTGCTAGACCAAGCAATGCACATTCACTTCTAAATGGTTGCCTCATTCAACACCTGGCAAGCAACCAAATTCCGGTTATGCTAGCAAACCTATTGTCCCTTTACATCTGAAGTTGAGTTGGAGAAGCCATGGCTCGAGCGCTTTCTCTTGTGGGTCCTCCAGGTAACAATGTTTCTTGCCAGCTGCTGGTATCACCTTCACCTTCACCCTCATCTTCATCTTTGTTAGGCAGCACAAATCCAGTCTTGAATTTTCTTGGTGTTCTGCTCAACACATCATCACTGCCATCTTCACTCACTGTAGACCTGCTCATGTTCCTTTGCTCGGACATACTCTGCCCGCCTGCATCATCAGAGGCAGATTCATATGCATCGGGGGATGTTCCCTCCTCTTTCCTCTTGCAGCAATTTTGGACAAGTCTTCTCCATCCTCCACAGCCTTCATCCACTGGACATCACTAAGTAAATCAGCATAAACAACCTCTTTACGGCGTCTCTTCCCAGTGACCTGATTGCTCTCACTATCTAGGCCTTGGTTCCCTTTAGGTTTGTGTTCACTAGTTTTAGGATATACCCAGTCAGGCACCTCATTTCCTCCATCAACCTTGACCTGTATCTCTCCCTTTGCCGTCTCTCTTCATCCATCTTCTCAAACAGCCAGAACTCCTCTTCAGTCCGTGCTGCAAGGCGGTTTATCTCTCTCTCACTTGGCACATCTGTTCCAAGAGAATTTGTGCCTCTCCGCATGATCTCTTGCAACATTTCTCGCCTGTCTTGTGCTGCACGTGAAAATAACAAATATGATGTCTAACAGCTTCATGAATTGATTTTGATACCATCTATTAAACAACTAGAAATGATATAATAATTAGATGTCCCAGGATCATATAAGAATACTAACCAGTGGAGGTAGTATTGAATAATCCTGCCTGGATGACCTTCGCATCGATGCCCATCTTCTGTTTTGCACGTTCCAAGATTTCCTCTTCAATCGATCCAACACTAACCAACACAAAGACACGAACTTCCTTCTTTTGCCCAATACGATGCGCACGATCCTCTGCCTGTTGATCCATTTGAGGGTTCCAATCACTGTCGAAGATGATCACAGTATCTGCAGTCTGCAAGTTTAATCCAAGACCACCGGCTCGAGTGCTCAAGAGAAACATGAAGTAGGGAGAGTCAGGTGCATTGAACTGCCTAAGTAATAACCCTCGTTCTTCAGTCTTGGTTGATCCATCAAGCCTAAGGTACTTGAAATCATACAGCTGCAAGTAGATCTCTAGAATATCAATTAGACGTGTCATCTGGGAGAAAAGCAGAACTCTGTGACTGGCTCTCTGCAGTTTTGGAAGCAAGCGATCAAGCAATTCAAACTTTCCTGATGCTCTAACAATTTGATCCTTCTGCCACATGTTATATTCTGGTACAAACAAGTATGGATGATTACAACACTTCCTGAGCTGCATTGACAAATTCTGGAGGCTCTTTGATTTTATGCCTGCATATTATTAATGCTTCCACATCAGCACTAGACAATGCTTCTTGTACAAAATAAAACTTAAATCTTTTGTATAAACAAAATATACAAGAATGACCGCAATAGACAGAAAAACATGGGTTTCATATGAAGGAGACGATGAACAACAGTGGAAGAGTATGTCTTGTTTTATATTTACACATATCTTGTTCCAGATGAACGTATGTATTCACTGCCAAAGAGAGGACACAAACAGAACCTTGTGTTACATGAAACTCTGCACTCATAAAATACAGTCAACTCTATATCACCTTTTACATATCACACTCAGGGAATATTATTTAATAAGAAATGCAGATAGCACTTCAGGCATAGTTCTAACTTAAATTAGTTTACATGTATATGTCCAAATTTATCTTGGAACATTTATTGCTCATGCTACTCGATATTTAAGTCAGTTTCAATGAAACATCCTATAAAAGTTAACTATATTTAGCTGATAATCATGAAAATAAATATGCTAAGGGCCTGAAATCTCGACAAAGATGCTATAACTATTAGAGCCCACTTTCTCATCTAACTATTGGTCAATCCATGTTAATCTGTGATCAGCACAGATGAGCAATTGAATACATTAATAACTATAGATGGCTTTCCCTACAGTCAAAGTGCTTTGTTGCTTCAACGCGATAAGGTCAATCAACTGAAAGAAAGAACAATAGAGAGCAAAAAGAATAAAAGCAAAAAGGAACAACATCAAGGCAGCTGTCATCTATTCCCTAGTGAAAGCAACCATGAGATCATGTGGCCTGTCCAAATTCTCATTAATCTCTGAGCAGTATACAAGCATAAAACATCCCTAGACAGATGACCTATGCAATGTGCCTGTGGAGTGCATAAGAGGAGAAATGAGAAATACTTTAACTACATCCCTTTGTTGATGCAGAGGCCAGATTCCCAAAAAGTGATCATTAAAGTGATGTATCAACAATGGAGAAGTCATTAAGATAATAAGGGGATTATCAAATTTCAAAATATGATGAAAAGATTCAACCTAGGCACCATACAAGTCCAGAATAAAAGTATGCTTCCTTGTGCCATACAAGGTCCAAATGATAATACTCTTCCTCAATCCAGAACGAGTTAACAAAGAGAGCACCTTTGGTTGTCAATCTACCATATTATAACTACTCCCCTTGCAAGGAACTATAAAAGATATATTTTGACAGAATAAAAATATGCTTCCTTGTGCCTAACGAGGTCCAAATGATTTATTTTCTCCCTCAACCCAGAACGAGTTATCAAGGGGAGCACCTTTGGTTGTCAACCATATTATAACCACTCCCCTTGCAAGGAACTGTAAAGATATATTTTGAGAGAGGGCTAAAATATAATCAACTAAACCAAAAATCTATGTTGTCAAAGCCAGTCTGGAGCACAAAGGAAATCGGTGGATTGTGGAGGTTTGCCGCTATGTTGACAACCAGTTGCGGAAAACATGTCAAACTATGAGTTGTACAATGAAAATTTGAGAAGTCAAACAAGAAGGGTACTCTAATTTTACCCAAAAAAGGGGTACTTTAATCCTTGTTGAAGGTGTAGAAGGTAGGGCTGCAAATAAGCGAGTCAACCTGTAACCAGACCCTGTGCCAACCCAATTAGACCCAATCCAATCTGTTTTGGAAGACTCATAGGCAGGATTGGGGCTAAAAATGGACCCATTCTGAAAAACAGGTCAGGTCTGGCTTTGTAATTTTAACCCAATATCCTCCAAGTCTATTTTGGGTCAACAAAATATGCCCAACCGATTGTTATGCTTAAAGTGGATGCTCAAAGACAAATTGCTGGAATAACATTCCTTGTAAGAGAATATTCTGCCATCTTATGAATGCTTAAAATGTGAATAGATGGAGATCCTCTTTTAGGTCTACCCCTGCTGTCACTGGAAGCTTTTCCAAATCCTTTCTCACTACTCCCACCCTTATTAGTTTAGGTCTCCCCTGCCTCTTGCTAGCCTGAAACACTAATTTAAGCACCTCTCCATACCAAGGCCTACTAAAGTCTCGCTACACATGCCCAAAGCATCTCAATTAGTTCTCTACCACTTATTGTATTCAGATGCTATGAACCCAAGACACTAATAAATTCTTCCTAACTGTCCTTCCTAGTTATTACCAAACCATCTCAACATTTTTATCTATGTTATGATCATCCGTTGCTTAGATGATTGTTTATTTCCTAACATTATGAACCACACATTGTAGACCCTATCAAAATTTCCCCCGTCACCAAGAATTCATCAATTACATTATACTCTAGAAGCACCTCTCCATTTCTTCCATCTAGCTCTAATTCTAATAGGTACATCTTCATTTATCACTCCATTCTTTTGCATAAAAGATAAGAAATATGGAACCGGTCACACCATTATATCTCCCATCCAACAATCTGGACTCAGGAGTCATTATCATTTCAATTGAAAGTTTGAAACAGCATTCAGTATACTCTTACTTTGTTCTACTAATTCTTGATATCCCTTTTAAGGGTTTCCTCCATAAATTCCAATTTGACCTAAACTCAATATTTTGTTGGCTTGAAATGACACATAAAACAGTAAACAATACAATGTTTTCAAATATTAGCAGATAGTTCATTTATTACCAGTGTACAGAAACAGATAAAATGATGTCAAGAAAGTAAACAAAGACAACAGTCACCCGTTTAACATACCAGATTCCAGACCAACCCGTCCTATGTCAGTCACCTGCTGATAATAAGCTTTCTGCCAAGCAGACAAATCACATTTTAGTATCACTTGTGTTTTCCCTGGAAGATATTTCTCCACCTCATCCTTCTTTCTTCTCAACAAAAATGGTCTGATAACCTGAAAAATAGAGAATGTCATCACTGAAAGCGACATCATTAAATCAAAAATAAACAGATAGCAGTGCAAGTATTAATAATCACTTGATGCAAACGACGAATAATTAATAGCTCTTCCTCATCTGTAAGAGATACTTCACATCGATCTGCAAATGGTGCATTAAACCATTCTTCGAAGTTCTGTACTGAATTAAAATGCTGGGCAAAAGAAATTAAGCAGTGCCCACAACTCTTGCAGACTATTCTGTATCGGGGTACCAGTCAATAGTAGCCTGCGTCGAATACGATAACTGCATCCATAATAAGAATTTTTCATCAGAAAAAAAAATCATATATTAAAACTGGAGGGAACAGACTGAAAAGGCTACAAACAGATCCATACAACATGAAAGCAACAAAGCTCCTTTCAAATTAGTGTAGTCATAGGAATGCATGTAGATTATAGGGATAGAATCATTCATAAGGATGGTCTGCTGAATTAGTCCACATCAGGTATACCTAATGAAACATCTCAGATATATAAAAATACGTCAGCATATTTTCATACGTGTATGGTCTAACATATCAGTTATTGAACAACGACTGACAGGAATAATGGGAATATGGAATTCTAATGTTTAAGCAAGCAATGATCATGTAGTGATAGCTGATAAGCCCAAACAGAGCCAACAACATGGAACATCATAGGTTAGCTTAAGAACAAGACAAACCTGTTTATTTTTTCATTCACTCACATAATAAGTTCTTAAAGGAGCAGAATTCAGAATTAATTTTATATCGGTCACATTTTCAGTGAGAACATAATAAGCCAGTGAATGTTCATATAAAGTGAAAATAACTGGAAAATCAGAATAAATAAAGTATAGTCAAGGAGTAGAAACAACTTTCAGTAAACTGGAAAATTTAAAGAATGACTTTCGGTAGGAGAAAAACACCTAATGGAAGTCAGAACGGTAACTTGCACTTAATATGGAGTACTAACAGAAATTTGTATCGCATATGCACAATAATTCACTTTCATGAAACTAAGAGCATAAGACTTATACAGTACAAATTATGATAATGATATCTTCATTTCATTGTTTGAGGCCAAAATTCTTGTTTGCCATTTGCAAGGTTTTTCTTATATTTGTTTACTTGTTTTCTCTCTGTTTTGTATTGGGGTCAAGCTTTTAATAAAAGCAATATAACCAACAATGGACCCCTCCTAAACTGTCACTTATCATTATAACCAAATAAAGACCATTATTTGTCAGTTCAATCATTTCCTCTGTAAATTTGCAATAAGATAATTACTCTCATAATGGCTGCTATTTGCCATTATAACAGGAAACAATGCACTGTATTGGGTACTTCGCTGTTATATGCTCGAAACACTGCTCATAAAATAATAAAATATTTTTCAGCTGGCATAAAGAACTGAACTTTAAAATGTTCTTATTTAAACAAACAGCAACAATGCCAAATAATGGTGATTGTTCCATTCATATATCGGCTGTTAAACTATGAATGCAAATTGGCTGGCTAACAGTCCAACTTTTACATTGTTTGAGCCAGGTATTTGGGCTTTCCCTATTGAAATATTTGCTTACCCTCAGTCCAGGTTGGCCCATTTCCATCCCTACTTGTGACTTGTAACACAATGTTATGTGTCGTTTAGATTCTCGTATACAAAATGTAAAAGGAGACCTCCTGAATTTTTATATTGCCATTATCATTATAAATTCTTAGGTTGTTGTTATGAGTTATAACATTATGATGTCTGTTATAAGTTATATTTTCATTATAACATAGTAAACTGTTTTTTAGCTTGGCTTCAGCCTAGATGTTTTAAAAGTATTCTTGTGGAAATAGGAGCCCAAACTAATATATCAATATGCAGCTTGTGATAAACTCAAAAAAAGGTGCTTTTGGACAAGTAACCTCAACAGGAAATCACTTCTCTAAATGCCAATTACCCTGAATAATGCAGATATAGAAATTTAAGCATTTCTTTTGACCTCTATCCCCTATGTTGAGAATTCCCTAAAATCTCTCATCTAATTGTAGGATATATGTATAGTTCCCTATTCTTCCTCTCTTTCCTTATTTAATGTAATCATATTTAATTATCCTTATTTGATGGGATTTACATAGGATTGGATCTTATCTCTATTTTTATGGGATTTACACGGGATTTGATCTTAATCTTTATTTCATGGGATTTACATGGAATTTGATCTCTTAAGAAGATTATCCTTTTGTATATTTATATGGGATTGATTACCCACTGTAAATGAAGAAGTTAATCATATCTTTCTCATGGTATCAGAGCTCTTTCCATAGGGCCTATTTTTCTGTCGCTACTTCTTCTTTTCTATCTGTCTTCATCGCAGACGTCTTCAAAGTCGACCCCATCTGCCTTCATCACAGACGTCTTCATCATTCCCTACCTTCATCGCAGAAGCCGTCATAGTTCACAGCTTTTCTCTATCGGCTGACTGCACTCCCGTTGTTAGTCAGTCTCTCTATTATTGTTGTTATTTGATCCCTTCTCCTAGTCAACACGTTCTGAAGCTTCTAAGGCCACGGCATCCAATCCTTCTGGACCTGTCTTTGGAAGAACTCAACCCATTTTAAATGGTGAACTGCAGGCCATGAACCCTTCCTATCGTCTTGATGGGAAGAATTATCTTCAATGGTTATAATTGGTGAAAATTTTTCTTGAGAGACGTGGTAAGCTGAATCATTTAATTGCTCCTTGTTCGAATCCCTCAGATCCAAAATTTTCTGCATAGGACGAAGCTGATTCCGTGATCATGTCATGGCTCTTGAACTCAATGCAATCCGAAGTCAGCCACAATTGCATGTTTCTCTCGTCTGCTAAAAAAATATGGGACACTGTTCGACAGACGTATTCTAAAATCCAGGATGTAGCCATCATTTACGAACTCAAAACAAATCTCCCACACCAAACAAGTTTCTCTTTTGTCACTGAATTTTATAATCTTATGAATGGCTTGTGGCTTGAGTTAGATCACTATCAAGCCATCAAGATATCTAGCCATGAAGATATTAATACCCTTCTAAGTTTTGTGGAACAAGATCATCGCTTTGAGTTTCTTGCAGGACTGAATGTCGAATATGATCAAGTTTGTATTCAAATTCTATGAAGGGAGCGACTTCTACAATTAAAGGAGATCTTCTCTATCATCCGGACTGAGGAAAACCGCCGAAGTGTAATGCTCGAACCCTTTTCCAGAAGGATCCGCCATGGCATCCACCAAGAGTTCGGATGGAGATTACAAGCCAAATACCTTTGGAGCAAAACCGAATGATCGTATTTTAGACAACACTTCCAAGCAGTCCAACCGTGATGGTCTTTGATGTACTTACTGCAAGAAGCCTCACCACACAAGGGATAATTATTTTAAACTTCATGGCAAAGCACAAGTCTTGAGTAGAACCGGGGGATTCAAAGGGCAACAGCGGAATCAAGCTAATTTCACCAACAAGGGACCTATACCTGAAAAACTTGAAGAAGCTGAATTTCGAGAATTCAACAAAGAGGAGGTTGAGAAATTATGAAATTTTTAAACTCTATCTACTTCCTCTGGTTCATGTTCATTGGCTCAATCTAATAAATACCTTGTTTCTAATTCTCTTACTGCCGATACATTGCCTCATTCCTCCTCTTGGGTACTTGACTCGAGAACAATGGATCATATGACCCATAGCCCATCTCGATTTGAGACCTACAAACCATGCCCAGAAAATCAAACAATTATCATAGCTAATGGTTTCCCTATTACCATAGCTAGCCAAGGCCAAATTTTCTTAGCCCTTCCTTTCATTTAAAAATATGTTACATGTTCTGAAATTATCCATTAATCTAAACTCCATTCATCAACTCACCAAAGATTTAAATTGTTGTATCATATTTTTTGACACCCATTGCATCTTTCAGGACAAAGTCATGGGAGGAAAATTGGATCTGCTAAGGAAGGAATGGTCATTACTACCTTAATGTTGTCAGTAGTTCTTCCACTCCTACGAACCGACTCACTCTCTTCTGCACATCGTCCAATTCTGCTTATCCTTTCTCTTCCAATGAATCTGAAATCTGGAACCAGCATCTTCACCTTGGCCATCCACCCTTCTTTTTGCTGAAAAATGTGTTTCTTTATTGTTCAATAATATTGATGTTCAAAGCTTTCATTGTGACACTTGTGAATTTGCTAAACATCATCGTATGTCATTCCATTTGAGTATTAATAAATCTTTCAAATCTTTTCTTCTCATACATACAGATATTTGGGGTCCCTCTAGAATTCCTACTCATACTAGGGCAAAGTAGTTTGTCATTTATTGATGACTGTCTTAGGACCATGTGGATATATCATATATCTTATGAAGAAAAAATCCGAGATCAGCCATACAATTCCATCTTTCCATCAAATGATAAAGACACAATTCGGGATATCCATACAAAGGATTATTTTCATAATGCTCGAGATTATGTTAGTTTCACTCTTACTTCTTTCACAAGAAAAATCATTCACGAATTCTCCTGCGTTGACACACCCCAACAAAATGGGGTAGCAGAGAGAAAAACCAACATCTTCTAAAAGTCACTCATGCCCTTCTTTTCCATTCTAATGCCCCAAAATTTCTTGGGAGATGCTGTCTTTACAACAACTTTTCCGATTAATAGAATCCCTTCACATGTCCTTCGTAATCAATCTCCCATTCACTTATTGTATACCTTTCATTCTGAGCTTCATTACCCAAGTAATCTTCCTCTTCACATCTTTGGATGTGTCTCCTATGTCCATGTTCATAAATAACATCAGGAAAAGCTTAATTTTAGAGCTCCAAAATATATTTTGGGGCGCTATTCCAATACACAAAAGGAGTATAAGTATTATCATCCTTCTATCCAAAAATATTTATCACCATGGATGTCACCTTTAATGAGAATCAATTTTATTTTTCAAACCGCATCCCGCTCTTCAGGAGAAGAAGCCTAAGGATGGTTCGGGATGGGTTGTCTGTGATAATCTCGAAAGTCTACAGCCCATGCCTCCTACACATAAACCATCCTCATATGGGATGCCTCCTCCACATGAACCATTCTCATATGAGTCGGGATGAAACACTAAAAATCAGCAACAAAAGCAGCCTGAATTACTGCAGTATTCAAGAAGAAAAAAGGTGATTTCCGAACCAATGCAGACCCAAGACTCCAATCTGGATGAACAAGAGCCAGGTAAACCAGTTTCTCTCACTGATTCTATTCTTAATGAATCTATTCCTGAAGAGCCTATTTCTCAAGATCTAGATCTCCCAATTGCCTTAAAAAGGCCATCAGAAAGTGCACTCAACATCCACTCTATCCAATTTCATAGTTTGTCTCCTTTCATTGCCTTTCTTCACAACATAAAAGTTTTCTCACTAGACTCAATTGATATCCCTAAAACTATACAAGAGACATTAAAGGACAAGAATTGGATACAAGCTATGAAAGAGAAAATGACTGCACTAGAAAAGATAAGACTTGGGAGGTTGTAACTAGGCCAAAAAGAAACAACCAATCGGATGCAAATATGTTTACACTTTAAAATACAAAGCAGATGGATCTCTTAAGAGATACAAGGCAAGATTAGTTGCAAAGAGATATACACAAACCTATGGGATAGACTACCAAAAACTTTGCATCAGTAGCAAAGATGAATATTGTAACAATTCTATTATCTCTTGCTGCTATATTTGATTGGGATTTGCAACAATTTGATGTGAAGAATGCATTCCTACATGGAGATTTGGAAGAAGAGGTTTTTATGGAGCCACCATGGAGATTTTGGAGCTGATAAAATCTGTTGTTTGAAAAAGGCTTTGTATGGCCTAAAACAATCTCTAGAGCATGGTTTGGGAGATTTACAAAGACAGTGCTGAGAATGGGATACAAACAAAGCCAGAGAGACCACACGTTATTTATAAAACACTCAAATAAAGGTAAAGTTACAGCCTTACTAAAGTATGTGGATGATATTATTATGATAGAAAATGATGCAGCTGAAAAAGAATATGTTAAAAAAAGATTGACATAAGAATTTGAGATAAAAAAACTGAAATACTTCTTAGGTATTGAAGTGGCTTACTCAAAAAAGAATATATTTATCTCTCAACAAAAATATATGCTAGATCTTAAAAAAATCAAAAATCTTTGCAACAAAACAGCAAGTACGCCTACCGATTATAATCACAGGATAGGAAGAACTGAAGAAGATAGTTCAGTTGATAAGGGGAGATATCAGAGACTTATAGGGAGATTAATTTATCTCTCACATACAAGACCAAACATAACCTACTTTATGAGTATAGTCAGCCAGTTTATGCATGACCCAAAAGAAGAACACTTGCAAGCAATTTACAGAATCTTCCACAATTTTAAAGCTACACCAGGTAAGGAAATCTTGTTTCAAAAAAGAGGAGAGCTTACTCTTAAGTTCTATACCGATGCTGATTATGCTAGATCATAAGTGGACAAAAGGTCAACATCTAGACACTGCACATTTCTAAGAGGTAATTTGGTGACTCGAAGTAAAAAACAGAATGTAGTAGCAAGATCTAGTGCTGAGGTTGAGTTCAGAGCCATGGCTCAGGGGATTTATGAACTACTATGGGTAAAAATAATCCTAAATGACTTAAAGATCAAGAGAGAGGAAACGATGAAGCTATACTATGACAACAAATCTGCCATTAATATTGCACATAATTCGATTCAGCATGATCGGATCAAGCACATTGAGATAGACAAACACTTCATAAAGAAAAGTGGGACAATAGATTGATTAGTATCCCATATATACCATCAGAGAATTAGTTAGCTGATGTTCTAACCAAGGACCTACCTACAACGAGATTTCAAGAAATTATTAGCAAGTTGGGAATGGAAGACATCCACTCACCAGCTTAAGGGGGAGTGTTGAGAATTTTCTAAAATCTCTCATCTAATTGTAGGATATTTGTATGATTCTCTATTCTTCATCTCTTTCCTTATTCACTGTAACCATATTTAATTATTCCTTATTTGATGGGATTTACACGGGATTTGATCTTATCCCTTATTTCAAGGAATTTATATGGGATTTGATCTTATCCCTTATTCATGGGATTTACACAGGTTTTGATCTCTTAAGAAGATCATCCTTTGGTATATTTATATGGGATTGATTATCCACTATAAATGGAGAAGCTAATCACATCTTTCCTCACCCTCATTAAGCGGTATTATACAAAACCAAACCAGCATCTTCCAGGAAACTTAGTGTTTATTGAACAAATTCTAAGAGTATGTTATACTATCGAATCAAAATCTCGCACCATCTTTTATTTACATATATAACTAACAAGTGGAAACATTTGTAGATTTCTAAATTTCTATCTGGTTAATTCTTAGTTACACTTTTTATTGTTTAAGTAGTTACGCATTTTAAAATGTAGGTTACAAGATTGAATATTTTATATTTACACAAAAAAAAAGATAAATCAGATTAAATAAAATAATAGTTACAAGATTGGATCAAATATCTAAGCCTTAAAAAGATACATAGAATTGAAAAGTAGCATACCCTGAAACAAGTGTCCTGGCAAGAGCACACTCATGGTTTTTCAAACGATGTCCTTCATCAACAATCATGTAATACCAGTGAATTTTCTTCAAAAAGCTTTGTCTCTCATTATCAGATCGTAGTGTGTGATCATCACGTTAAATTTCCTTCTCCTGAATACTCCTCCCTCATTGCCTTCCGTTCATCCAGGCGTCCATCATATAGAACCGTCACAATACTAACTCACATAGGAGAAGCCGGATGTTAAAACAAGAGAAAAATGTTACCAGTTTTTAACAAGTGGATTCATCAAAATCTTATTTCCATCTTTGAATATAAAGTATGTACCTTGGTGCCCAAGTTGAAAATTCACTAATCCAATTTGGCAGCACTGCCTTTGGAGCAACAATCAAGTGAGGCCCAGTTACACTCTTGTTTTCCATTAAATATGCAATTAATGCTATGGTCTGAATTGTCTTTCCTAGACCCATTTCATCAGCCAGTATACCATTTAAGTTGTTGTTAAACAAAGAAAGCATCCATTGAAGTCCTTCTAATTGGTAAGGTCTTAGTTCTCCACCCTGAAGCATTGATGGCTGCTCTGTAACCTACAAAATTCAGAAAGTCATTAGTTAGATCATCTGTTCAATATAGGGCAATGCGTATAAAATGATGGAGATGGTGTATAATTACCAAACAAAGAAAGGAGTAGGAAAATAATAGAACAAGTTTTTAAGCTGCATGGAGTCAAATCTAAAAAAGAAGAAACATTTAGACAAGCTCTAATCAAACTTATCAAAGAGGCAGTACAAAAAACTTAAGGCATGAAATGATGGAAGTTATGCTGAAAATAAGAGCTGGATCTGAAACAATATGAAAAGAACATATAAGAACCACAAGAAAGAAAGCATCTTGTTAATATTCCACACTAACAGGAAAAGTAACCCCACAAAATTATGATACTTATGCATGCCCAAAAGTAAAGAATAACAAATATATATTGGCAACATCATCATTAGTTGTAAAAAGATAAAATTTATAGGTTGTCAAAATGAAGCTCTACAACTTAGCCAATAAATTCTGACTGGGATCAAAGCTTCCTTTCTTTACTTCTTCTTCTTTCTAACATAATAAAATATCTCTTAAAAGACAAGAAAATTTTGAAAACAGTCAAAAGAATTGTTTGAAAGAAAAAAACAAGATTTAGTAGTTTGTACCAGGTAACCATCTCCAACAAGGATAAATAGGAGAACTCAGAGTTTCTTTGACCTACAAAAATGTTGTTTAGCATATTGTCCAGAATTCCTCTAGCAGCTTAAGCTATTGCATGTCTATACAGATTATTTCCAAAAGTAAAAGGTTCCCTTCATGTCCTTCTGCTAATATGCACAAAGGGATGAAACAGGAATAGTGACATGATACCTTACAATAAATACAATATAGGATAATCTTGATGCTTTGTACTATACTTAACTACGCATTACTCACTACAATTTCCAAATCTTCTGTGACTTTCTTGCCAAGAAGAACAAAGTACAAAGTCTAGAAAAGTGGCTATCTGAATTCTTCTCATACATTAAATAATAACAATGATAATTTTGAAGAAACCTCCTGGCTGCAAATGATCCGTTTTGAAGATTCCAACCACTCAATCTTTCATGTGGTACTCCTAAAAGCATAGTGTGTACATATTGGAATGCAATTTCAGTGACACAAGGAATACATAAATGCTGAGCTTACTACCAACTATGGCCTACCTACTGGTTCACCACTTCAACAAGTAAACTGTCACACCCCCGACTTGAGATTTGCGAGTTAGAGATCATGGCGACCAAGTGGGACGGTGGGTGTCACGACCGTCCCATCCCGATCCTATGAGAAATGGGATCGGGATGGAATCGGGACTCAGAACCCATCCATGTAGGGAAAGAAGAAGAAAAGAAAAAAGAACGGAAGATGGAAAAAAGAAAAGTGAAAGGAAAGAAAAAGAAGAAAAATGAAGAAAGAAAGGAAGGGAGAGAAAAAAACGTAGGAAAGAAGGAAGAAGAAAATAGCAAGAAGAAGAAAAGAAAAGAAGAAAGAAAGGGATGATGAAAGAAGGAAAAAAAGGAAAGAAAGGAAGGTAGATGAAAAAGAAAGAAAAGAAGGAAAGAAAAAAAGAAAGAAAGGAGAAAAGAAAGAAAGATAGATGGAGGATATCTATTAGAATGCATGATCGGGACGACTGTTGGGACAGGACGGGACAACGAGGTATCCCGTTACATAGAGATACCGGAACACCTCCATCTCACAGAATTTAAAACCTTGATAGCAACCACCACATACTCACGGAGAACTCTCTCCATAAGCATGCAAGGCATTCCAAACATGATATCAATGCATCACAGTAGAATAAATTTAAATAACTAAAAAGCAATATTCAATTATCCAACTAATAAATGTATTTGAAAGTCTTTACATCAAATAATTCTCGCTTAATAAATCTCAACTAATAATAACAAATCTAAATCTAAACAATGTTGATATTGCTGAAGTTTGCTTCTAATTTCACTCTCAAAACAATACCCATATCCGAGACTAAGCATCTGAATCTGAAAAGAAAGAGAGGATAATGAGCTTGACAACTCGGTAAGCAATGAACACTTTAGTTAAATAAATCAAGCAATACATTAATTAAAATCCAATTCAAAATATACAGCACTAATCAAAATAAATCCGTACAAATTTATTCTTTTCAAAATTCATTTTTGCTTATAAATCAATTTGTTTTAAAACATCACGTTCACCTTAACGCCAGAAACTGTGACCATACTTGTACCCTACGGCTAGACCAAAATAAGCACACAATAATCAAAGTACCACGTATAACCCCCACTGGTAGGGTATTGATATACCAACGTATAACCCCACTGATAGGGTATCGATATACCAGCATATAAAGTCCATTGGTAGAATATTATATATTAACGCACAACCTCTACTGACAGAATATCGATGTACCAGCACACAACTCTCATTGGTAGGATATCGATATACCAGTGCACAACCCTCATTGGCAGGGTGTCAATGTATTAGCGCACAACCTCCATTGGCAGGATTTCAATACATAGTCAGACTGCGAGTCAAAATCCATCTCGAATAAAATCTCTCTTTCGATAATATCAATTTCATATTTCAATCGAACAATACACAAAACCATCTGAATTTGAATTAATCAATCATAACTCCATAACAGAATCAATACAATCGATAATACATCAAACAATATTATACAATGAAGTAAATTTAATAAATATATATCATGCTTCATATTCATAAATCATAATAATATGACTCAAAGTTCAATAGTACAGATACTATATAATTCGCTGATAAATCTAGAAAGTGAAGCATTACTTACCTTGTAAGCAAACCCAATCAACAAGTTGAATTAATTCTGAAAATCTTTTTTCAAAGTCTGTTGCCATTGCACTGGAGGTCTATGCATCTTTTTGCATAAGAGCATGGACTCTTCTTTGGACCCAAGGTTTCAGGTTTCCATCCTTATTTTGTTCAGCTACTAGGGTGGGCTTACTCTCCATTCTTTATGGGCAATTAGCTATTTTGTAGTCTTTTTTACTACAACCAAAGCATGCACTAATGTTCCAATGACAATAACTCACTGCATGATTTCCACCACATTGGGAACACTTAATATTATCAGTCAATCTAGAATTGTCGCTCACTAACCTCTTGTTTGAACCTTCAATATGTTTACTATTCTGTCCTTGAGATTCATTCGACCTATCTCTTTTTTTATTCTTTCTCTTTCAACATGTTCCTCATTGACTTTCTTTTCAATTATCAATGCTTTATTCACCGCATCCACATAAATAGCTAATTCATATGATACTACTTACTTTCTAATTTCTGTCCTCAGTCCCATCTCAAACTTCTGCACTCGATCATGCTTGTCCTCAACCAACCTCAGGATAAACTTGACAAGCTCCATAAATTTAGCTTCATATTCCATAATTGTCATATTTCTTTGTTTCAGATAAATAAATTCTTGCTTTTTCTGAGTTCTTATACTGAGAAAAATACTAATCATAAAATGCCCTTCGAAATCTCTCTCGGATGAATTGTTTTCCATCTTGTTCATATTTATGTTGCAGTCTCTGTCACTAATTAAACGCTTCATCTTACAACATATATGATACATACAAGATCTTTTCATCATCACGACATCTCATAGTAGCAAATACTTTTCTATCACCATAAGCCAATTCTCAGCTTCCAAAGGTTCCCTAGTCCCTCGAAAGCCAATGGAAACTTCTTAAATTCTATAATATTACTTCGTCGCTCCAATTGCTCTCCACATCCTCATGTGATGGTGTTTGTTGTTGCATTTGCCATTGTTGTAGTACCTGTTCCTGCAATTATTGTTGCGATTGCATCAAACCAATTAATATCTGCATTATCTGGGCCATGCTTGGTTCTTGCTACTCCATGTGAGTGTTTCCGACTGAATCTATGATTCCTTTCTATTGAGGGGTGCTACCAACTTGCTGAGAAGTACTGCTATTCTATTGGTTTGATGTCTCTCTAACAGCACCTTAAACAACTCTTTTTATCTAACGTGGAGCCATCTCGCATAAACAACGATTGACAAATCCAACTAGTCCCAAAAATTCTTTCAAAACCTAATATCCAAAAATCATACTTTTATCAAAACTTAACCACGATTATTTTAGAAATAAAAATCCTAAATCCACACAAGACTCGCTATATGATAGCACCCAACATCGCAGTCGGTTCAATTTAGGCATCCAATTGATCAAAGATCATGCTAGGATGCAATCGATAGTGAAATCTCATGATACTCAATCCGATCAAGGTAGGAGCCAGTAGATTGTTCGATAGTCGACAATAAGATCCCTTCACCAAGATCTATCAAGATTATTAAAAGATCTTTTTAAGATCCAGAAAATCCTAGAAGAGAGACAATTTTAAATGGAGAAACTAGAGAGAGGAAGTCGAAAGAGAGAGAAAGGTGAGAGGAAGAGGGAAGAGAGAGAAACTCTCTCTCCTTTTTTCTTTTCCTCTTTTTCTTCTTTCTTTTCTTTTCTTTTTCCTTCCTCCTTTTCTTCCTCGTTTCCTACACAAAATAGGGACCCATGGTCACCCTTCAATCTCGGAACGCAGCAGCCTCCATCGATGGTGGTGGCTGTCGTCAACGATGCCTGCTATGGTGGCATATCTGGAGGTTGTCCGGCCGGCGTCTAGCAACGACAGCTGGCATCAGAAAATCAAAAAAAACCCAATGAAATAACAGGAGAATAATAGGGCTTGGCCTTCTAAGAAAGTCCGGCAATCGCCAACCGAAGATCAAGCTTCTAAGGGCTCAAGGAGATAGGAAAACAAGATTAACTTAAAGATGAGAGGATTCTTATCTCTTTTCCGGTGGAGCTCGAGCCACAATCTCCGACGAACTCGATGGTGAAGAAAAAAGAAGGCAATCCTTCCAATGATGATTGGAGGCCAACAGAGGTAGGTTTCCAAGGGAGATTCATCCCTTTAATAAGATGGAGGGGGGAGAGTTGAACGACTCCACGACATCATTCTTTGACTCCGATTGGGAGTCTTCTTTCTCTCTCTCTCTCTCTTTTCCATCGCTTTAAGATTTATGCGGCCTATTTGAGCTGGGTTGATGGGCTGGGTATCATATAAAAACATGTGTCATGTTTAAACAATCAGAATCCTTGACCCATAAATTTCCATGTTTGCCCATTATTAAATAAAAAGTCTTAACATTTTGAATCTATTTTATTATTACCGTAGTATTTCTTGTAGTGTTTTCTCGGAATTTAGCTCATAATAGAGTTTGGCACGTGAAATGTGCGTGATGTGGAGGCAAACAACCACCAAGCAAAGCCTTGCACACCACTCAGGAGTTTTGCTTTTCATATTATAGCTCATATTGAACTGTATAGGACAACCAAATCCATACCTAAATTACTAAATTTTCCAAAAGGACTGTTCTGACCCATGAATTCCTTCATAGAGTCAGCATCTAAGTTATCTACAATATAGATTGATCAATATAAACATTAATTCCCTAATAGAGTCAGCATCTAGGTTATCTACAATATAGATTGATCAATACAAACATTCAAAAAAATGGCCATTTCAGAATTCAAACTATCCAACCATTATGAATGATTGCTAAATCATGATAAAATGTAAAGGTACAATCCCAACAAATTTTTGCAGATTTTCTTATCGACAAAGAGAATGACTTAATCTACAAGTAATCATTTGTCCTTATCTTATTTTAAAAATAAATTATGTTAAGCCCTAAGATTTCCTTTCTACAATATCCTGGTTCTGGACAAGTCCTGGAGGATGTTCATGCCACAATTAATCTACCTTCTCTAATGAGCAATCATGGGCACATACATAACAACTTGACATGAAGAATCCATCTGGTCAAATATCACGTAAAGACAAAGAAGGAAAAAAAAGAATGGCACAGTTTTTGTAAAGTGAGGATAAAGAAAGGTAGAAATCGGGAGCATTAGCAAAAGTTAACAACTTGCAACACCAAAAGTTAAGTGAATAAGTATCCTTAAGGTTGTCCAAACACATCTATCAAGGCCAAGAAGCAGCCTATTAAGGATTAGAGCTCAAACTTGCGTATTGGATTATAAAGGACAAGAAAATCAATAAATCTAAATAACAGTGAGAAAGAAACAAAGATGCCTATCTTGAGAGTTGGATCCTTGATAAGAATAAATTGCGAGAACCATATGTTAACCTCAGATATAAGGTAGAAAAATTTGCTTATTATCATGAATTCATTATGCCATATAGTTAATGCCTTACCAATACAAAACAATTGTTACAATTTCAGACTGGAAATTCAGAAATGTCAATTTGCAATGAACAATATTGGGACAGAAACAGCATCAAAATGATTTTTTTCCAAGAATGTTTAAATTTCATTGCCATTGTACTTTGCACTAAAACAAATGTAATCCATCAATTTTGGATATACTTTTAACTACCACTAGTGATTTCAAACCTGAGTTTATTTATTAAAAAACAGCACTAATCACTACATATAGAGAGCTTAAATTTTTGGAAGTGGGTTTTAAATTTATATTAGATCCTACTGAAACCAAATGAAAGTACTCATACTGCCAGAAAAGCCATTACTTTCTTTTCTTTTCTTT
>KE504824.1:311193-323273 GCA_000441515.1 Elaeis oleifera
CAGTATATATTAGTTAAATATTATATTAATATGATGTTAATATAATATATTATTATTATATTATATAAAAAATAATATTAAAAGGATATTTTCATGAAAAAAGGCCACAAATTTTTATCCTACGAGAATTCCAAAACCTAATTTTCTATGAATTTTTTTTCATAAAATATTGAAATTATATTTTCATGAAAATATTTTTTTCCAATCTCCTTCTTTTCAAAAATTCCAACTAAATAAGAAGAATTTTTCTATCCATCATGAATCATATTTTCTCCCCTCCATTTTAACTCTTGTGAACCAAACGAGCTATAAACGAATATCAATATTGTTGGTGTACATTATTTGACCTCATTATCATCTGGATATGTGGCAATAGATTTGCGCTAGAGGAAGGGGCTGCTGCAATTTTTTGATGAAAAATGATGAATAAGAAACCATCAATTCATCCTCTGCTTACTACATCTTCTTCTAAAGATACTCAGGAAATCACTCAACTGTTGATTATTGTTGATCCACAGCAGTTCAATCTTCTGGTTCAATAGGTCCAGACCCTCACTATTGTAGTACAACAGCTCCAGCATATCACTGAACAACAACGAGATGCTACCCCTCAAGTGGTTCAATCTCACCACTCCCAGCAATAAGTTCCTAGATCCGCCTCATAGTCATGCTCTAGATCTTGCAAATCAGTCCTGGGGGCAGAATCATCCGCTCCAAGCAGAAAGTTGAATGTGGAAGAAAGTCTTGGGTAAAAGATGCAAGATCTTGAGAAAAAATTGATGAAGATTCAGATTGGGAGCTCACAAAATAGAAGAGATTTCAACCTGTGATCCTCTTCTCTCAGCAGATCCTTGATGAATCGGTTCTTTTCGGTTCAAAATGCCTATTGTGGAGTCATTTGACAGCTCCACTGATCCTTTTGACTACGTGGAAGGTTTTAGAGCCATTATAAAGTTGTAAAAGGTGTCTAATGCCCTACTCTATATCACCTTTCCAGTTACCCTCAAAAAGTCTGCAAGAATCTGGTTCTCTTGCCTTTAGCCAGGATCTATCTCTTCTTTTAAACAGTTAGTCAAACTATTTGTCACCTATTTTGACAGTAATAGAGTTCATCTAAAAAATACTAACAGTCTTTTTACATTAAAGTAGCAAAAAAATAAATCTCTGCAGGATTATGCTGTATGCTTCAATGCAGCTACACTAAAAGTAAAGAACTTCAATGAGTCCGTTGCTATGGCAACTCTGAAGTAGAGATTCAAGAGCAACTGTCTGATCTTTTTCTTAATAAAAACTATCCAAATAACTACGAGCAAATGCTTACTCAGGTATGAAAATATGCTCAAGCTGAATAAGAAGAAAGCATACTTTGACAAGGAATAAAAGAAGAAAGTGAGAAAAAGTGGTCTCGAAAAGAAGATCGCAGAAATCAATAAAAAAATTTTGATCGACCTCAAAAAATTTTGAGGTTTGAGAGCCCACCTCGACGATTTGATTCCTACACTTCCTTATCTGTCCATTAAGCTCAGATACTGATGGAGATCGAGGATCAAAGATATCTTCGCCGACCTAACCCTAGAGGGCCCCACCAACAAAAGAGACAAAAAAATACTGTCGTTATCATCGAAATCACGACCATAACATTGAGAATTGCCGATAATTGAAAGATAAAATTGAGGCATTGATATGTTGAGGTCAACTTAGCAAGTATGTCTGAGATCGGGCCAATCAAGCTACCAATCGACGGCAGATGTTAGATAATAAGAATGACCTCAACAGACCTACCGTTGGAGTTATCAACATGATTTTCGATCTCAATGAAGCTGAGAAGGCAGCTGAAGTGACTGGGAGTTCTTTAAAATATCAGCTTATGATGATGCTATCTTTTTTCTGATGATGATGTCAAAGGAGTTCAAACTCCTCACAATGATGTTATTATCATTTCTATAACAATAATAAATATGATGTAAAAAGAATATTAGTTGATAATAGAAGTTTTGCTGATGTATTATTCTATAGTACATTTAAAAAAATAATTTGGCAGGTCAGCTAAAGCAGGTTGGCACTCCCTTGATCGGCTTCTTTGAAAATTTTGTAAATATGGAAAGAAAATTACTTTGCTAATCACTACAAGCACGAAACCCCGTCAGCTAACTGTAAGACTTACTTTTTGGTTGTTAAAGTACTATCAGCCTACAATGTAATTCCTGACCAACCAAGACTCAATGCCCTTAAAGCTGTGGTCTCTACTTATCACCTGTTAGTCTGGTTCCCAACTAAGTATGGAGTCAGAGAAATGCGAGGAGACCAAATGCTTGTTAGACAATGCTTCTTAATAGCTACAAAGATGAAGAGACCTGTGGAAGCTTTATCAATTGAAATATCCAATCAGAAAATAATGCTGACGTCGAAAAGAATTGAGGAGAACCAGTCGAGAAGCTTGTCACTGTTCCTTGGGTGATGATTCAGAAAAATAGTTCAGATCGAATCTTTAGTAGAGCCTAATTTAAGGGAGAGACTGATATCTTTTTTTGAGTAAATATCGATGTCTTTGCTTAGTCAGGTTTTGACATACTTGAAATTTCAGCTGATGTCATTATGCATAAACTCAATGTTGATCCAAAATATAAGCTCGTGCAGCAAAGAAAAGAGTTTTGCTCCAGAAAGGCAAAAGTAATAGATAAGGAAGTTGATAAATTATTGAAGGTCTAATTTATCAGAAAAGCACAGTATCCGAAGTGGATCGCAAATGTTATCATGATAAAGAAAGCCAATGAAAAGTGAAAAATTTGTATTGATTACACCGACATCAACAAAGTCTGTCCAAAAGACTGTTTTCTCTTCCAAAAATTGATCAGCTTGTTGATACAACTTCGAGACACAAATTATTGAGTTTCATGGATGCTTTCTTTGACTACAATCAAATCAGAATGGTACATAAACATGAAGAAAATACAGCCTTTTTCATCGAAAGAAATTTGTATTGTTATAAATAATACCTTTTGGTCTTAAAAATATAGATGCCATGTACCAATGTCTGGTGGACAAGATCCTCAAACGGTAAACTGATCGCAATATGGAGGTCTATGTTGATGATATATTGGTAAAAAAATTAAAGCAGATCGATACATTATCGATCTGAAGGAAGCTTTTGGTGAACTTCGCAAGTATCAAATGAAGCTCAATCCTAACAAATGTATTTTCGAAGTAACTTCAAAATTTTTTTTGAGTTTTTGATAACTTAAAGAGGAATCGAAACCAAGCCTAAAAAAATTTGAGCGCTACTTGAAATGAAGCATCCAAGCTCCATTAAAGAAGTTCAGTAGCTCACTGGGCGAATAGCTTCTCTTAGCTGATTTATCTTCAGATCAGCTGAAAAATATCTTTTTTCTTTAAAATTTTTAGACATATCAAAGATTTTACTTGGTCAGATGAATATCAAGCTGCTTTTGATGATCTCAAGAATATCTTGGATTTGCTCCATTATTATCAAAGTCGGTGGAAGGTGAGAAGTTATTCATGTATTTATCTATTTCAGCTAATGCTATTAGTTTGGTTTAGTCCGAAGTGATGCAGGAATATAAAGATCAATTTATTACACAAGTAAATTGCTTAGAAATGCAGAAACTTAATATTCTAAAATTGAAAAGATGATTTATGCTCTTATTATATTGACAAGATGGCTCTGATTTTATTTTCAAGCTCATCCTATCATAGTTTTGATTGATTATCCTTTAAAGTCAGTTTTATAGCGATTTGATACTTCAAGTCGGATTGTTAAGTCGGCTATTGAATTGAGTGAGTTCGACATTTTATTATCGACCTCGATCTTCATTGAAAGCTCAAGTGCTAGCTGATTTTATTATTGAATGTTCTATTTTTGATGAAGAACCAGTCTCAAAGAGCTTTGAAAATGTCAACACAAACTCTTTTTGGATATTGCATGTTGATAGAGCCTTTAATTCAAAAAAAAGTGGAGCTGGTTTGATTCTAGCAAGCCCACTAGACATTGTCATTGAACATGCTCTAAGATTTAATTTTGATATTTCAAATAATAGAGCAGAATATGAAATATTGATTGTAGGACTTGTGATGGCTAAAGAGCTCCATGTTAAAAAGCTCAAAATTTTCACTGATTCTCAGTTTGTCGTTGGCCAGGTACGAGATCAATTTGAAGCTAAAGATTCCACTTTATCTCGGTATTTACATAATCTGAAAGAATTGTCAAAAAGCTTCAAAGATCTAGAAGTCATATAGATATTCAAATCAGAAAATGCCCGAGCTGATGCTCTATCTCATTTAGCCACATTAAGTTTCTTTGAGCTCAATTCAAATATTTCAGTTGACATTCTTGACAAGCCTAGTATTGAGGCATTGCTTATGGTCCAAATTGAACATAAGCCTAGCTGGATTGATTCACTGATGGAATATCTCATCAAAGGAGTTTTATCGGCTAATCTAGTTGAAGCAAAAAGAATCAAAAGGTATGACACCCAGATCAGATAGTCACCGATATCAGTTATTTCACATCAGTTTGTTACCGACGTACTGTCAGAAGTACAGACGGTTATTCGGCAACTGTTATGCAGCTCAGTAGTAACTGTCTTCCAACTGTATTCTAACTATCGCTATGTAGGCGGTCGTCCCACGATCTTTGCATAGCTGATCATTCTGTTATAACAACTTAACAATTTAACAAATCTTCAACGGTCTAACCGATCTCTAATGGCCTAACAAATTTTTCTAAAGGTCTAAGCGAGCTCTCTCTATATAAAAGGAGACAAGATGCTTTTCGGGGGATAAATCTGAATTCACAGAGATAAACTCTGCCAAATTATCCATCGAGGAATTAAAGTTCTTTCCATTCTTTCTACTCTCAAACTCTTAATTTCTACTTTCTACTACTTCATTTTTACCATCTGTTCTCGAGATCTTGATTGACTTAAACATCGAAAGATTTTTAAATCAGAAGATATTTCATGATTTAAATTTTTTATAGATTTCGCTCATAGTTTAGATTGATTTAACTTCAACTCTTCGGTCCAATTCATTATCAACTTCATTTTTGAAGTCTTACAGCAATATATATCATTCGTTAAGAGTTGAGAGGTTAAAATATAATTTTTTTAGAAATACACTACAAACTGTCAACTGGAGTGGCCGACGAGGATGTTGGAATCAACATGGAACATGGTACTTTTCCCTGGGAGCCCACTCCGGTCCCGGCGGAGGTGCGGACTCCATTCCCTTCTCCGCTTTCCCAGTGTCCGCCCTACGATCAGGCCACTTGGAAGACCCACTCTCTCCACGCTGGCGATCCGTGGCCACACCCATCCATCCAATTGCAGCGAAGCGCCCTTTCAAAACGCCCTCTTACCCGCGCCTATATAAACCAACCCCTCTCCCTTTCAATCTCAGACCATTACGCCTCTCTGCGGAAAAGAAAACCACGAGATCCCTCGTTCTGATCCCCGCTTCCGCCTTCTGCGAGGGTCAGGATTTCCTTTTTACCTCGATCCAAGAGGAAGATGAGTTCCACAGCTTCT
This sequence comes from Elaeis oleifera, assembly GCA_000441515.1. NCBI lineage: Eukaryota > Viridiplantae > Streptophyta > Magnoliopsida > Arecales > Arecaceae > Elaeis > Elaeis oleifera. Next base: position 316,737 of record KE504824.1, read on the forward strand.
ACCAAGGGAGGCAGGGCAAGCCCAAGTCCTCAAAGTCCGTCTCTCGGTCCCAGAAGGCCGGCCTCCAGTTCCCCGTCGGCCGGATCGCCCGCTTCCTCAAGGCTGGGAAATACGCCGAGCGCGTTGGCGCCGGTGCCCCCGTCTACCTCTCCGCTGTCCTTGAGTACCTTGCGGCTGAGGTCAGTGGCCCGACCCTAGGGTTTTGTCCTGGTTTTGTTCGATTTTCTGATTCAAAGTTTGATCTTTTTCTTTTTGTTCTGTTTTTCTTTTTTCTTGATTCAGAATTTGTTCTTTTTGCAAAAATTATCTTTTGGTTTTGTTCTATTTTTGTGAGTTTTCTGATTCCAAGATTTGATTTTTTTTTCCTCCCAAATTTGATCTTTTTCAGGTTCTGGAGTTGGCTGGGAATGCTGCGAGGGACAACAAGAAGAATAGAATCGTTCCAAGGCATATACAGCTTGCAGTGAGGAATGATGAGGAGCTGAGCAAGCTTCTGGGGACTGTTACAATTGCCAATGGCGGTGTTTTGCCTAATATCCATCAGACTCTGTTGCCTAAGAAAGCAGGGAAGGAGAAGGGAGATCTTGGTTCTGCATCGCAGGAGTTCTAGAGTTTTAATAATCTCAAATTTTCATGAAAGGATCGGGGTATTTCCCTTGGGGTTTCGTGTCAGGGGTGTTGATAACTTGATGTATGAACTGGGTTGACCGATGTAATTTTTTTTTTTTGGTATTGAATCAAACTATACCCTTTGCTTTATACAAAAAAAATTGCCAAGATGATGATCTTTTTCTGTGTTTGACATGCTCTTTGCCTGGTGCAAATTGGCAATTTGAATTTGTTCATATAATTTCTTTCTGCATTTTCTGATCCCGGTTGTACTCAAATCTTATTGTTTAATGGATCAGAGTGTCTTGAGTTTGGGGTTTGTAGTCTAATGGTATGGTGTTGTTGTCCTTGATCATGGGTTTTGTCTTGTGTTTCTACCCCTTGTAGGGCTTGTCTTGAGCCCGAGAGGTAATGTTTTTATTGAATCTGCTATTACATTGTTATAGGGTATTTGTTACGGGTTGTGACTTCTAGAGTTTTATATTATTTTCTTTTTGTATTTACATATTGTCTGTGCTTAATCAGGATTTGATTTTGAACATTAACCCCATGGTCAACTTGTGTGGTTCAGATGGGAAGAACAAGTGATGTCGCTGATGTCACTTTCAGGGCTGATATCCAGTTAAGTCGTTTGCTTGTTTGCTGGGTAGTTGTGTGGTTGAGGTTTACCCTTTTCTTGGAAGAGCGAAGAGATAAAAAAAGTTCATTTGTTTCAACAAATTACTCTGGCTGTCTTCTAAGATGTCTGATTTGTGAAAGGAGATGGGTTTGGTGATCTGTTACAGTGGTGTGTCGCTGCATGTTAGGCTGAGGGTGCTGACAGTCAGAGCTGTGAATTCCTCTGAATCATCTCTAGATTCTCTCACTCTGAAGTCTGGTGGTTCACGGTTACAAGTCCTGCAACAAGTTGATGAGTTGCTGAGAAAGGGCAATGAGAGGGGAGCTCTCTCCCTTGTCAAGGATTTGCAAGGAAGCCTGGGGGTCTTCGGTGCTTTGGAGCAGCAAGGCAGGTTGTTCATTTGGATATTTTCTCCTTTGTATGGTGCTTTTTCCTATAGAGTGTGCCAGGGTTTGTTTTGATGAATGTACCTGCATCTCATGTTGTTTAATTGTATGTGGTGTTTCTGGTCAATTAAACCTGGACAATTGTCTAGTTAATTTTATGTTAGTTATGTGATGCTTCTGTAGTGCATCCAACTCATTCAAGGCTAATTGTAAATTTAAAAACATGCTGTCTGTCTAGTTTGATTTAGGTGGGGCAAATCCAGGGATACTGAATACAGAATATGCTTCTTCTACAGGTGTACATAGGAAGCTAATGCTTGCCTGAAATATGTAGTACAATAATATTGTGATGCTATATAACTTTTCTCCCCTTAATAAAAATATTTGGTTTGCAACACAATTATGGGTCTCCAGGTATTAAAATTCTGAATTACATGGTTGTTTCTTACAGAAAACAACAAATATTACTAATTCCTTGATATTGCTGAGTTTCTACCTATGATTAAGGCACATAGTTTGCACTCTATATTAGACTATGGAAATATAATGCACATATTGTCCATGAGATTCACATTTCAAGATGGGTAAATGATTGAGTTTGTTGTCATATATCACTTCATGGCAGTATTTCCGAGGAAATTATTGATGCACCTTTTATATAGCGATATGAACAAATAAAAGGTGGTCTATGCATACAATCAAGAGATACATTAAGTATAATGTGCCAGTGAGGCTGAGTATGGTAGGTTACAACAAGGTTTAGCATTCACTAGTTATAATATTCTTGGATTTTTTGTGCCTGTAATGGCCCAAATTGTGCTGTCAGTTTCCATGGTTACCAACCATACACCGTATAGTCTGAAGTACAGATAGGTTGCTCTTTAATTGAATGATTCTTCCAGGCAAATAGTTGGGGATTAGCTTGAGTTTTAAGAAGGTCAAGTAGGTGCATCTCAATAATTCTTTTGATACTCATGGGACAACCATACTTGAATTTTATGTCTTGAAAATTGCTAATCTTGGAACTCTAGTTTTATCCATTGGACGTTCGATATCAAATGATATTTAGCTCCCCATTTGTCACTGTTATGACATGTTTATTCATTTTTAACCTTCATATGTTTTTTGAGAGCTTTGTATTTTAAATACTCCTCTTGTTGGCTATTTTCCAGGTTGATGCTGCAAAGCAATTGCAGAATGTAAAACTGCTCTTAATTGTGACACTCCAAACAAAAACTGCTCTAATATGCAAACACTTATATTCTGCTTCATGTTGAAGTTTTCATAAATACCCATCTGTTGTGATTATCTACCTCATATATACATATAGATAATTCTTTCTCTCTTTATTTATTTAAATCAGGGCAATTGTTTAGCTTTTCCTTGTTTAATGTGTGAAATTTGTGCTGTTAGGTGCCACAAAGACTCTATAGCTTGGATGAGTTGAAGCTAAATGGAATTGACACGGCTGCTTTTTGTCTCCTATTGATATAACTTTGGGTTCGATAGAGAGAAATCTTCAACTTGCTGCAGTCCTGGGAGGCTTTGCTGCATGGCGTGCTTTTGGTTTTCTCAACTACAAATGTTGTACCTTTCCTTAGGTTTACTGTTTCTATGGACGTTAGATTTGGTGAGTTAATATCTCCTGTTTTACTGAACTGCATTTTCCATTGCCCGGATTAATAGAACTTATTGTTAGATTAAGTTATGCTAGGGGAAAATGTATACATTCAAATGTGCATTTATTTTTGGAGTTGATAATAGTTTATTCAGATCTTTGCCTCTGATTTAATGATACAGATTCAGTAAAGACAAATTCAGTGTGCATAAGTTTTATAACTTAATGTTTTTGATATCCAAAAATTTCTAAAATTAGCTGTTGTTAGTCTCACTTTTGTTGTGCAAATGTTAATATTTGCTTCATGCTTATAAGCTTTTGTAGCAAGGAAGCATCAAGAAAATTTACATGCAGATATATCTTCTTCATTATTACTTCTCAGACAGAAAATCTCTTCTGATTTTTCTTCTCTCTAAAATTTCCTTATTTGATCTAGAAATCACAATTTTGCATGTTGAGTAATTAAACAAATATAAAAGTGGACTAATTTGAGCAACATGAACTTGAAAAATACTTCAATGAATGAAATAAATGATGAAAATAGTCATTTTACCATTTAGCTCTGTAATTTTGGACAAAAGGAAAGCTAGTGTCAATCAACAGAAGAAAGAAATAACCAAAGGATTTCTCTTGTTTGGATGAACCAGGAGAACTGCAGAAAAAGTTGTTCATATTTCAGCTGGCAATCTTGACCCACTTGCTTTCTGTCAGGGAAGAAAAAATTAGTCTTTGAGAACATTAAATCTTCTTCCTTTTTCTTTCCCTAATTTTCTTTTTGCACCAAAACAGAAAATGAAGAATTTCTTTTCATCAGTTTCTTTGCAAGTAAATACTAAATAGGGTATTCTCTATCTTGGAAAAAAAGAAAAATGAAGCTGTGTTTGCAGAACCGTTGAAGAGTTTAAGTCCCGTTTGCCTATTCAACCTTTTTCTTCCTGTTATGGTTCCCATATATTTTTAGGATTGTGTACTTCCATTTTGCACAAATCACCTTGTTACACTGTACTATCTATAGTATGCCCTTGTCTTTAGATGATGTCCAGATGATCCATTTCCTATTCTTCTATATTTGACTTATCCTGGTGTGTCATTTACTTATTTCCCAATCTTTTTGGCTACCTATAGATTTGTGTTGTCATTTTTTAGAAACCTTACCACTCTACTTTTCATCCATTTTGTATTGCTATTTGTTGAATTGCTTTGAGAGTACATCATTGAATATTCCTTCACCAGCCTGAATAAAGATTCTGATGGACATTGTGCCACTATTTTCTTGAGATTCTCTAGTGATTCATGCTACTATGCTAGGCTTCTTTTTCTTTTCCATTATCAGCATTAGCAGTAAGGTTGTTCTATTATGACCTAAATGTCATGGGTTTGAAAACATAGAAACAACCTCTCTGCATGCAGGGGTAAGGCTGCATGCATCTAACCCCTGCAAACTTGCAATAGTTGGAGCCTCGTGTGCTATATTGTCATTTTATTTCTTGTTGTCAAACTTGGATCTTCTTTAATAAGCAAGCAGCTATAACTGAGGCATGGGGATGCTGGTATCCTGACCTAAATTATGGAGTGACTATTATCTAACTAATCATGTAATGACATACGACTTTACATAACAGCTGGACAGAAGATATTATATGAATTCTTCAATCCCGTAGAAGCACCCCAGTTTTCCTAGCGTATGTCCAATGTGGGACTAAATATAGTACCACACAGATCCTCATATACGAATTCAAGATGCCACTGCACATCAGAAATATGTGTGAGGATCTGTGCAGTTGCGTATTTAGTCCGACATCGATTGTACACCAGGGAAATCTTAGGCACTTCCATTTGAGGCCAAGGAACCCAAATATCACTTTCTAGCTACCTTCTTTGCTGAGGTCTTTGGTCGTTACAAATGGTATTAGAGCAGATCCAATTTATGGCCCATGCGTGATGAGGTGACATTGCATCATAGGCCCTTTTGTGGCTAAGGCCGAGCTGGTTGTGTTTATTGTGATTGGATATTTTTGATTGGACACTTAGCTTGGCAAGAACGTGATGGCTTAAACAGATGGAGTATGTGAGGACCTGTGGGTCTTGTGTTTAGTCTCACATTGATTGTATGATGGGGAGATTTTGGTTACTTCTACAGAGCCAAGGAACCCAAGAAGTACCTTCTGACTTGCTTTTTTGGTTGAGTCCTAGGTCATTACAAATTAACTAGTGTTGGGTGTATAGCTTTTATGCAAGTGAATTCACCATGAATGTAGGACAAATGGATAATGGTGACTTGTATGTTGTTCTATATGTTTCGGTGCAAGTCAACTAAATAGCAACATCTTCTACTCTATGTAAACCAAGGGATGAATGATATATGGAGGTCATGAATGTAACAAGACCAAGCAAAAGAGAGCATTCATTAGATGACCCAAGAAGGAACAATTAAGCCAAGGCTATATCTCAATGGGGATATTTTTAGGATGATGGTTTCCTATCTTGTTGAGGGGAGTTGGACTTTGTATTGTCTTTTCGAGCCTTTTCCTTGCTAAAGTTCCTTTTTAGAAGCTTAAATCTATTTCTTTGTTTTGGCTTCTTTCTGATTGAGATCTCTTAGGCGTCTTTTGATGGAGGAATGAGGAACTTGGTGCTGGATACGATTGGTCACAATCTGAGTGAAAAATATCACAACAGGGTTATTCAGGTTAGTCATGTTATGCATTGAGCATTCTTTATTCAAATATTCCTCATTGTGTATTTCCCCTGTTGTTATGAAGAAAAGCATGTGTGTGAGAATTATTTTTTCTTAATTTAGTCCCAATTGAATTGGCATGAATTTAATTGCAAGAATAGGAGATGCTCTAGTCATGCTTAGTTCATAATGATTATTAACCGGCAACCAATCATAATGTTTAATCAAATGGTCTCCAAAACGGTCCTGAAAGGTCTGAACTTTTGCCCACATGCACTTAGTAATCAAATTAATTATATGTTTGAAACAAGGTTTGCGGAACCGGTACCGGTGGCTGGATCAGTCGGCCGGCGGTACGGTTGGCATGCCTCCGTTCCGTTCCGAACTGAGGCGAACCGATGAAGAAAATAAAGCCGAACCGGAGAAGAAAAGAGAGAGAGAAATAGAGAGAGAGAGGAGGAAGAAAAAAGAGGGAGGGGTCCGTCGGAGGGCCTTTGACGGCCGCCGTGGCCGTTGGGCGGCGTAACGCCTCCCGCGGCTCCGCGCGTGGAGCAGGGCGATTCGCCCCTGTTCTTATTTTTTTTTTTAACTTTTTCAAAATGAAGCTGACATGTCGTTTGCCAGCTTC
>KE504824.1:323293-335262 GCA_000441515.1 Elaeis oleifera
GTTTTTCAAAATGAAGCCGGCATGTCGTTTGCCGGATTCACTTAAGTGAAGCCGGCAAACCCATGCCGGTTTCATTTTGAAAATATTTTTTTTAAAAAAAATGGGAAACAGGGGCGGATCGTCCCTGCTCCACGCGTGGAGCTGCAAGAGGCATTTACGCCGTCCGACGGCCACGGCGGTCCTCCGGCAGCCCCTCCGGCGGACCTCCCTCCCTCTTTTCTTCCTCTCTTTTCTCTTCCTCTCTTTCCTCTTTTTCTCTCCTTTCTTCCCTGGCACCGGCATGTGCCGTTTTGCATGCCGGAACCGTCTCGGTTCCCCGTCGGGACGGTTTGGCACGCCCCGTACCGGGCGGTGCGGCCCGATACGGCATTCCTTGGTTTTAAATATATTCATTGGAGCTAGTTGTTTTCAGGAACTAATGTTCCAAGGATGGGTACTTTGCAGCATGAAGCTGGTCATTTCTTGATAGCCTACTTGCTTGGAATCCTTCCAAAGGGATACACATTATCAAGTTTGGAAGCCTTAATGAAAGAAGGATCACTCAATGTGCAAGCCGGAACGTCTTTTGTAGATTTTGAATTTATTGATGAAGTAAGTTGTTTTCTATTTACTTGTTCTGTTTCTTACCGTTCTAGATTTGACATGTGCCACTGCCTTCATGCTATTGACATCATTAAATTAGGAACCTGAAGATTGCCTTGGCTTTTTTTTTTTTTTGCTCCATCCAATGTTAAAAGGTTATTACTTTTCAAAATTTCTTAAAATCTTTTCTTGAAATTCTTCCTGCTTGTCTTAAATTCCTGAAGCATGGTTATCATGATCTGTGACCTCTTTGCCATATCATTTGTTTATGTTGTGCTTTAAAATGCCAAATATGTGCACTAACCTGGATGCTTGTGCCATATTGGTGGTATGTTTATAGCTTGTGAGAAAGCTAGATGCTTTATAATTTTGTTCTGTATAATGGGGGCAATCCTTATCAATCTCTTTTATCAATACTGTAAGGTGAATATGCCAAGCATTGTGTGCTTACTCATTGTATCAAACAAGATCTGCCGTACTGGCCGGTACTGTACCATATTGGATGTATCATATTATGTTGGTATAGAACCGGTACATAGTCTTGTATTGTATCGACACTTGGTACATCTCGCTATTTTATACCGTAGTGTACTGATGCTGTTACAGAATAGTACTGGTATGGGTCCGGTACCAAATATGCTATCATTGATCTTTTCAATATAGTATGTTGTTGGGTTGTAGGGTGGCTATAGGTTGTCTCTTTGACCTGTTTCTCAATGTGTGCTAGTACTATTAACCTCACAATACTCTTGAGTTAGTGCATGGTGCTGGAATAATTCATGTGGAAGGAAAAGGTCAACTATATTTTGGTTGCTTAACAATATAATACTGTACCCCATGTGCTGAAAGGCCAATGATCATTGCAATTGCTAGATGAGCAGCATACAATTGCTTGGCTTGGTACTCCATGTGACTAAAGCTGAAACATTTTATTGGTCATTTGTAGCTGTGCGGGTGCTCTTGTTGCACATTCTGTTTGTGTGTGAGACCCTCCCACTACTGTGGGGCCTGGGGAAGGTTAGATATATGCACTGTTACATCTGTGTTTAGAGAGGCCGTTTCTGTGATTTGAACTTATGATGCGTAGACTACAATGGAGCATCCTTGCTGTTGCACCAAGGCTCACTTTCTATTTAAGCAATTAAAAAAAAAAATTCAATACCTAAACATTTAAGGATTTCTTATCTATATCTCTTTGCAGAACTTTGATTTTTTTTTTTTGGGTAAGAGCAGAACTTTGACTTGAAACATGGTTCAATAACTAGAATTTCAGACCCTCTTAAATTTGGTGCAAATATGGAAACTTTTAACAAATGGATGAGGATGCACTATGTCGGCATTATTTAAATGAATGTTGTTCAATAGTTTGATGCCATATCGAAACCGTCAAATGGTCTTAAAAACTTTATGACTATCACTGGTTAACATTTTGCTAGTTATATAAAGGGAATATTAGAGGGTTATTTCGGTGGGGAGACTGGCTTTAGAGCCAACATGAGGTGGATGCTAGGCCTATCATGTGTAGCCTGAGAAACCATTTCTTATTCTGCTTTTTTGTTAACTTCAGGAGCCCCTCGTGGAGTTTGACAATGCAAGTCAATTCATATGAATGCAATTACTGCACTGACCAGATTTATGCTAACAGTAGGCTAGTGCTTCTCCCATTAGACTACGAAGTACGAACAGTATGCAGTTATGTACTATTTCCAAAAATTGTCGGTTACAGTTCTTAAAATGTTTATTACAAATTAGAAAAGTTTCAGTTTACATGCAGTCATGCATGTGAATGAAAATACAAGTTTGTATTAGAGTAGTTTTCCCCCCTTCTCTCCTCTGGGTTATCATATCGGAATATTTAACAAAAGCTACATTATATAGATCCAAACCAAGTGCACAGCTTTATGAATAACCTAAATAATCCTGTATGTTATTTGTGAGACACAGCTGCAGCTTCTGGTTATGCTCTAGCATGCATTGGTCGAAGTGCCAAGGAGCATATTCCCTTCTGAATATTGTACAAAGAAGTTGCACTTGAGTCCTATATGCAACTGCATTCAGATGCAGCATAAGATGATGCTAAAGAACACCTTAAATAATTCATTTTCTTGTTTAAAACTATAATTTACACTACCAATGCATGTTTCTGCATGTATATCATCTTTGGAGTTCTCTGAGAATATAAGTTTGCTTCCGAGGAGGTTTTTGTGTCAGAATAATGCCATAAGCAGTTACAATAGTCTTAGAAGTTGAATTTAAGGACAAAGTGATGGCATATCCTGAAAATAATGATTACTTTTTGGTTCAACTATTGTCTGATGTGCTACTCTTGTTTTAGGCTTTTATCTATTCTTTTGTATTCTTTGCAGGTTGTCACGGGAAAAGTAACTGCAAAGGTGAGACTCCTTTCCTCTGTTATAACACTGCTTTGTTTCAAAGAAGAGATCGTACTAAAGCTGTTGCGGAGTTGTCATTGATGATATTCTTTTTTCTGAGTTTGTTTTTTCATATTGCTTATTCAGAATACATGCATCTATGCATGTGCGCACGCACACACACAGACGCAGACACACACATACCAATACAATCCTGTTCTTAGGTCATTCTGCTTTTGTCTCTGCGAATATCTGTTAGAGCTAAAATTGCAGATGCCTAAAAGGATACATGCACATGGTTGCACCATCTTGAAACAACTTCCAAGCTGCATTGTGAACTGATAAAGTGAGGTTGCCGAGCAGATATAATAATCTTTGAAAACCAATCTTGTGACTAAATTGGCTCTGTATAAGTTTTTGGTATTTTATTGTGGTTTTGATGTATTGTATTTGATATTTGATTGGCATCTCTACATAAAAAAAAAAGAATGCATGCTTTGTGGCATACAGATTCGTATATATTATTACTGGATATTGTCATGTGCTGTGCGTGTGACTATTCCTTGACACTGTCAGCATGAATGGTTCATGTGGAAGGTAATATGGACGGTTGTGATCTTCCAATTTGATTGAAGATTTCCATTATTATTCATCTTTTCAATATTTTTGTACTGTCTTTATCTTGTTTCATTCCCTTGCAAATAAATACTAAATTATGTGGAGTATATTTATTAGATATAATGATTATTAGTTGGGTGAAGTATTTGGTTTGTTTTAATCACGTGCATTGTTGATTGTGAAGAAGGAATGTGGAGACAGACATAACTCAGGTCTTTCTGTCTAATTAGAGGACTCAACCGGCACTAATCTTTTAGTATTCCTCTCTCTCTCTCTCTCTCTCTCTCTGTGACTATCTCTCTCCTCTCTCTCTCTTTTTTTAAAGATTAATTAGACAGGTGGCATCTCTGCTACAGTTCTCTGTATAACAGGAGCTAATATGGGGGTGTCACGGGTCCAATGAGTTGCCCTTCTTCTAATACACACTAAAGCTTCAGACCAGAAGACTCAACAAACATTAATCTTTAGTTGTTTCATTCTCTTGCCAAAGCAAAAGGATGTTACTCCAGTTCCTCTTTCTGATTTTGATTCCTCCTCCCTTTCATAATGGTAGAGCAGTTGGTTAGTGGGTCTGCTGATTTTATGACATGAGAATGAACTGCGTTAGTTTTTGTCGAGGATTTGGATCTGGACCATAATATTTGTGTAAATTTGGACTTAGTTTTGATCGGAGTTATACTTTTATATGACATCTTGTAGTTTTTTAATGAGGTCCACCATGTTTTTGGTTCTGTCCAATTTTGCCCAATCTACTTACGTTGTGATTTTATTTATTTTAAATTGGGTAATGCCCAATCTACTTACATTTAGAGGATAGGACAAGCGACTTCAGGGAGGTCACACAGAGAGAGAGAGAGAGAGAGAGAGAGAGAGGGGGGTGGGGGGTGTGGAGCGTGGGATAGGGGGGAAAGATGGGAGCAACTTGAGAAATAATAAGTGTGAGGGTATATTTAACCTAGTTAGCAATAAAGAGCAAAGAAACTTCTGCTGAATCAGAGCTTTATTCCTTCATGCTGGCCAGCTAATGTAGATCTCAGCTTGTTTATTAGCTTAGATTAAAGCCTGCGCTCATCTTGTTTACTAAACAAAGGAGCTTGATTGGCATGCTATTTAACTGAGGCCAGATTGTTGATAAACTTGGTTCACCTGCAGCCCTGCCCATAGGTCAAAACAACTTGTGCCTCTAATTAACACATCCCATAATCATCATTCACATTATGCCAATTTCAAGAATTTGGCACGTCAACTTATTATTTCATGAAATATGAAGGTTGAATAAACACACATATAGAACCTTATCTCTTTAAAATGATGGTTGTCAGTTATGATTTAATGGACTCCTTATTGGATGTAAATATATTGGTAAACATAAATGAAATGCATCCTGTGTACAATTGATGTCTTTATAAACAATCCTGGAGTTACTGTTTCTGTTGTATTGATGTGACTATAAACTATCCCATGATAATTGTGTATGTTATCTTGATTTAGCTTTACAGATGGATGTGAAGGTAGGAAAACATATTTCTAATATAATGAGCTCGATGAATTAGGTGATGTGCTTTTGGAAGGATGTGTGACAGCTGCATGCTTGCAAGACTAGGGGGAGAAATGTTGTGAAACCTATGTATGACCATAAAATGTTGTATGGATGGTGGTATCAGATTGTGATGATGGCACAAGAAAACACAGTTAAGGTTGAAAGTTGAAATGGATTTACACAAATAGAAAGGATAAAGTCATAGTAATAGGAAGAAAAGTGGATGGATGCCTTGATATAGAGGACAGCTAGAGCTTACTGGAAGCTCATATAAGTCGAACATATAGTGGGTAAAAATCATGGGAAACTGGGCCAGTTATTCTGGAATAAAGATTGGAGGATACCTTATTGAGGATAATTAATGAAAGTGTGTGAGCGAATGGGAGTGGACAGGGATTGTGGAAAGCAATAACTTTTCAGGGATGATCTACAAAGACTGGCCTGGAAAGGTCGGATAAATTATTTAATTGTGGTTATGATGATCAATATACATTGCTAGATCACTAGAGATACTGCAAATATCCCCATCATTTTGTTCATTGAAATTGTTTCTCAAGTTCAAGCAAGGACGCGAAAACTTGCTTTGTTCCATAAAACCAATATTTTTAAGTTGATCATGACCTTTCATGTTCACGTAGGGTTCATCCACTACTGCCCCACCAACTTTGTAAGGGATGCCACCAGTTAAGGTCATCTCATAAACACCTTCTCTGAGCTAACAATTAACAGGTTCTGAAGCATATATCAACCTGTTTGCAATTAGTTTCTTTGAATGGTACCTCATCTGAACTGCTTTTTAGCAGATGTTGAACAGGTTCTCATGCATCGCTCTGGCTGGAGTGGCGACGGAGTATCTTCTATTTGGATATTCTGAAGGTGGACTTGCAGACATTGATCAGGTCAGTTCAAAATTCAAACAAAAATGTATTCACTGCGAACTGGTTCTGACTCTCTCATCCCTCCATCCCGTTGCCGGAAACAGTTGGATAAATTACTTAAAAGCCTGGGGTTCACACAGAAGAAAGCGGATTCTCAGGTGAGATGGGCCGTGCTGAATACCATTTTAATACTGCGTCGTCATGAAAGAGCTAGATCACAGTTAGCAGAGGCCATGTCTTCTGGTAAATCAGTGGGGTCTTGCATTGACATAATAGAAAGAAGCATAGATGATGCAGATGTTTGATATAAAAAAAGTTGGAGAAACATGCTATTATGATAGAACTGAGAATGGCTAAACATTGTTACCTTTGATGTTTAAAGTTTTTTTTTGTTAGGGTAGATTTAGTAAATTGCATTTGTAGATAGAAGACCTCCAAGATGCCACACACAAGGGGAAAAATTGTAATTTTATTGCTTAAATTTTCAGATGTTGCTTTCTCGTTGGGTTCGTGGAGCTTCTCAAAAAGAAGAACAAAAAACGAATATGTTGGATGTTCTATCAAATTTTTTGGATGTCAAAAAATTTGTATGCATACCTGTAAAACATTCTTCTGTTAACAAAAGATGATGAAAAATAAAAGGCACATTGGAAAAGATGGATTCCTTTAACAGGATCAGGCCTGAGAGTGGAAAACATTGTTGTATTGGTAACTTCCTCCACAGATCAGGTCACACTTAATTGCAGGGTTAAATTCCATGGCCATATCGCATGTAAAGCACAAGAATCTCAAGATCTGACAAAAATATATATATAAAAAAGTACTTGATTATATCTTCTTTCTGAAGGGAAGCCGGAGTCAGATCGATTTAAAGCAAATAGTAATGCTAATTTCTGGTGAAGTCGCTAGCACAGCAAGGGATTTAACCTCTGTTGTTGTAAATTCAATGAATTGTACCACTATAACTTTGATACGTGCCCATGTTTAGGAGATAATTTAGTCTGCAACGCTTGTGCTTTATTGGAGTCTTGGTCTTGTGACTTATTTGCGCCAAATTTATTTATTAATTTTAGGAGTTTATGGTTGACATCCCTTGGTCTTTATTAGAAAATTTCTTTTCAACTTTGGAACAAAAGATTTAGGTGGAAATTGGAATGGAAGTGGAGTTGACACCCAAGCCACCACTTAATTCCTTCAAAACTTGCCGGGGAATATGAGATACACCTGGGCTTTGGTTAAAGAAATTTCTTCAGTGCAGTTTTAGATTTGTATCGGACTGAAAGAGTGACTAAAATCAAAACAAATAAGATTTGACTAAAAAGTGGACTTGCCTCATGTGATTAGTTATCAATCAAGAAGAAGCTCGCAAGGGGCTGATGCAATACTTAAAAGGGTGATGATAAAAATGCAAACACTTTCTTCAGCCTCAGTTCTCAGTTGTTCTAGTGAGCTGCACTACATAACAAGAATGTAAAATGAGTTGGACTAACTTTAATGCTCCTCTTAAATCAAGATTTTCATCTCAGACCAAGATATTGGCCCTTGTAAGAGTGTTACAATAAGAAATTCCACTTTTAGCATGGTAAAAGCTCAGTTGGATATTGCAACTAATAATTCAGTCATTGTTTATTATATCACTTTTTATGTATCACAATGATGTCTTTGTATCTCATTGCATCATGAACTTTTGTGATTGGATAGGCTCTTCCTAACATTACTTTGAACCTTGTTATCTCATCTGATATAAGCCAACATATTGCAAGATTGGCCAATATGACATCATATATCAGCTAGGGTGTATGAATCTAATATGTATCATTTTAAATCAGATTTTGATTATTTTTTCTTAAATCAGAATCTTGAAAGACACTTAAGTTGATGTCGTGGGATCATGCCGGCACTTATATTATAGTACCCAAGAAAGAAATTTTATTCATCATTTTTTTCTCAAAAAATGAAAAAAAAAAGAATTCAGGAAAGGATCAATGATTAGTCATTTCGTTGATGGATATGTATGGGTTCGGTCCCTTCTCATCTTATTCTCATCCTAGTTCTAAAAAGGAAAAGAAGAGCGCATTTGTATTTACAGTGAGGATGTGTAACCCTAAAGACGGTGTGGACTGTTTCTAAGGGTGCATGGTTTATGTGATATCCCTCCATAATAACCATTTTCCTGACACAACCTCAGATGAGGCGCAATCGAAACTTCAAAGTTGAGATCTTGATCAAGAATCAAGTAAAATCCAGATTTGAACTGCACCAGCATATAAAGTTATCTCAATTCATCAACACAACAGCAATGTTAGTAGTAGACTAGTAGCAGTATTGGGCATTTCAAGACATTTTGGTACAGGCTAGAGGCAAATAGCCATGGAAATATTCATACTACCAGTGGCCCAGAGGGCTAGTGCAATAATCACCCTCACTACTGGATCAAAGCCCATTGAACCCCAGATTGTGATTATTATACTAGTAGGCTAGTGGCAATTGGTGTTTCCTTTTCCTTTTCTTCGAGGAAAAAAGAAGGATGCAGAGAATATGTAGGTAAAATTAAACAAGCAAAATGGATACAAGAAGAAATTATACCCTACACTTATGTGGTCATCAATGCCGACAATCCAATCCGCTTGTTTTTGTAGACCCGATTCATCAACACAAGCGACTGTGATTATTCGCATGCATGGGGGTAGGAATAATTTCCAGGGTATGGGACACACAAATGCAGTCTAAAAGGGTGGTTACATCAATATCCACCAGCCAAAGTATCCATGGTTACAAACAGCAGGTAAGTAGCAATGGTATAATATTTCATGAACAATTATAGGCCTGTGGGAAACAATAAATTTCTAGGAGCTCAAGGACCTCCCTTTCCATGCTACACCAACCACTCAAAACTGGATATCATCTTAACCATCACTAACTTTTGGACTAATTGTTCCCTCTAAAATTTTGGAAGGCATATAGAGTTGCTAATAAAGAAATCCAAACTGAGGCCAGCCATTATTGCAGTCTCTAAGATTATCAGATTTGTTAAATATGGGCAGTAATCAATGGAATCCTTAAGTCAGCCCACTTATGAATTGGGACTGGGATCTTCAGAATTCCATATCCAAATAATAAGCCCAAATCCAATCTTGATCAAAGCCTGAAAAACTGGCATAAGGTTATCCATCAAATCTCGAAATCATCAGAAACTGCTGTTTTAAAGTATTGCTCTTTCTTAGAAGATTATGAAGTCTGCGAAGTTGCAGTTAGGACAAGGCACTTATAATTCTTCTTCGACCTTTTTTCCTTCATCCTCATTTTAATATTATTTCTACCGGCAAATGTGCATGAGCTGCTCTTTTGTTCCATGCAACCTACAATGGAAGGGTAGGCTCGAGCCTCCTTCAAGACCTATGGAAAAATTTTAACATTTATCAAATTTGTTGTATAATTTGCTTTGTTTGGGTTGTTCAAATGGCCGAATTAGTTATTTTATTTCTTGAATATTGTACTACAGCAATTTGTTTGATGGCCCGGTCCGGCCCATCATTGAGTCGGCCCAGGTCCCAACCAACCAAAAAAAAAAAAAAAAAAAACGAATGAAGAAGACTCAGCTGGGAGTCTTCTTCCTCCGATCCCGTCGGAGACGAAGCCGATTCCGGGGAGGATTCGGCCTCCCTCCGCTCTATTTGGAGGCACGAAACCCCTCCAAGCAGACCATGACGAGCCGGGCTCTCTTCCTCTCTCTTTATCCTGATTTTCGCCGGATCCCTTTTATTGTGTCCAGCAGAAATTGGGGCCGGAGACGCCACCGGAAACGAGGTAAAAGCCCCTGCCTTCCTTCTGTTTCTCTTCCCCTTCTTCCTGTGGCTTTGGGTGCCGTCGCCGGCCATCGGGTTAGCCGGAAATCGACCTAAGAAGACCTTCCTCCACTTCCCCTGTTTTCGGTCCATTTTTCCCTCTTTTCCAGTCAGCGATGCCGTCGCCTCTTGATCCCGGACTCTTGGTCGAGTCCCATAGCCTCCCTACGACACTTCCCGGCGAAGTCATGGCCGCCAGTGAACGGCCATGGACCGAAAACTCAAAGAATGGCCTGGATCCCCTGTTTTAGGCCTTGTTCCATGATTTTCCACCAGCCGATCCTCGCCGCCGGCCATCCGCTGCTCCACCGCCGTCGTCCGCTTTCTGCCGTCGTCCGTCGCCGATTCTCCGGCGACTAGCCACCACCCGCATTACGCCCCTGTTCGACCAAGAAAGGAAGAAGAAAGAAGAGAAGAAGAAGAAAAAAAAAAAAACCCTTACTCTCTCTCTCCTCTCTCTCTCGTGCCTTCTCTATCCTCTCTCTCTCTCTATCTCTCTATTCGATCCATGGACCTTGCTACAAATTTAAGACGATATCTGAAATCGCTTTAATATCTGTGCAGTCTGTCCAATTATTTGGATCATATTGAGTATTTTAAAATTTATTATTGATGAACATACTGATTGATTTTGATCTTAATTCAATTTATGTGCCATGATTCTTTGATTGAGTCGTTTAGATCTGATCCTTGATTAGGAGACCATGAATACATCAGTGCCTGGATAGTCTAGTTCACTGACCATCAAATTTATAATTTTTTTCTTATGATTGAATTTATTGAATAAAATTAATTATATTTTTTATATATTAAATTGATTCGATAAATTTGTCTAACAAAGTTTGAAGGGATTGGACGAAAGAGGTAAGTAATCCGATATTTCTTACTTGTTTTCAAATTATCGGATGTTTTCAATGCTTTAGACTTTATGTAATAATATAAAAAAATATTTGACATCGATGATTCTATATTTTTTAAATTAAGGATCAAATATATGATATTGCATAAATCATGTATTGTCATAAAAAATATGATTTTATAGATATTCTAATATTAATGATTTGTTTATGAACTATGAACTATATATGAAAATCTATATAATTATTATGAAAACACTGATTTCATAATTGTTTCACTTTATAGATTTTGAACTTTGCAAAGTCGTTAAATATTTTTCAAATATTTATCTATAATATAAAAATATATTTTAAGAAAATATAATTTAAGAAGTATGACTATGAGATCTCAAATAGCTATATATGATCCCGTCAGTGGGTTATAGTAGTTGATATATGGCTCTCACCAGTGGCTTAAAGTAGCTCGGCATATAGACCTCGCCGGCAGATTATAGTAACTTGGTATATGACTTTCGTCAATAGATTATAGTAATTGCATGATTTGATTATGATCCTATCATGGGTATGACAGTGACTTTAGCATTTAGTCTGAGAGAACCGGTGAGAATCATAATGTGATAAAATGATAGATGATTTATGACTTTATTTATAAAGTTAACATAATTTATAAATTTATTTATGTTATATATCAAAAATTATGTTTATAAAAATTATATGATTTACGTATGTGCAAGCCCATGATTTATATATGATATATTGTTATTATAAAAATTTTATTTTATAATGATAATTATCTTTTTTTAAAGATTTATTGGCGCATGTATAAAATTATGTTTGATTCGGATAAGATAGTACAAGGTTTATTTACTGAGTTAATATAGTTCATACCTTTTTATTTGAACCGATGAAAGATTCAATTTTAGATTCTGCATAGCAAATATGAAAATTTATAGTGGAAACATAATTTATTTGATGATTATAACTAATAGATAATTATTTATGAATTTTGAGATATAGATTTGATATTTGATTTTGGATACAAATGTTTTGAACTAATCTTAGTTATTTATTTGATGAATGATGAAATTGAATCACTTATTATTATGATGAATTTTAGTTGATTATGATTGATTCACTTCATATTATCGAAGCTATCATCTTTCAATAGTATGTCCGTATTATATTTTATTTGAAATATGATAATTTATATTATATATTACTATTATTGCCGCCTTATTGATCAAAACCCTGGCCATTGCACTCACAATTGTAAAAAA
>KE504824.1:336486-361391 GCA_000441515.1 Elaeis oleifera
AAAAAAAAAAAAAAAAAAAGAAAAAAAGAAAAGAAAAGAAAAGAAAGAAAAGGCAATGATGATCCTTTATGGTGCACTAGTGCCATTGCTGCTGTGTAGCCATGAATAGCCACCACCAAGAGACGAACAGCCAATTAACAATGCACGCCAAATACGACACGGCCCCTGCTCGTGGACTCCTTGTTTGATGGCTGTCCATCTTCTGGTGGCGGCCATCCATGGGATCACGATTGCAGTGCAATCTTTGGTGCTATGTATGCATCGCAAAAAATCTATGCTCAAAAAAGACAATAACTTAGAAACTCTTTGACGCGGACCAAGAAAATGGAAAAAGGAAATGCGAGGCGATGACATCCAAATTATAAATGAATTGATGCACACGGTAGAGAAATAAGTGAAAGGAGGATTAAATAATATCTAACATGTTTCGAAATGCTGGTCAAAACCGTTTTGCTTTCCCGTTTTGTTCATACATTTTCTGTTTTTGAACTACAGCATAACTGGGGATGGTCGCTTCCAAGAGCTTTTATCAGCTTCATAAGCTGGCGTTAAAAGCATCTTTACCTCATACCTTTCCACAGTGTCATATTACATAAGAATTTTACTTAAAATAATGCTCTTTAATTCAGTGCAAACCAAAGCTAACTATGAGTTTAATTCATACTCAATTTGAAGTTGCCTTCTACTTCAGTGAATTAGATGATCATGGTGTAGTTTTATATCCTTTTTGATTGATAGAATTTTAAGGATTCTTCAAACTTTCTATCGGTAGAATCCTACAAATTCTTCAAACCTTCCATATTTACTTGCATACTTACCATGATTATTTAGTCAATTTGAGCACACATGCTAAATTATTTATAAATATACTGAATTTGTATACATAATGTGTATATATTTACATTTAGTCACTATGTTCAATAAAATCAGACCATTCTAATTATCTTTCTTTATGGTACCAGAGCCTACAGGTTCCTAGGTTTATATATCTTTTTACAATATATTTCTTGCTTTTGTTCTCATATATTCATAAATATATTTACTCTCTATGCTGTCATATGGAGTCATTCATATCAAATAATGAAATCTTTACCTCTTCTCCATACTATCCACACTTATCTAATAATTCAGGTGTACTTTTAGTATCTTATTTCTTGATAGTGATAGCTATTTTATTTGGAAAAAGCCATGGGAAATGCCCTTCTTGTTAGAAATAGATATTATTTTGGTCATGGATCCTTGTTAAAACCAACAGCCCCTCTCTTCGATGTCCAAGCTTAGAAAAAAATATAATTTCATAATTGTTTCATGAATTTTCAATTCTTTGTCAAGAGATCTTCACAATAATGCTGCTTACGTTGACATAGTTTAAGAAATATAGAAGGATCTTGAAAAATGGTTCTCTCAAGCAAATGAGATCTAAATTTATCAACTTCGTCGTGACATTGCCTTACATGAATAAAGGCAACAATCTATCATGGCATCTTTACCACTCTTAAGGGTTACTAGGATAAGCTTGGAACCTACACAACAAATCTGAACCTACAAGTGTGGAATATCAAAAGAGCTTATCATCATAATTAAGTGTGAGAAAGTTCATCAACTTTTGATGGACTTAGATTATAATTTTGCCATCATTCATACACAAATATTAGTAATGGATCTTTTTGCTAAACAAAGCCTACTCCTTAATTTTTTAGCATGCCTTATGTTGAAGCAGTAGTGCTCAATATTGCCAAAGAGAGCGGATGTAATAGTGAGAAAAATATGAGCAAAATAAAAAAATTTCTTATACTTACTGTTGGTTATCCAATTATACTAAAATGACTTGCTATAAACTTGTTGGTTATCTTCCAAATTAAGCACCATAAAGTGCAATTCTAATAAGGTTGTGTAGAACACCAAGCACCAAGAAACTAGGCTGCGCTACTCAAGTGTCTTACTATTCTGTTGCTGTTGCTATCACTAATGATATTTCTTGCATTGCTAGTGAAGATGCTGAAGCCTTTCTTATGTCTGGGTTAACTGTTAGCTAGTACAAACAACTCATAAATCCCCTCAATCAAGATAAATAATCATTTTAAGCTAATTTTGTTACTAAGAGATATTGCAACCATATTTTTTTGAAACTGATGATTGAGTTATGGATAGTGGGCCTTTGGATCATATGACACCTAATCTCTCTAATATGACAAATATCATTGAGTGCCTTGACATCAAACTTATTAAACTATCTAATTGCGCTTGTGTCTTAATCTCCTATACCAGTAAAATCCACTTATCATCTGATATACCGCTATATATTGTTTGTGCATTCTAAATATTTGCTTCAATCTGTTATAATAGGGAGCAAACTAACCGACGTCTTGAATTATGATGTTCTATTTTTCCAACCTTTATATAACTCAGGACCTTATCTTGAAGAAGCTGATTGGAGTGGGAGAGATGTGTGATAGTGTGTATCACTTTATTCAACTACTTGCTAAAAGAGCATTATCAATAGCATGCATATTATCTTTTTTTCATTATGGTACTTACGCTTTGGTTATCCTTTATCAGTCTGTTTATCTTCTCTTTTTGGTACTCTTTTTAACATACTTTTTGATAGTGATTTTCATCATGAGACTTGCCATTTGTCATGACAAACTCAAAATCTATTCTATTAAGTAATAATAAAAGTGAATGTTACTTTGCTTTAATTCATTGTGATATTTGGGATGAATATTGCACACCCTCACATATTGATGTACATTACTTTTTATTATTGTAGATAACTATTCTATGTATACCTGGGTATATTTAATGAAACACAAATATGAAACTTCCATCTTTATCAAGATATTTTATGCTATGGTTCAAATTCAATTTAACTATTCTTTAGGGTCATTAGAACTAATAATGGTTTGGATTTTACATCCATGCACACTTATTTCATGAAAATAACACAATGCATCAATTAACATGTGTGGACCCATCCCAACAAAATACGATAGCTAGATGCGAACATCATCATCTTCTTGAAGTTGCTCATGCCTTGCATTTTGAAGTAAATTTGCCATTGTCTTTTTGGAGTGGATGTGTTTTACTTCAGCATACTTGATTAATCGTCTCCCTTCATCTATCCTATTTGGAAAAACACCTCTTGAACTGTTATTAAAAAGCCCACATGACTGTCACCAATTACATGCCCTTGGTTGTCTTTATTATGCATATAATCATACCCATAATTGACATAAGTTTATTCCGTGGGCTACTCGCTATAGTTTTTAGGATACTTTTTTGGTCAAAAGGACTATAGGATTTATGATTTTGAAATTCGTCAAAGTTTTGTTTCTCACAATGCTAAATTTGATGAAACAATCTTTCCATTTAAAGACAAGCCTGATTTGCATTTGGAACCTATAGTTTCCTTACCCATCTTTGATTTTGAAGATGACTATGTTGTGATGACAACCTCTATTTTAACCAATGGTGTTTAAAACCAACCTCCTGGATGAATCTAGTCACCAAACAGTACCTTGCATCATTCTAATCGAACTCATACTCATCTTTCATACCTTAAGGATTATGTTTGCTCAGTCTCTAATGATACACCTTAATACATCTCTCCACAACCAATAGTAGATTCAAGTATGACTTATCCTATCTTCTCATGCGTCTCTTTTTCTCATTTTCTTCCTCATACTTTGCTTTCTTTTCAGCGATCTCCTCCAATGATGAGCCCACTAATTATTCATATGCAATTAAAGACCTTTATTGATGAGAAACTATGGCATCCGACTAGAAGTATTAGAAAAGAATAATACATGATCTTTAGTATCTCTTCCTTTAGGCAAAATTTTTATTGGATGCAAATAGATTTACAAAATCAAGTATAAATTCGGTGATACTATTAAGCGATATAAAGCTTGCCTTATTGCTAAGGATTACACACAGACTGAAGAAATTGATTATCATAGAATATTTGCACCGATTACGAAACTAGTTACGGTCTGATGCCTTCTTGATGTTGCATTCATCCATGATTAATTTTTGTACCAACTTGATGTCAACAATGTATTTTTTCATGGTGACTTACATGAAGATGTGTATATACATTTATCATTGGATTCAGCACGATAAAGGGAGCATCATGTTTATAAATTACACAAGTCTGTCTATGGTATAAAATAAGCCTCACAGAATTGGTTTGAGAAGTTTACCTTTATCATCAAAGTAGTAGGTTATAAGTAATCTAATGTAAATTACTCATTTTTTACACTCAATATTGATTCAAGTTTATAGCAATCCTTATATATGTTGATGATATTATTGTGACTGATAGAAATCCTCAACAAATTGTCATGCTCAAATAGTTCTTAAATACTCATTTTTACATCAAGGATCATCACTCCCTAAAATAGTTTCTTGGAATTGAAGTGGCACACACTTCTAAAGGTATTTCTCTTAGTCAACTAAGTATACACCGGATATTCTTTCTGAAATTGGATTGTTAAGTGCCAAACTAGGTGATTTTCCCATGGAACAGAAGTTGAGACTTATTGATGATGGTGCTACACTGGAGGATCCTTCCTCCTATAGGCGGTTGGTTGGTTGCTTAATTGTTTGGCAATCATCAAATCAAAAATATATACTCGTATATTTGATTCACATTCTTAGTCAATTTATGCAAAATTCAAAGAAGCCAATGCTGCCATCGGTGTATTGTGCTTTCAAAATCATCTCTTGGTAAATGATTACTACTTCCATCCTCTAGTGATGTCCCTTTGTGTGCTTATGTTAATTTGGATTGCGCTCCTTGTCCTATGACTAAGCAGTCTACTGCTGGTTATTTCATCCTTTTAGGATCTTCTTCTATTTTATAGATGTCAAAGAAATAATCCAGTCTCCTACTTATCTATTGTAGTTGAATATAGATCTATAGTAGCTGCTACATGTAAATTGTTATGACTTAAATTTCTATTATCTGATCTTGATGTTGCACATATCTAGTCTGTGAAGCTTTACTAGGATAATCAAGCTCAACTGTATATTGTCGCTAATCCAATATGTACTATTTTACGAACATATTGAGCACATTGAAATTGATTGCTACCTAGTTCATGAACATATTTAAATGCGTAAACATCTCTACTGCACCTGTTCTTAATGATCATTATTTGTTGACATATTCACCAAGGAATTAGGACATGATCAATTTCTTCTTCTTCGTGGCAAGTTGGGTGTAATGAAACTTTATACTCCAACTTGAAAGAAAGTGATAGAATCTCAAAGATTCTTCAAACTTGCCACATTTACTTGGTTAACTTGGGCAATTTTGCTATGGATAGATTTATGAGATATGATAGAATCCAAAGTTATTTATGAGATTTGTACACATGTTGAATTTATACACATGATCTATATATATATATACATACACCTAGCTGCCATGCTCAATAAAATCAGGCTATTCTGGTCATTCTTTTTTTTTTCACTTTTTCCGCAGCCTATCAGGATTTGAACAAAGAAACAACCAAGAAAGGTCAGAGTTGTTAAGAGTGGCGTGTGGCATCCGAGTGAAAAGTTCTGAAAGTTACCAAATAAAGTTCGTCAATCCCTCTCCTCTTCAATGATGGCACCACCAGTACCACAGGCACTCATTCCCCTCAAACCCATCTTTATTTGTTTTCCTTCTGTTTCTTAGTGTTTTTATTTTATTTTATTTTATTTTTTTAATAGATTCCAAATGTTGAAAGCAACGGAGTTGATCTCAGCAGCAAGAAGGCAGCTGCAGTGACCAAGCGCAGAGTGCAGTGCAACCCACTTCTACTGGAAAACAAGACATCCATAAGAGGAGTCATAGGCGAGCTGCTGAAAACGACCAATGGGGAGAAGCCTCTCGTCTCTTTGGGCATCGGCGATGCCTCATCGTCTCCATGCTTTCAGAAGGGGAAGGAGCGGTTCGCAGCGGCCGTCGCTGATGCCGTGTCGTCGTCATCGTTTGACTGCTACGCTCCCTCCTATGGCTTCCCCTCCGCCCGCCGGTGAGATCACACATCTCCTGTGGAAAAGCTTCAACATTAGATAATGTCCCCTTGCAGACAATAATGTGTGAAGTCCCAAAGATCTAGCTTGTCCTTTAAGAACTGGTATACAATTCAGTGATGCATGGAAGTACGTCCAAGTTCAACCGACCCTTTATGGCAGTCAGCTGATGATACTTATAATGGGTCGAGGTCCAACTTTTAAGTTCAGTACTACTCAATTTTAGGATATTTAGGGATCTTTCGATGATTTTACCTCAAGTCTAACTATAGGACAGATAATAATCATAATTGTATATCATATATTCAAATTTGACGTGTATCAAATATTTAGTAAATATATATTATCTTTTTTTTCTATCTAGCTCAAAAAATAAAATCATCTAGGAATATATAATTATAAATTACTTTTAAAATCTTTTCCTGCAAATAGTTTTAACTTTTTCTGCAAAATCCTTTTTTTCAACTAAATTGAATTTTTAATCTTTGAGTGGGGAAAACCTACAAGAGAAGAAAAGTGAAGGAGAAAATAAAGACAATGGAGCAAAAAATAGGAGCTTAGCTATAATATACAGTTTAAAAAAAAAATCTAAACAGTTATGCTTATGAAAAAAAATTCTAAGCGATAGGGATGCGAACAATGTAGTTGACTCGATGGTTGTCTTTATTGTTGAATACTTTGGTGGAACTTTATAAATGGCTTTCTTTAACATTCTCATTTAGTTTGGAGATGTTTGTTTTTTCTCCATTGAATGCATTCATAGTAGGCCATCTGGTTAATTAAAAAAAAAATACATGAATAGTGTGGGTTTCCTATTAGTTTAGCACTATTTTAAAACAGCCTAAATTAATAAATGACATCATGCCCAGCCATCCATCCTCCTTACGTGCATCACACTTTCGTAGATGATGTACCTTATTTAGTATATCCATATATATCTAAAAGCCTTGTCATTTGATAAAATAAGCAACAATAATATTTTTATTTGGATTCTAACAGAGCAGTGGCGGAATACCTGTCAAGGGAAATAGAACATGAGATCAGGGAAGGTGACGTGTATTTAACGGTGGGAGGAACGCAGGCGATCCATGTGTGCATGACGGTGTTGGCCAGCCCTGGAGCCAACGTGCTGCTGCCTCAGCCTGGCTTCAGCCCCTACGTGGCTGCCTGCGAGCTCTACGGCATCGAACCTCGCTTCTACCACCTCCAGCCCCACCATGGCTGGGAGCTCGACCTCGCCCAGGTGCGCTCGCTGGTCGACGTCAACACCGTTGGCATTGTCATCATCAACCCAACAACCCCTGTGGTGCCGTCTTTCCTCCGACCACCTCCACCAGGTCAGCCATGGTTACTTCCACTACTGCTGCTACTACTCTACTCCTCTCTCTCTGTCCCCCCCTCTCTCTCTCTCTCTCTCTCTCTCTTCTCTCCATCTATATCTACATACACATGCACATTGTTTTTAATTTCATTAATTTATAAGTTGGTATGTTTTGATCCAAGTATTTCAAATACTATCAACTTATTGGAAAAAGAAGGATTTCATAAATACCCTAGAAAAGATATTTGTAGTTATTTAGAAGTGGAAAGTGAAAAGTGTTTCCCTTAAAAAATGAAAATGAAAGTGTGCACATGCTAGTTGGAGGTTATAAAATGGGAATAATATCTCCCATTTGATATTTTCATCATTCATGGTGTTGAAGTAATTTTCAATTTAGATATTCATGTTGGTTTTAACAGCATTTTAATTCTGTGAATAAGAGCATTATAATATGATGCTAATTTTCCAGGCCATGACATGCTTGCTTTTATTCTTGACATGAGATCTCCTTTGCTCCCATGTTAGTCAATTGCCAGAGTGTGTTTGGCTATTAGATTAACAAGCAAATAGCTTACAGGCTCAATTTTCATTT
This sequence comes from Elaeis oleifera, assembly GCA_000441515.1. Lineage (NCBI taxonomy): Eukaryota > Viridiplantae > Streptophyta > Magnoliopsida > Arecales > Arecaceae > Elaeis > Elaeis oleifera. Next base: position 344,427 of record KE504824.1, read on the forward strand.
CATATTGCTTTTGTTGCTGTTGTTGTCGTTGCAGATTGCCAAAACTGCAAGAGACTTGAATATCCCTATAATTGCTGATGAGTTATATGGGCATATGGTCTATGGTGATAGCAAATTTGTGCCCCTGGCCTCTTTTGCTCATTTGACACCAGTTATTACCATAGGAGCTTTGTCAAAGCGTTGGATGGTTCCTGGATGGCGTCTTGGATGGATAGCCATATGCGATCCTAATGAGACTTTTAAACAAGTATGGCGCAGCAAACACTTCCAAATTATTGACTTCGTTTCGTTTCAAATGTTGTTTAAACCTTTTAAATTGGCTTTAACTATGGGGCACCACCCAAAGCATTTGATTGCCATCACAGAAGCTATCCCAAATTAAATTTTCCAACTCTTATGCAATTCTTGTACAAATTCTAATAATGTTGAGGCATGCTTCTTATTTCTTTGCTGTGAAAGGTCAAGGTGGCAATTGAGATGCTTTTGAATGTAACATCAGGTCCAGCTTCTGTAATTCAGGTTTAACTGTGAGCTACTTTTGCTCTCTTTCTTTACCCATGCTGGTATAACAGTACTCATTCATGCGACCTTTCACAACAGGCAGCAGTTCCTAGTATTCTTTCTGATTCACATGAAGAATTTCACAAGAATGTCCTCGCAATATTGGGGTCCTCAGCTGAAACACTTCATACAAGAATTGATCAAATTGAAGCACTGCAATGTTACTCAAGGCCTCAGGGTTCAATGTTCATGATGGTTGTCTTTTAATTCATATGTATCTTTGCTGTTAGCTTACTAAGTTCAGACCTAACTATTTTTGTTAATGGTACAGGTTGAAGTCAACACAACCCTTCTAGTTGGCATAAAGAATGACATGGACTTTGCTAGGGAGTTGATAAAAGAAGAATCTGTCTTGGTGCTACCAGGTTAGAATGCATATTCCTTCCATCAATCATATAGTTTTAATCATGTGGCATTGGCTATTCTTTGTTATTGCAATTAAAATTAGAGCAACAGGAAAGAGTCTAGGTTGGAATTTGAGAACGTCCAATGTATCGTGGCAATTAAGCTTTTCAAGTGGAAATAAAAAGTTGTTTTGAAAAAAATCTAGTGGTAGCTCCAGAAGTAGAAAATGCCACTGTAAGTAATAATTGCGTCAAGCTAAAGAACTAACTATGCTTCCTGGAGCATAAAGCTTTGTGCAAGTTTCCCCATAATTCAGCAATTCAGGAGTCTTACACAAAAAATATGAATTAAGCCAATGATGCTATCTAGTTGCTGACGACAAGTCAGTGTTGGTTCATAGGCATCAAACTAGATCTAAACCATGTGATCTTCAATCAAGTACACGGTAAATAATTTGTGGTAAAGGCTTCAGTTCAATTTTATAGATTAGTGGTTTTTGTTCCCTTTTTTGAGTGAAAGATAGACTTCTAGTTCTCACACATGGATTCTTCAGTCTTGGAATTAGGATTAGGCCCACAGGTTTGAGTCTGTCTGGTGATCTTCACCCTCATTGAGCCTGATATTTTAGGACCAAGGCAATGGTAGGAATCTTAAAATCATCATAGGTTTTGATGACCCGAAATAAGCAAGAGAAATTGGGCAAGAAGGTCAGAATTGCTCTAGTCATCATTATGTATATAAATGCTTGTTTTTTTCATTCGAACCTAATTTTCTCCATCCATGATACTGAGTCCTTTTGCTCTCTTAGTACTAGAAAATGTATTTCTATGAGAGTCAGGAGAATTGTTAGGGGACAAAAATGCATACGAGATCTTTGCATTACGAAAATTTGCAGATTGAGCAGGGGTACATTTTTCTGAGTTATGCGAAGGTAAGATTTATTCCTTAACTATATGAGTCATGACCGATCAGCACAGACAAGGATCGTCTAGATGTTCTAAAGCTCTGGCTAAAATGTTCTGTTTCTCAATAGGGTAGAGCAAAACTAACTCCTGAAATATCTACGTTCTGTTATTTAGTTAAGTTTGGCTCTTCCAGCATTGCTTATTCCTTGAACAACTGTACAATAAATACTTGTTCAGGCTTTCAGGAGACTGTTCCAGCCGTTACGTTCAGGATAGGCATTTCCATCCAGTCTTGGCCACAAAGTATATAATGTTATGAAAGATTTTAACTTATTTTTGACAATCATGTTTTGCTTTTTACTATAGGCTGATATATCGTTTAAAACTGGAACCTTGTCATGTTGTTGCTTCAGTTCTTTCACCTAGATAAGGTAGACTATATCGTGGAAATCTTAAATATAAAATTTTAGACTTGTTCTTTAAAGATAGTCACTTTGACCGACAAGTTTGCCATTGACCATGTAAAAGTGATGGATAGTCTCAGCAATCCATACGTAAGCAAAGAGATGGATGATGGTATCCATGCTAGCATCATTTGATCAGAACAGTTAAGTCTTTTAGCTTCTGACCTCCTCCTTTGTGTTGATAATAACTTCTGTATGTGTGGAAATTTGATTTCCACTTGGTTTTTACCAGAGTTTGACACTTGCAATGCATTAACAGAGCTGGATTATTCCTTTGGTGCATGCAGCCTCCATGATGGGCTTGGGTGTTCTGTTCTGATGGTAGAATAGATACCTATATCTATTTTCAGTGTGCAAGTGCTGCTTTATTGATTGTGAATTTAATGTCACTTAGGTTTTGTCATTGGTTTGAAGAACTGGGTGAGGATATTCTTCGGTGTTTCTCCCGATCTACTAACTGAGGCTTGCGACAGGATCGAGTCCTTCTGCAAGAGGCGACACCCATCAAATTTGACCTGTTAAAGTCGTACAAATTATACAAGCCTTATTTGCTCAGCATTAAATCCAACTTAAATCCAATTTTGAGTCATTCTTAGGTCCTTATGAGCATATGAGATTCAAAGGTAATTGCAGCTGCTTGTAGTGAACTTTAGAATTGAAATAATGGTTATCTCTATTTTTGTATTTGTGTTGGAAGCTGGTATTCAGAGTGCAAGGAAAAAACAGCATCCAAGGGTGGTCATGAGGAATAGATTGCGGTCGCATCTGATGCAGTTGACACTCTCCAAATGCATTCTTTCTATTGGACAGTGTCATTACTAAAAGCTACTTGTTTCATATAATCATGTATTGATATCTATCGCATGCATATGAGTTTTCAAAGTTATGCTTCTAAAGAATGTCAAAACAAGACAAATCTAGCCCAGATACATGGCCTGTTGATCTTTGTTGATAATAAGGGTTTATTCAAATAATATTATTTTAAAATATTCATCTAAATATTCTTTGTTTAATTTTCTAACAAACTACCCTACCAAAGTCCATGTTGCACTACAACTGCAAAACTCCTGCCCCTTCAGTGTTTCATTTTAAAATGCATGGGATCTAGTTCATTTTATTTCTCCTTCACACACGCCTTCCATCTCCTTCCCATGTCTCTATTTATGTCCATCTCTCTACGCTACAAAGTCAAAACTGAAGACCACAAGATCCTTGAAATCGGCATTGTAACTAAAATGTAGTAAGAAAACCTATTCCACTCTTTTTCTTCTCTCTCACTTAAGAAGAAGAAGATTGTCTTGAGATTTCAAGGATAAACCTTTTTTAATCAATTTGCTTTCAATTCCCCGAATTCTTTGATCAGCAGCAATTTGGTAGCATTGTTTTGATGTTCATCCGAATTGTGAAATGTCTTCCCATCCCAGGAGGAGCTCTACAAGTGGAATTTAGGGAACTTTGCAAATGTTTCTCCTTGCATTGCTGACTACTCGTGTGTAAAAATCACCTAGGTCTTATACTTCATGTTATTTGTAGCCAAGGTTTTAAATTCCAGCAGGATGGGTGGCATCTCAATCTCATCCCATTTCTATGAGAAAACGGGAATAGGATAGGCTTGGAATTCTGAAATCCATCCATGTAGAGGAGGAGAGGAGAGGAGAAAAGAAGAAGCAAAGGAAGGGACAAGTAAAAAAAGAAGAAAAGAAAGGAATGCAAGGAAAAAAAAAGGAGAAAATAAAGAATAGAAAGAAAGAACAATAAAGGAAAGGAAAGAAAAAAAAGAAAGTGGAGAGAGATAGAGAATATCGGATTCTCGATTAGGAATGCTACTAATTAGACGAGATGAGAAAGTGGGGCATCCTATTCCATAAAAAATCAATGTATCTTGTCCCATAAAATTTTAAATCTTATTTGTAATTTTCTATTCATTCTGTAAATGAAAATTGCATCAGCAACAGTCCAAGAGCTCATCCAAATAAGCCTATTTAAGCTTTTGTAAGACTTTGTTTAAGCCCTAGTGTCTTTGCTAAACAAATTAATCATAAATATTACAATCGGCCTATAATCAATTCAAATAAACGTACAATGTCCTCTAGTCTATATAGACTATAAGTTAGATCTATTTTGATACTATTTATAACAATCCAAGACTTTATCTTAAAAGACTAAGTAGAATGTATTATTTGAGTATTTTAGTCTTGCATAAGTATCCATGATCTCCCAGCATATAACTAATGTGGGATTAAATGTGTGATCGTATGTACCTTTGTATGATTCTACTTAGTCTATATGATAGACGTTTAAATGAGACACTCTATATGATAGACATTTAAACGAGACACTTTTAAGCTATTGTCCTATTAAATTGCTTGTCTCATATTATTCATCTTACTAAAAACTACTTCAAAATGTTAAAAATAATTTATTTTCATTGATGAAAGTGATATAATATACTCCTTAATTTGTTTCTTGAAATAAATTTCTTTAATCAAATCACAATAATTTGTCTTCATCAAATTACACCAAATAATTCTCCTTTTTCTTACATCTAGGACAACTCTTCCTTTATTAAACCTAAAATATTCTGCAACTCCTTATTGAAAACAAATATTTATTCTTTATAATTAAATTCTTTAATTTTACTCTTAGACGTGATGCATGTCGTATGTATTGCTTTACAAGAAGCAAGTCCAACAAAAGGTAAATAGAAAACTAATAACCTTTAGGGCATGCTTAGGATTTATATAATCTTAGGATAAAATTTATGATGGGATGTAGGTTTTGATTCTATAGCATTATAAGTGAAATCTTAAGATCTATTTAGATGATCGAGCCTAAAATCTCATAGAAATCATGGGTTTGTGTTTTTACAATTACCTAACTAGATTTGTCTTTATAAATATCCAAAAAACTATTACAGTGGGCTGGCTTAAATCCCATAGATAGGTAGGGCTGGAAGTGGGCTCGGGTCGGTTCGAGACCCATCGGGTTGGGTCGATTTTGGATTGGGCTTTGGACTCGGTCCGAAATCATTCAGGACAGACTAGAGCCAAAAAAAAGAGCCCATTTTGCTTCAGGTTGGGCTCAGGCAGACTTTTGGCTCAGTCCGAGCCCGATCCGGGTTCAAGCTAGAAACTCAGCCCAAAGTTCTGCCCAAACCTCCAGCTAGTTCTATTATGGAAGATTTGCAGCCAATATGAAACCTCTTTTGGACATCATCGATGGTGGAAGATTCCGATGCTGCTCTAAACCCTTGTCCTCCATCTACCGTCGCTGTCGATAGCGACTTCACCCGTCGGACCACTAGACTAGGCACCAAGCACCTCCTCCTCACGTTCTCCGTTCTCTTCTTCCTCTCAGGTATTTCCCTCCCTCTCTCCATTTTTAAGGCTCCTCCTCTCGTTCTCTCCCTATCTCTAAATCCTGTCTCCCTTCGGCCCCTAGGCCTCTCTTTCTTCTTAAATCCATGGAAATCTACCGATCTCCCATTCCCTTTCGCTCCATCGACTCCCTCTCAAGCTGCCTCCAGTCAGACCACCCCACTCTCCCTTGTCGCTTCCAAGCCGTCCTTCTTTGCTCAAATGCCGATCGATTCTTGCCGATCAGTTGGGATCCCTGATCTCAGAAGATCTGGTGAAAAGAACCAGCAACAATCCGATCTGTAGTGACTGCAGAAAGAACTTTTCGTCTCGATGACGATCGATTTTGGTGCGGGATGCGTTCGGAGCTCTATTGGTGCGGGCGATGTCTGCCTACTAGACCACCGACCTTCATGCCAAGTGTGATTCCCTTTCTGCAGCCGTCTTCGCCACCTCCACCGTCGCCTGCCTTGCCCTTGCCCTCCACCTGCGTCTCTTCCTCGCTGAGCTTCCCTTTGCTGGCACCATTGTCCTCTAGGGCCTCTAGTCCCTCCAGTCCGGGCTCTCCCTCTACGTGGATGCCTTCATCTCCGATGGCTGCCATCGCTCTCGATATCCCTCTCGGCTCTGCCACCCATAGAGCCTCGTCCGATTGTGGACTGGTCCAATCGGGCTTGGGTCTGAATCTTTTAGAAAATTTCGGACTTAAGTCCGATCCGAAGTTTGAAAAAATTCGGGCCCGAATCGGATGGGGGTATAGTTCGATCCGATTCGATCCACTTCTAGCCTTATAGGTAGAAATATAAGACTTTGATGGATCCTTTCTTTTCTCTTCTTATGAAATTTGGACTGGTTCGTTGCAATGATTTGCTAGATATATATAAAAATAAATTGAATTAGATCTTATACAGGTCTGTATTGGTTCAAGTCTATAATTTTTAAAGAATTTTGAGTCCAGTCATCGGAATGGACACTTATTAGAAAAAAACTTTCGTGTAATTAATCTCATCGTATATTTAAATAATAAATTAAAATTTCATTTTTCCGTACACTTTCACCCTCCTCTAGTGCCTTGCGTTACTTTAATATAACAATTATAAAGTGGGGCAAAGAGTTGATGGTTTGACATTGACCTTTGAGGCCGACACAACATGAGAAATCGTGCCATTACACATCAGTTACAACAAAGACTTGCATTAAAAAAAAAAAAAAAAAAAAGCAGCAAATGTCCATGCATACATCTTAACAATGGGTTCCTGTTCTATCTTTGGCTTCTTTCATGATGTGGACGGTTGGCGCCCTGCATTAGCTCTCAAAACACTTCAAACTCTCGGGGGCATTTGTCTTCACGAAATAACCATTGCACAATCAAATAGGGATGCGTGCGAGAAAAGATGCATCAATCTTTTGCACGAAAGATACGACCTCTATCCCTTGATAATTAGACCTTTTGTGCTGTCTTTGCCTTAATGGGCACAAGCTCTTATTAAAATTTTACAATATCGATCTCAACGAAGATATTTGGATGTATATTAGAAATGTTAGAAAAACATACGTCAAAGGAAGATTTCGTGTCAAACAAATTTATTTGACGTGATATTGATGTATGCAGCAAAGAACAAAGATAGTTCTAATGAATAAATCATCTTCTGTATGCATTTCATCCCAGCGAGAGACCATCTCATCTTATCATTCCCACCAAAACCAAATAAAAACCGAATCAATGTCTCATCACATCTCATCTCATCATCAAGTTCTCATCTCATCTCATCTCATCTCATCGTCATTCCTCCCCACCACCGTCACTCCCATCCTAGATCTAAACACAATCTAACTCATGCCCATCACCTTCCTCGAGTGAGGATTATTGGAGAGACTTGGTCTACAATAAATGCTATAGAGCCAAGGCAACTACTCTGCGAGCCCCCATCCCTCCTGGATCTAAATTTAAACTAAACCCATCCTCCTCACAAACGCGAACTAAACCCGATCCGAATGAAGCATCGGCACACCGACCTCTCCAACACCTCCTCCCTCCACCGTCCTCCTCCTCCATGAGGTCTACAACCTCGCTGCTCAGTCCCACGTTGCCGTCTATTTCAAGTTCTCTGAATATATCGTTGACGTCGTCGCCACCAGTCCAAGTCCTCCCCCTTTTTGCCCTACTCCCCCTACACTGCCACCAAGATTGCCGTCCATTGGTACATCGCCAACTGCCACGAGGCCTATGGCCTCTTCGTCCACCGAGCCCCCACCGTAGGGAGAACTTCGTCACCCGTCAGATCACCCACACCATCAGCCACATTTTTGTGTCGGCCTACAGACCAGGCTTTTCCTTGGCCTAAAGGGTTCACCGCTTCCCATCACTCTATTGTCCCACGGATCCACCAGCCAAATAGTGGCTAGGATTGCATATGTGATTTTTACCCATAGGATCCATTGATCCTAGAGGATTTGGGCCTTTGCTCTCCTTTCCAAATAGCCTCTTAAAGCTAATTTGGATGACAATCTCATGACAATTGTAGGTTGGCCTGGGTTCATATTTTTTTCTCCTTGTGAGCTCAAAATAACATGACTTACATTTTTCTTCCCAAATATAATGAAACATACGATCAACTTAAGTATATACTCAATATAACATCTCTTCCTTTCTGACAGCATCAAAAATCTAAAAAAATATTTAGAAAGCATCATCAAAATCAAGTTAAACCTCAAATCAAATTCGAAAATTTATATCAAATTCAGATTAAAGCTTGACTAGATTCAGAAATTTTTTTTTTTCAATTTTTGAACAACACAGATGAATCGAGTAAATTCTCAAGTTCAGTTAGAAAATTACTCTTGAGCTTTCAAGACCTAAGAAAGATAAAGTATTTTAACACTACGAAATTAGATCAGGATTAATAAATCATGTTAAAATTGATACCAATAGATCATTCAAACAAATCATAAAGATATATTTATTTTCAAAAGAGCATCTCTTCCTTTTCTAAAGAGATATCAAGCAATTTGTTTGCAGAAAAGTATCAATATTAGAATTTATCTCAAAAGATATAATGACAAAGACATAACCATGTAAAATAGATTTGAAACAAAACATTCTTCTCTTTTATGAAAAGATAGAGCAATGAAATATAAAACAAATAATAAGCTATTTGGTACCAACAATTTAAAATTCAAATAGAAGTCCTCTTTAAATATCTAGCTTTGAAGATAAATGACAACTTCATTGAAAAATTTTGCATGATACCAATTTCAAAAGATTCAAAAAAATATTTTTAAATTATTCTTGAAACAATCAGTCGAAGTAAATAATAGAAATGATGACTAGATTGAAACTTGCAAAGTATAAATATATTTCTTAAAACAAATCAAATGAACAAAATCATAGGAATAGTCAAATAAATCCATATGACTAAATCAAGACAAACAAAGTACAAATATTTATCAATAATTTTTTTATTAAGTTCAAAAATGATTTCTCCCTCTTTTAAATTGATAATTATCAAAAATTTATTTTCTTAATTCTCCCATTTTTCTTTCAAAATATGAATATCTATTTAATTTAATCAAGCATTCATTTCTCTCCTTTTATTTTGCAAACAAAGCATATTTTCAATTAAATAGATAAACACAAATGTAAATATCAAATATATTGGATATTCACAAAAGGTCAAATTTTCATTGATTAGCAAACATGATTACAAAAGATGATTACAAAGATAAAACATGAGCATATACAAAGTGTAGGAGAGCTACAGTTGTCAAAAAATAGATTGTTAGGATCACTAAAGCTCTATAAAAGAAATCTTAATCCTAAGATGATGGTTTAGGCTGACTAGATGGAGAAGATGGTCTGATGTCTTTAGATGACTAAGCCCGATCACGAACATCCTCTCTTGCTGAATAAGAGCTTGAATCAACTTGACAGACTCCTTTTAGATCGGCCAAAGATAATGCCTTCAACAGATCTCTCCTTGTCTGCTGAGCCTTTAGAGTATATCTTAGATCTCCGACTGAAGTGATGAGCCTGGTGGAAATTCTCTTAATAAATATATTCTCATCCAGTCTATCAAAAAGTCGATCTATACCCTCTAGATGACTGATCTAAGAAGGAGTGGCCTCTAGCTGCTCATGCTCTAATACCAATTATTGCCCATTAAGTCAGCAAAGATATAAAAGTACTAGTTCCGATATCAATTATTGTCCAAAAGGTTAGCAACCCAAAAGAAGGATGAATTAAGCTTTTCAAAAATTTTTTAAGTAAATCTAACAAATATATACTTTTAACCAAATTAGCTCAAATGTAAGTGTGGTATATGCAATGTACAGCAGCAGAATTTTAAAATAAATGATGCAATGCAAGAATTAAAAGCAAGTCAACAAAGCACAATATAAAGATAAAAGATTAATTATAGGATTTTGATGCAATCTGGCACCTACATCCATTTTTCAAGCTCTACTTGAGCACTCCACCATAATCAGCCCAATACAATGTGATTGCTTTAGCCGGGCTCACAATCAAATCTAATCAATTTTTTAGGATCATCAATTAAATTTACACAATTATTTTCAAGTTAATAATCTAACTGAGTTGATTTTTCAGGCTCACAAACTAATTTATAATATCCAATTACTGGCTTGGACAAGCCTAACCCAAGTTCTTCATCCCAAAGAATTATAAAGAAATCCAAAATATAATGGATAAAATTTGAGTATAAATAAGAATTGAAATACAAAAACTATTTTAAGCTTGAAGAAGATGCTAAAAGATGGCTGTTTTGAAGCTTCATTTCTTTTCTTTTGAAGCTTGAGAGGATGTAGCAGATGATGGTGTGGACTGCTCTTGAAAGCTTACTGAAAACTTTGGCACTAAATTCTTCTTTTTTTTTCATGATATTCAATAATCACTCTAATAAATGATATATTTCTCTCTTTAATCCTCTTCTCTACCTTAATGATTCTTTGTCTTTTTGTAAGCTTGAAAGTGGTTAGAGAATAAATTTTGACTATTGGAAGGGTTGAATTAGTCATTGGAGTGGATAAATAGCTATTAGAATAAGACAGAAAATTAGTCATTAGAGCTGTCTTCATGTCAGGAGTTAACTCTAGTTTCTTAAGAGTTGACTCGAGCTATCCACTAATCGACTCATCCTCTTCAGGAGTCGACTCGCTCTCAAGTCTGAAAATACTGCATTCTATCTTCCTGAGATAATCGGCTCGCCTTCTTCATGAGTTGACTCGGCCTATCCACGAGTCAACTTATCTTCTTCATGAGTCGGCTCGAGCTGGGATTCTGAAAATATAGTTTCTATTCGTCTGAGAAAATCAGCTCTTTTTTCACAGGGATCGACTCGAGTATGTGCGAGTTAGCTCTAACGTGTCAGAATTGACTCTTTATTCTTTAGGATCGACTTCGATCTTTACCAAACTTATGAAAATTTATTCTTTAAAGTACTTTGACTTTGTATCTTTGAGAAGATTTCTTTCATGGATAATTCTTTCATTGTGAGTATCTAAGAAATTCTATATCTATTCTTGAAACACATGATTAGTATCATTTATACTCAATATTTTATTATCATCAAAATCAATGTTAGTGTCAACACCTCTAACATATCCTTCCAAATTAAACAAGCATTACTGGTATTCATTTTAGAACTACAAAATTGCTGGAAACAAGCTCGATCATCTTCCAAACATGACATCCCATTTTTGGAAGAAAGTATTGTTAAGACAAATTTAATTACCTTAATTTCTATCGTGGCTGTGATTATCTTCTTATATTGTCATTATATGATGTTTCATGGTTGCTATAACTTTTCTTTATCATTCGGATTTAATTCTTTGACAACTTGGATATGAACACAGCATTTTAGTGAATATGATGAGAGATTACAGCTTAAACAATTTCTCTTTAAGATGCTAGATAAATTTTGATTTTTTTCCTCTTGCATATCTTCTATATTTTTGGTAGAATTGGTTTGTCGATAATGGACTAAATAATGAGAGGTATTCCTCTCCAAATTCACCAAACCCTCCTTATAACTCTGGTGAAGTTGGGATTAGGCAAGATCTCCGGCATAACTATCTACATATATTTTTTCTCCCTTCTTGATAAGTCTACATCTTCATTTGTATCTTTTAACAATGTAGAATGTATCATAGGAATTAATGTTCTAACTAATTATAACTCCAAACAAATCTCTTTACCTTCTAAATAATATTACAAAGTAAACCAAACCATATTTCAAATCAACTCAATGCATACTATTGGTTTTTTTGGTAAGAATGCATACTATTACTGCTTGTTTCGGTTGAGGTTGGAAGGTGGGCAACGGGGCCTTACATAATGGTGCTGGAGTGACCTGTAAAACAGAGTTCAGACTGAAGATTTTTATTCCGATGAGAACCCTCCGATGCTCAAATCAGAAATCAGAGAACAAATGGAAGCAGCAACTAATTCTCTGAGACGTTACTTATCTGAATCCTTAGGACTTTAGTTATTTATAGAGGATGTGGTCGAGTAATTATGGGAACGTACAGTTTTGAGATTATTAGATTGTTAGATATGCTGTTATTGAGCGAGATATTCTAGCTTTTATATGCTCCCATGAGATATGGGGAGTTAGTTGCGTCCAAGCTTATTCACTCGGAGTGGATAGCTACCACATGTGTCGAAAAATTGGTAGATCGAGGTAACGAAGGAAGCTCACATGACAGAGACCATACAACAGACTGGGTGCAAATAGCTGAGCTCCACATATCTTAGTTCAATGTTGGGTCGGCAATCGCGATAGTAGCTTCTTAGCCTGAGGTATTCCATAATAGCACGTCGATCTGAGGTATTTATGATACTATCATAACACCATCCCCTACTCTTAAGTCTGAAAATCAGACAAAAGAAGTACCTTTGAAGTCGTACCTCAGATCTGAGGATGCATGCTCTCACGCTTTTATATGTGCTCTCATCATTTAAAATTGATGATGTCAGTCTGACAGGCAGGACCTGTTGCAAATGATCATGATTAATGGGACCACTCATATGGCGGTCTTCTCGAGAATTTAATTTCTCCAGCGGTGGCTCTTTGTCTTCACCTTCACTCTTTAAATCTGCTTTTTCAAGGGCACCAAGAAAGTGACTGCAGCCCTCTTTACTCCAGATTTTTATTGCAACTCTCGAAGGTAAGATGAACCCAGAGCTCTTGAGAAAGCTTAAACTGGCTTCGACCCGAAGAAGTTAGGCCAAAGCTTCGTCTGTTGGTCCTTCGGCTTTAGTGGGTGGCGATGCCAAGGTTCTAGTCACGAAATTAGCTGATGTGGTTGTGAGAGATAAAAATCCTTCTTTAATTGCCAAGTCCATGGTTCCACCACTAGAGAATCTTGAATATGCGGTGGAGTTTCTGAGATACTTTCTCTCTCCTATTAAGAAGCAGTTCTTGGGCAAGCAAGGCACTTAACAGCGGATGATGGGTGCCCTTAGGTCTCTTGCTCAGGTAAAAAAATCTTTGGATCTTTCCTTTTGACCTCTTGCAATTTGCTGTATTTGATAGTTTGTAAAAATTTTGTACATGTTGGGCATTAGTTGGCCAGCTTTGTCAGCTCTACTTCTAAGGTTTCAGCGCTAGAGCTTACAGTAGCAAAGGAGAAAATTGTTTGGCTGAAATATCTTTTGGAGTAAGCAGAGAAGACTAATGCCGAGCTAGCCAAAGAGCTCAACTCTTCGGAAGAGGCCCTTCAAGAAGCTCGAGAAATGATCGATCATCAGGATGACGAGTTAGGGAGGGATGAGAAGAGGATCGAGGACCTCAAGAGAAAGAGATCCGAGGCTGAAAGAGACTGATGTCGAGCCCGTGATGATATCGAGCATTTGAGGAGGATGCTCGAGGGAAGAAGAGATCGAGATTCCATCCCCTCTAAAGTTCACTCTTGAAGGAGTCCTGGTAGGAGCTTAGCTAAAAGAGCCAAAACCTCAGATAGGGCAAGCTATAACGATAAAACTCCTCAGAAGGATGAGGGCTCTGCTTCCAAGAGAATGCGAGTGACTCGAGAGCCATTTGCACCTTAAAATGAACTTCAAGAGGCTTCATCAGAAGTTGAATTCTTAAAGGAGAAGCTGAAGGAAGAGAGAGAAGGCCAAACTTTCCTCCACCGTCGACTCACCGATCAGGAGCTTCTGACTACAAGTGCTCACAGAAAAGTAGATCGATTGGCGAAAAGAGAATCTAAAATTATAAATCAAGCCCGTAAGATAGCATTCTCTACAGACTTTGAAAGGTGCAAGGTGATGGCTCAGGTGCATCTACCTACTGACGGTGTCAAGCCACTGCAGGCCAACTTTTTTGATGAAAGTTTGAAGGCCGTGACGAAAGATAGCATAGGGAGATTTGCAAAAATATCCCAGTGTTTTAGTACTCGCTGAGACAAGTAAAATTGATGCGGCCAACCAGATGGACGGAACTGCTGACTCTGAGGAAAATTGCTCCGAGACAAATCACCTTGATGGTGCTCCAAGGCAATGATGTATTTTCCTTCTTTTGTCATTCAAATAAATATAATCAATTTTCATGCAATGAATAAAATTGACTTTTTTAAAAATATCCACTATGCTTGGATGGATAAGTGTGGATCACATTTCGAGCCATATTGGTTGAATTCTGACTTATATTTAGCTAAGAATTTAGCCGTAATTAGTATCATAAAGTATGATTCGAGCCATAATTTAATTAAAGCATGATCCGAACTATAATTTGAGCTATAATTCGAGCCATAATACTCATATCCATTGTGTAGGTTTTAAAAGAATTAAAATTCAACTCGCTTCCATGTGGCAAGTACCATCGCACGTCTCTGCACGTCTCTTCGAAAGTGGCGTAGGGCATGATTTGCTTACCACTGGCATTAACTACTATATCGACTCCCATCAGTGGTCGCCACGCATCAAGCATTCATTCACGCTCCGTCGGTTCACACCTCCAATAATAAATACTCGGAAAAGAAGTGTCGTTTGGAGATGATTTGAACTCAGGGTCTATTTAAGACTCTAGATGAGACTAGATGCAGGCTTCTAGGGTTTTTGATTATCTTTTCCTTCCTTCACCATTGCTTTCTTTTGCCGTAGGTCTTTCCTCCTTCGTCTTCTACTTCAGAGTCTTCTTTCCTATGAAGGAGAATGGCTTCTAGAAACTTCAACTTTGCCCCGCTAGGATTTAGGTCCGAGCTATTGGAGAGGGATGTGATGTTGCTCCATGAGCAGTTTCAAATTCATCCAATGTTCTAACTGGAGATCTCAGGGCCAAGCGATCGGGTTTGCCATCCTTCCCCAGACCGGATAAGCGTCTATGAGGAGTGCTTTCGGATCAGATCGAGGCTTCCTCTCTACCTCTTCTTTATAGCTCTCTTCTAATATCTTAAGATGTCACCATATTCGGTAGTTTCGAATTCATGACAGTATATTTGCAGTTTTACCATAGTGTGCATGTTGGACGGGACTGATCCTAGTATCGCATTCTTCCACTCCTTCACCCTCAAGCGACACCCCGAGTTGCATGGGTGGTGGTATGTGACACCTCGAGAGAAGAAAGGTGTCCATCCGTTGATCCAGGATGCTCTTTCTGCCATCCACGACTAGAAAGAGTGCTTCCTATTCATTTCCAAGACTTCTGGTGAGGATTGGAGATTCGTTGCCTAAGGTGAACCCCAAGAAGCTATACTGAAGGAGCCTGTGTTAGATCAGCGTCTGAGGCAAGAGCTGAAGACCTTGCACAATTTTAAGGTCCCGGAGCTGAAGGAGCTTTTATCAAAGCAGATCTTATTAACATCGATATTAGCCAAGTCCATCCACAAGGTGCACACAAGTCGCCTGCCTCAGAGCCATATATTCTACAATTTGTGCTTTGTTGTTATGTTAACTTTTTGCTTTGATTGCAGAGATGGAATCGAGCTCGCCAAAAAGTTAGAGTAGAAGGCCCATCGAAAAAATGGCTGAGCTTGCGGTGGCCAGAGCACCGCATTAAGATTAGAAGTTCCTCCATGCCGTCGGCTTCTAGGTCAGGACCCAAATCTCCCTGGACTGACGACTTCCGCATTGTAAGGGTTCAATTTGGCTCATCTGCTGCTTTGACTTCTGATGAAGATAGAAGAAGTCAAATAGATCGAGTCCTTGAAGAAGCCCCAGGTCAGTCGGAAGAAGTGATTTTGAGATTGCCGGCCCCTCCAGTCGTTGATTTCTCCCCAGAAGAGGCACCAGCCGAGGTAGCTAGGATTTTTTGGACCGCCAGCTGGTCTGAAGGTTGAGGCTTCGGCCTTGAAAGATTATAAATTGACACATGAGTTGTTCACTAGATTCTCCTCCTAGCCGACGTAATCAAGCTACTAGATGCATCATGTGGGCGGTAAGGAAAGCAGCTATGGAATGCTTCATCCAGATAAGTTGATGCTCCTGTATTGTTTCATTCATTTTAAACATACACTTGCCATTTTTCTAATAAGTGATTTTTCTTCAATAGCTTGTCCATTATTTGAATGGGTATATGGAGAGTTTCCGTGAGTTTTTGGCTGACACAAGGAAGCACAAGGCCGATGCTGAAATGCTCAAGGTCACAGAGGACAAAACTAAGAATTGGAGGCTGGAGAGACCTCCATGAGGGCCGAAGTTGTTAGGGTCAGATAATTCCTCTCTGCGCACCATCTCCAATGCAATATCTTGCATCGGGTTACTTAATTTTCAGGCATATCTCGCAACTTGCTTCATCTCTTTGTTGCACACTCTAAACATTATTTTATGGCTGTCATAAGGGCAGGCTTTCGTAGGCTACTCCAGAATTTTGGTCATTAAATATCTCTGCTGATCACTTGCAGCATTACCTCCTTTCTACAACTGACTACTTACCTATGTCCCCCAACTTTCCTTTATCAATCCAGGCTTGATGAAAGAAGATTGCATCCTAGTCACCTGTATATCTTGTATGGGTGCATTTCTTTTTACTTGGGTGCCTCTGTTTTCTTTGGCATCAAAGAAATCATGGAACAGAATTTTGTGACGAGGATGGTAATAGCTCTAGTACTGGAACCATTGTTTCTAGTCAATGGTGACTAGGATGGTAGCCCTCCGGGTAGCCTACCATTGTTTCTAGTCGCCATGGGTATAGCTCTAGTACTGGAACCATGACGCACGGGTATGAAGGTTATCTTGGATATGCTCTTTACCCAACTTGTTATATTCACGTTTCAAGATTTAATTCTTAATTATCAGGAAATAATTTGGTAGACATGTCCTAATCTCAAAAGGTGTGATAGGACCACCTTGAATTTATAAACCGAGTATGTTCATGA
>KE504824.1:378372-394487 GCA_000441515.1 Elaeis oleifera
GAAGGAAGAAAAATGAATAAAAAAAAGAAAAAGAGAAAAAGAAATAAAGGAAGGGGTAATAATCAGAAAGAAGAAAGGCAGAATAGGAAAGAAGGAAGAAAAAAAATTAGAAAGAAAGGAAGAGAGACAAAGAATATCTACTAGCATGCATACGATGGATTATTGCTTAGATGGAGTGGGACAATGTAATATATCTTGTTCTGTAAAGAAAATGGGACTTCTTCATCATACAACATTTAAACCTTGGTTATTGGACCTCATCTGCCAATGGAAGTTGGGCACAGTTTCTTGGACCTAATAGTAGTTCACATCCTCTCAACAACGATGGACAGCGACTTGAGACCAAATCATTCGCTTTTCCTTGCGTAGCTCTTGGTATGAACGTGTTTGAATTGCCTTCAAATAGGATAGGACTCGACAAGCGTCTGGCTTCAGCCTTCTTATCCTTTGATGAGTAAGCAGGTGGTCATAGCCCATTTCTCACTCTCAAACTTCTGATAACCTTGTGGGAAGTCTGTTTGACTTGTCTCTCATGAGGATATAACTTGCCTTGCTTCTAAATCTAACTTTCTTGTGCCTGACCAATAGCAAGGTCCAAGCAAATATCTAGAAATTAACAATCTTTGTGGGCCTGTATGATTGGTCTTTATGCAGGATGTAACATTTAAACTACTAGCCCTGTACACGCAATCCATATGATGTCAATTGGAGAGCCCACAAAGAGATTATTAGTCAAGATGAAAGGAAAGAAAAACAAAAAAGAAAGAAAAGACAAGGAAGGCAAAAATATAGAGATCATAATTTGGACATATTATTGTTAAATTAAAATTCTGTATTTTAAGATTTTATTTCTTTGAAAATAATATATATATCCTGTCAAATACTGCCTTTATATCTTGTAAGAATAGCTAAAAACAGTTGTTATTAAAGAAAAAAAAAAAGAATATAAAAATTTAGTTTTAAGGTGCAGTCTTGTGCAACGTTACAATAGCCTATAGCAGTTGAGATAGAAGCCATTTTATGATTGTCATAATAAGCGTATCTTGCTCCTCTCCTATATTTTGGACTTGTTCCATGCTTTAGTCCGTCGTAAGCATCATTTGCTAGCTCATGATCATGCCATTTCTCTACAAATTTACAGTACGAAAAAATGCAAGCAAACGATGAAGCGTGTGGTCGTTATTAGCCAGATAACATGAGGTGAAACATATGACCAATTGTATGATCACCAAACCTACATATCCATGGTTTAAGGGCCCACCATGATGGGCGTAGCTCCTTTCAACAGGGCCGCAAATTTTGGTGGCATCCATCTCACCAACGTGACCATCTCTGGACTATATAAAATTTAGATTCCTAACATCTCTTTTACATCTCCAAGAAGCAAATGGTGCATGGAACTAGAATATATAGCTCTTTGTCACAATGTTACAACGTGCATCTTCATACGCTAGTTTTTTTTTTTTTGTCGCTTCTCACATGAAATAATGTACATGAAAGTTGGGGTATTTGTAGAAAAGTCAGAAAGTACTACAATTCAAACCAACAATTCTCTTGGTCGATTGTCTTTTTTGCTCTAAAAATTTAGATCCTATCGAGAAACATCAAATGCATTGTGGAAGCTTCATTGCGGAGGATGGTGATCCGATCTAAGAGAAAGAATTAATTACTTTAACTTGCTGAGCTTGAATCATTTGGATAGAATAAAAAATAAATAAATGAGAAAGTTGGGTCTAGACTCCCTTTTTTATATTAATTTTCATAATTTATAAATTGTAGTATCTGTCATGGTTGAAAACTAAAGTCCATGCTTTTTGATGTCGCTTCTACTGTTGGATTTCTAGTAGATAAAAAGCACTTTGCTGTTTACTTCTTTTTATTCTTATTCTTCAAAACTACAGGATATGCCTCTGTTTATATTATTTAGATCCTCTTCATTTTAATCGGATTCTTCTTTCACCTACAGGAGGTCTAAGTACTCCACCATTATATAGAGGTCCCTCCGTTTTGTTTGAGTTGGAATTCTCTTCTAGTTAGAAGAGGATACAAATTTTTCTCTTCTTATTCTAGTGAAGTCCAGTCTAAATTGAATTGGATTACTCTCATAATTAAAGAGAATATAAATTACTAAATAATAAATTATTTAATTTTAAAATTTTGGCATAAGCTAGATTTTGGTTTTGATATTTATTTTGTCTTTAGTTTCACCCAAATTCTTCTTAGATTAGAAGTTCTAGTTTCTCAAAGTTTTGCCGCTCCATTAAATTTTGGATATAATGGATTTTGCTCTCCAAATTTATTCAGACCTACCCAAAGTGGTCGCGCTGAATCATAATGAATCAAATAATTCTTCTAGATTAGAGTCCCCTCCACCCACCCAACCCCAAATGTAGGTCCTGCTAGATTAAGATTGGAGCCGAGAAAAATACCTTCCCTATAGCAAAACCATTTGGTTTCTGATTTGAATTCATCCTCTAATATGAAGTATTCATCCATTTTAGCATCAGTAGAAGAAATTTCTCTTCATCCATACATGTTAGTGATATGTGATGACAGGAGTTGCAAGTATTAAAGCTAAGGAATCAATTAAGATGAGTTTGGTGAGGTAGGCAATCTTCTTCTTTAATTGAGTAAGAAATCCCTCTTATCATTATTTGTCAATATAAAAATGGAAGACATCCAAACTTTGGTGTACTTTGCGCACTGAAGCTTTTCCATCATATGCTTGTACTGCTCATGTGTTTGGATTCTAAACTAAGGCACAACATATATAGAGGATCTAAGCTTTGATACCGACTTGATCGAATTTGGAAGATAGCAAAAATTCCTTCAATCCGTAGAACTCAAACCTTTAGAATAAAATAAAATGAAATAAGATAATTGATGAAAAGCAGGGCCTAGATTAATTCTTTTTTCTTTCTTGATTTTTCATAGTTCATAAATTAGGGTACATATCACCTTGGGAAGTAGAATTTATTACTTTGCTTTTACTCCTATTCCCATGAATTGGCTTCGTTCAAAATGACCCATGAACTTAGTTCCAGCCAAAATAACTGATTTCTTCCTCTCTCTAAGAAAAAAAAATCATTTTTAACCATCCAAACCATTCCTTAAACCCCTGTAGATGATCCTAAGTCTCATTTGATAATTTTCATTTCAATATATGTCTTAGTTGATTCAATTTTCTATCTTTATGAAAGAACTCTAAAAAGGAAAAAAGTGGAAAGAAGAAAAATTCATGGAAGAAGAGGATTCTTTTTTTTTTTAAAGCTTAAGTTATATACAACTCACATGTTAATATCTAAGGTCTCTTTACATTGTTGCTCTTTTATTTTTGTTTCTTGATAAATTAGTAAAATATCATATCAAGACTGAAGCATGTAGAAGATAGAATTTCCACAAGACTTCAATTAACCTCTGCTACTCCTTGCTTTCATTTTCATTTTTTCTTAAAGCAATAAAATGGTTACCAAAAGCTCAAAAAAATTTATAAACAATTTGAAAATAAAGGGCTTCATTGCCTAGGTTGTTCCATCTAGTTCATTTTTTAAAAGTTTTTTGAAAATACAAACATACAAAAGCAATATGAAATAGGTCATACTAGGACGAATACGTGCTTCAGCTGCAAATTATTTTAGAATAATTGTTTCTTTAGCATTACAAATTAATAATTTAAATTAATATCTACAAAATCATCTATGTTTCCTATTCAATCTAATCTCTTTATTAGATATTTAATATTAACCTTTTGATTGTAACAGTCCATGATTGGCATAATGACAACGATTAAATGGGGCCTATGTTCAAAACTAGAGTGGTCCTGTCATTCAATTATAGATATTTATGATTGATCTGATGATTGTGATTAGATATGCATCACATCACTGGAGAAGATCCTATCATTCAATCATGGAGATTTGTGATTGGTGCGACCGTGATTAAATAAACTTCACATCACTGGAGAGGATCCTACCTCCAAACTCATGCATGCCATGCTAAACTTGTATCCATTCCTTTCATTTATCTTAAAATAAGACAAAATTAACATTTTGCAATGGAACAGTGCAGTGGCAGAGTATTTGTCAAGGGACGTGAAGCATGGCATCAGGAGGGGGACGTGTACTTGACTGTGGGAGGCACACAGGCTCTCCAAGTGTGCTTGACGGTGCTGGCCAGCCCTGGAGCCAACTTGCTGCTGCCTCGCCCTGGCTTTGCCCCTTATGAAGCTGCCTGTGAAATCTATGGCATTGAGGCCCGGTACTACCTCCTTCAGCCCCATCACGGATGGGAGCTCGATCTCGATCAGGTTCGGTCCCTCGCCGATGCCGACACCGTCGGCATCGTCGTCATCAACCCCAGCAACCCCTGCGGCGCCGTCTTTCACCCTACCACCTCCAGCAGGTTGGTGTTCTTCTTCAACTACTAGTGGTCTTACCATCTTGCTACATTACCACTGACAGTACTCTCTCTCTATCTCTAATCTCCCTTTCTGATAAGTTGCTAGTTAGTATTTAAAATACCAAGTTAGACATTAATGATACTAGGAGCAATATGAGATGGATTCTTAATAATAACTAGCTGGAGAGATATCTGTATGTGTAGTGCGTGTGCATATACTTATTTGTTACTATCCTATCCTCTCCCCCCCCCGCGCAAAATAAAAAACAAAAGAAAGTTTGTACATAAGACATCAAGTTAATATCCATCTATAAGTTTACCATCAATGATTATTTTCTCATTACCAAATTTCTTTAGTAATTATGCTTGACCCTATCTAATGTTAATTAGATATTGATAATTATTTTATTAAATGCACATCCATGTGCACATGGGAGTACCACTAATCTGTCCAAAAGCCTAAAGTAAGAACATATGTCCCTCGAAGATTTGATACTTGTAAATATGCCCATCCAAATTATTTTGAAGAACTACGTCTAATGATGTTGCAATACTTTCTGCTGATGAGCTTTGGAATTTTGAAGAATTGAATGATGATTGTTGGCGTATTTTTTTTTTTTAAATTTATGCAGATTGCCGAGACTGCAAGGGACCTGAATATCCCTGTAATTGCTGATGAGTTATATGGGCATATGGTCTATGGTGGGAGCAAATTTATGCCACTGGCCTCTTTTGCTCATTTGACACCAGTTATTACCATAGGAGCTTTGTCAAAGCGTTGGATGGTTCCTGGATGGCGTCTTGGATGGATAGCCATATGCGATCCTAATGAGACTTTTAAACAAGTATGGTGCAGCAAACAGTTATATATTTTATTATTGCTAGACTCAGTATTTTTCTCATTGTTTTGGTTCTAACCAAAAAAAAAAAAGAGTCTTTTTTATTTTTTTATTTTATGACTTGGTATGTGTGCCTTCTTTTCCTTGTCTCTCCGTCTAATGTCATTCTTCTTATTCAGAACTATGTCACCTTTTCTTTGTTTTTTTGTTTTTGGAGCAAACTCATCTGTTCAAGATTAGGTTTGACACAATTTTCGTATTTACTGATTACTATTTTTGTTCGTTATTCAAGTTCATGGCCTAAAGCCATAAGTTCACAATTACTGGCTGTCCAACAGTTCAAAGAATAACCATCATCAAAACTAAGCAAGGAGTGAATCAAACTTAAGAAAACAGAGATAATTGTTCCAGAGAGATTGGACATTTTTGATTTACCAAACCGATCTATTACTTTATTCATGATGAGCCTCTTGATTCAATTTGTTGCATAGCACAAGCTGGTGATCTCATCGGATTCTGATCTTCTGAGTATGTAGACTTATATGGTGAATACAAAGGAGATCATCAAAAAAAATTTAGGACTACTTTGTTTGCTTGTATAATTCATTTGTATGAGTTTCTTAGCTATTTTGATTTTACCTAGCATATGGATATATAAATTTAAGGTTGGTGTCTCAAGGATTCCACAAGTGCACAGCTTTTGAGTTTTTAATTGCACATGCATTCATGCTCTAATTATAATTCCTGTAAAACCTAGCCTTACACAGAGTGGTGAAATTAACTTGAGTTTCTGGCTGCATGTTTAGTCATCTTAGGAGTTTAGATCCATCCTGCATCTTATGTCAAATGTCATTGACATTATAGCCAATATCAATGGGAGTGAAATAATTGACACATAAGGATCACATCCTTTATACATTAAGAGGAAGAGATCATATCCTTTTGAATTGCATTAAATATGGTGTATGATGATTATTTGACTGCCACAGGGTTAGACTGTTTTGTTGTCATGGAAGCTATTACTATAACCAAGTTTCCCAACTCTGGCTAAATACTAAATTCTAGTGCCAATCTTTTGTCAAGAAATGCCTTACTCTTTGTTTTGTTGTGAAAGGTTAAAGTGGCAATTGAGATGCTTATGAACGTAACATCCGGTCCAGCTTCTGTAATTCAGGTTGATCTCTTTTTACTCTTTTTCTTCACTTATTTGGTTTAGAAACACTCATCCATGTGAACCTTCACAACAGGCAGCAGTTCCTAGTATTCTTTCTAATTCACATGAGGAATTTCACAAGAATGTCCTCATAGTGTTGGAGTCCACAGCTGAAACACTTTACACAAGAATAGCTCATATTGAAGCACTGCAATGTCACTCAAGGCCTCAGGGTTCCATGTTCATGATGGTTGGCTTTACTTCATTTATCTGTATCTTTCTTCGGTTTTTATGTAACATTTCAGTCAGACAAGATCATTTTGTTAATGGCAGGTTGAGATCAACCCAGCCCTTCTACTTGGCATAGAGAATGACATGGACTTTGCCAGGGAGTTGATGAAAGAAGAATCTGTCTTGGTGCTTCCAGGTTAGAATGCACATGTCTTTCCATCAAGCATGTAGCTGTAATCATGTGGCATAATAATATGCTGTTTTGTTATCAAAATTACACCAGAAGGAAAGAATCTGTCTTGAAAATTTTATGTTGAAATTTGAAAATTCTAACACATTCTGTTAACTTTCCAAACAAACTAGTTGAACTGATAGCTCTAAATGTTGAAGATCCCCTTTCTATATAATCAATGATTAAAGCTAAAGATATTTCATGTTAATTATGGCTGCATAAGAAACCTATAGGTTGAAATCTGAGTGCAGTTGTGAGAAGCTTTTATAAAGAACAAATGAGCAGGTAGCTTGAAAGGTAGAACATGTTTTTGTACATAACCTATGTATGAAGCTAGAGACATATATAATTTTGTTTGCTGGAGCATATATAATTCAGCAAGTAAAAAGTCTTGCATGAGGAATATGTGCTACGGCAAGGAAGCTGTGAACATACTCAGAACAAGTCAGTTTTGTTCCATTGGCATCAACTAGAGTTAGGAATGATCATATCTTGAATCAAGTACAGATGAACAATTTTTTGATAAGAGCTCCAGTTCAGCTTCATAGACCACTAATGCTAAAATTAGGATCAATAACAAAAGAGCTGATGAGTAGTCTTAGCAACCCATATGATAAATAGACCGAAGGGATGTTGGCTTCTCTGTTCTTGAGGGTCTCTGTGCTAGCATTGTTCATTTAGAGCCTTACATGGTCCATTAGCTTCTAACCTAATTCTTCATTTATGTTCAAATTTGATTTACGCTTGAATTTGATGAATGCAATCCACATGTTTTAAAGATAGACAGCCCCCAAGCTCGGGACTTCGAGTAAAATGATAACTTAGATATCTAATTGAGTTTGTCACTCGACTGATTATGAGTTCAATGATACTCAGGTTTTGTCATTGGTTTGAAGAACTGGCTGAGGATATTCTTTGGAGTTCATTCCAATCTACTAAGTGAGGCTTGTGACAGGATTGAATCCTTTTGCAAGAGGCGCAGCCCAACAAATTGATCTGTCAAGTGAATATAGGAACTACAATCCATGCATGATCAGCATGTGATAACTTTTTTTTTTCCAAATATAACTTTGTTTTTGAGTTTTCTTACACATACTAATTTAGATTATACAAGTGCAGTACTTCAAGTAAATTGTTTTGTAAGCAATGCTTTTGAATGATGTAAAAAGGTGGCACCAAATTAAATTGAGGGGCTGGAGATGCTCCAATGCATTAGCATCCTTCTGAGTCACCTTATAAAACAGGGGCAAAATGTCAATAAAGATTGCTAAACCATGTAAAAACAATTTGAATCTAGCCAAAATGTATATAACCCATCCATTATTTTTTTTGTTAAGAATCAGAGAAGCATGCTAAGCAATTTTAATCAAGATTCATTAGTGATACAAATGCAAACTTAAGTATTATTACTAATTACAAACTCTTTGCTTGAATCCACTGCTAAACCATTCTGAATCCTTTTCATCTTTTTCAATTTTTTCATTCTTCACCATGGAAGATCCAAGCACAACCAATGATGGCGAATATCCATTCAATTTGCTCTGTCTCCCTCCAAACCTGCTTGCTCTTTGAATCCATCACCTGAGGATTTTCTTACCAGTCTTTAAAAAAAAAATTCAAAGATCAAAGGATAGGAAACACATCGAATTCATTAACTAAATGAATATCTTACACGAGAAAACATAATCCCTATAGAAAGCCTAATACAAATGTAAGAAGAAGAAAAAGCCTAATTTTTTACCATTCAATCTGCCTTCCATATTGTTTTAAGGATTATTAACTCTAGGGGCAGCAATGCTTAACTGTTTAGACCATTTAACTTGTTTCAACCCATTGTAAATCAGATTAGGTTATCTATTTGATAAAATAGTCAAAATTTTGACCTAATTAATAAATAGATCAGATTTAGATTGCAAATTTTAACTTAACATATATCTGACCTCGGTCGATTGCCATCTCCAATAAAAAACTCCTGGCTTTTATCTTTATTTCACTATTTATCTCAATCTTAGGCATGCTGGATGGCAACAAATTCAACTCCTAAAATGCCTGGAATATAACCTCAATCCATTTGGAACATAACATGAATCCATTATAAAATTCGAGACCACAACATTACCCTTCCTGTTGCAGTTCTAGACCTGCTAGAGCGGTCAAGCACCCAAGAAAATTTCTTTCCCTGACTAAAATTGTTCATAGGTCATACCTTTTTTTTTTCCTTTTTTTAATGATACCATGGTAGATGCGGAGATGGGTTGTAGTTTTCGCGCGCTAAAAAGATTCAACTTCCTTCTTATGAATCTACCGTTGGATCATCCACAGGTTGCTTTCAGATCTGTGAAGGAGGTGAACAAGGGAGTTCATAGTGCTTTGAGAGCTGTGCGGCAGGTGATCCAACGGTCGATTCACGTGAAAGAAGGTGAATGCTTCTCTATGTTGGGCTAAACAGGGTCCAGTTTGACCCACAAATTGTCGGGTCCCATCACGTCAAACAGTTAACTCCACTTTGGCTAACAAGCACTCAAAAGCCACCAAAATTTGATCGACATTTTTTAGATTAAAAAATAAAATAAAATAAATTATATTTATGGTCCTTAAACTAAATCGAAATGTTTTAAAATGATCTTAAACTACTAAAAGCTAAAGTTTAATCACTAAATATTTGGACATTTTAATGTTGTCTTCAGACGCGATTTCGATAAATTTTCTTACTGAAAGTTCGACGTGGAGACCATCAGTATTTATATGACATTAAAATTTAAAAAAATTATTGACATAGCAAAATCAATGATTATTTTTCTTCCTCAATTTTATTTTTTTTTCTTCTCTAATTATCTTTCGATCTCTCTTCATTCTTCTTCCTGCTAAAAAAAATTAGTATTTAAGAATATAAGAGTTGGAATAGGAGAAGAAGACGATGAAATTGATGCCGGCTCGATGGAAGGCGATGGGAGACAAGTGAAGGAGAAGAATCGAGTGAAGGAGGATGGGGTTACGAAGAGAAGGGGGCTTTTCTTCTTTTTCTTTTTTTTATTGGGATATTGAAGATGAAAAAAAGAGATAGCACATGAGAGATTTAAGAAGAGAGTGGGTGGAGAGAGTTTGATAAGATGGAGTGATAAGAATAAAAAAAAAATAGATTGGTAGGATGGAGAATGGGGCCATGAAGGGAAGGGGCATTCTTTCTTTCTCTTCTTTTTTCAGAA
Source organism: Elaeis oleifera (assembly GCA_000441515.1). NCBI lineage: Eukaryota > Viridiplantae > Streptophyta > Magnoliopsida > Arecales > Arecaceae > Elaeis > Elaeis oleifera. Next base: position 388,432 of record KE504824.1, read on the forward strand.
TTTTGAGAATAAGAAGAAGAGAAATGAGAGATAAGAGATCTGGAGAGGGGGTGAGTGGGGAGAGTTTAGTAAGATGGAGTGGTGAGAGATAAAAAGAAAGGGCTGCTATGAGGAGGTAGCAAAGGTCATGTAGGGAAAAGGGCTTTCCTTCTTCTTCTTCTTCTTCTTTTTTTTCTTTGGGATTTTGGGATGAGAAGAATACAAATGGGAGATGAGAGATCTAGAGAAAAAATGAAATTAGGCCATGATTGTAATATTTTTCAAAATATTTTAAGTCATGTCAGCACCAATTGAGCCATACGAGCAAAGAGTAGTCTACGTAAGCATCGGAGATTGTCATATTAGACTTATGATGAAAGAAAATATCTGGAATCATGTTTGAAGGTAATATTAAACCGGTTCAGATGATTCAAAGACTAAATTTAATTTTTATAGTTTAGAGATCATTTAAAAAATCCAACTTAATTTAAGGATTAAGAATATAATTTATCCAAAATATAAAATCTTGTAGATAAAACTGATATTATTCGGCATGGAAGGTTAAAAAAGTCGGAAAAAGTGTGCTAAATTTAAATTTTGATGGATGTACAAGTAAGATATCTAAATATCGGCCAGAATAATATCGATGTTAATTTACACAAATCGAAATAGAGAGAGTTTAAATTTTGAATATTTTTTTGGAAAATATTCATTGGGATTTATTGCTAAGTCTTACTCTTATCAATAATTTTTATATCTAATAACTTGAAGATTTTGGTCAAACATTATCATTATAACAATTCTGATTATAGTAGCTGGGTTTGGAAAAAGGACATAATAGTTCCCAGATAGGTTGATGAGTCTCAATTTTAACATTGTGGACTCGTTCGGTTCATGGGAAGTGGAGGGAGAAAAGTATAATGGCGGAGAGTGGAAATTTTTTTTTTTCTTGATTGGAGTTCTCAAAACATAGAAAAAAAAAGGTTTTTTCATGAGAAAAACTCATGTAAGATATGGGTCTCGAGCTTTTCCATTAGATAAGAATTACAGGCTTTTTTCCAAAAATATACTTTTAAACCATCAAAAGATCTACAATTGAAATACATATTTTTTTCATTACAACATCTCAAATCCTCATCCATCATGATCTATGGTCAAAAATTTTCTTAATAATTATAATTTTTTATTCACAAATAATTGTAATGTATAGAATAGGATAAGATTTTTCTTATATTAAGAATATAACAGATATTTATATAATTTTTTTAAAATAAATATTTAACTCAATATAAACTATTTTTCATGATCAATCAAATACGTCAAAACTATTTTTTTTAGACAATATATCCTTAGGAATCAACTTCTTAAAAATAGCATTTTAGAAGTGAAAAATTCTTCTCATGAATCAAATGATCCCTATATATTGTATTCTAGCCTGCAGTCTAAAGGGAGAGAGAATAGTTCTCTCTTTGAGTTCTATAAATTTTTTATAAAAAATTATTTTATTATCTCTGTGCAAAAATTATCATCCATAATTTTATTCTTCTTGCAATCTTTCTCTATTATTAGTACTTGTTTGCGGTGATCATGGACTACCCGTTCTTATTCTGCAGGTGTTCATGTCATTCTATTTACTCAGGCATTGGGTTTTATACATGGTATGCAATTTTTTATCAATATTTATCTTTCTTCTGAAAAATAGATTTTTATCGAGCACTAAACAGGATATTGTCAGCTCCGTGGATCTCTCTCGCTGCAGATTCCATGGTCGCATAGACCCCTAATCGTGAGCAAAAACAAATCGGTGATGAGGGACATTGGGCCAGGGACAATCGTCACGGTCCCATAATGGTTGATAAGAAAGTATCACATTTGTTTATAAGCCTCACCCAAACATAATTTAAGCTTTCCGAGTATGTGATAGTGTACTCTAACACTCTCTAATCATAAATCCAACAGCAGCTCCACCAGCGGTAACAAATTTAACCATTCACAAGGAGAGTGGGCAGCCAAGATACCAATAAAAGATGAACTGGCTTGGTTTAGAGAAGCAGTACCACCCACTGCCTCAGAAGTGAAAGCTCCTGTGATGGAAGAGCCTCCTGGTTTTCCACAGCAGTTTTGGTGGTTTTTGGAACAAATTTTTCACTAGAAGACTTTTTATCCCAGAGCATTCGACAATATCCAACCGCTATAACAAAGAAGCACTCAATGCATCATAGACGTTTTCTTCTCCAAAAGACAATTAAGCAGGCTAGAGATGCTGAGAAGTGTTTTCTTTGACATAATAATAAGATTGCCCATATTTGCCGAGCCATCGGACAGGGGAAAGATCTTCGACATTCTGACAAAGATCAAATCAATAGAACTCGCTGAATGGATAAGTCATCTCCAAACAAGATAGATGTTGCAAAAATCTCAGGGACATTGGTGTTTTCTAAGTCTGCTTGAAATCAGGCTCGTCTTCATTAGTTCTGATGGTCCATAAGGAACTAATATTCCCATTAGTTATCTTCAATTCTTATTGACTCCCCAACATAATTGGTCAGCCTCTAGGGATAGCCATAGCAGAGATGTCTTCTACCATGCCACTAGGTAGAAGGAGATTAAGCTTCTCCATATTCCAATTACCATATTCAATAATGAAATAACAAGAAGGAAGCTATCATAGAAAGTCCATATTAAGAGTAATTGACCGTTGCACGAAGGGAGTATGAGATAACCAAGGATCATGAATAAATTGACTGAGATGCCATTAGCTATTAGCCATATGAACTGGTCTTTTATAATGGCACCACCTTCACAAACTACTTTCCCAATTGGAGAAGCTCCCCTAGAAGGCATGTAGTTGTTCCAATCACCAGGGAAATGTGTGATTTTCGAGCGAATTAGTGTACTCCAAAGGGTGTTTGGTTGTATAATTAGGTGTCCAGCTGCCATTCCCATCATAGCCAGTCTTTGCAGTCCAAGTAATGTTACCCGAGTCCCCCCTTAGTCTTCTGTCAGCAAACTTTTCCTATGAACAAGGTGTACTTGCAGTTTCCTGAGTAGGTCCATCATCCAACCAGAGAAAGGATCTGCAAGTCTTCTCAAGTGTATATAGGATCTTCATAGGAACAGAAAATTAGCCATAGAGAGTGATTTCATTTCCATCCGTCAAGTTTGATTCTAAGCTTCCATTTCCATCCATCAAGTTTGGTTCTAAGCCTTACCAACAAGGGGTAAAGTCAGCTTCGTGCAATCTATGACCTGATAATAGAATGTCAAGGTAGGACCAGACACCAATCTTTGGTTGAACAAATATTCTTTGAATATCTATTGATGTTTTTGGTACCTATCCTGTTCTAAGCTAGCCGTGTTGAGTTGGGTCTCTCCTGCTGAAAAAATGCAACCACGCAAAGCAAGGTTACCATCATTACTAGTCACTGCACTCAATTAGAGAGGTGATCTTTCTCAAACATAATTCATCAGTACAACATTCAATCAAAGATGCTCCATTTTCTCCTGAAAACTTTAGTGCACTCCTCCCAAATATATCCAAGTAATGATCTAGCTCATGATACCTACCTGCTTTTATCAAGATATGAGCGATATTGCTTGCAAGAACCCCATCCTCTATTCTTAAACCTGAAATCTTATACTCTTCAAGCATAGCTAATGCGTGATTTAAAAGACCCGCTTTCAGATAACCCTCCATCAGCAGTGAATAAATTGAACTAGTCAGTTGAATCCCATGGCTTCTCATGTCAGAAAGATGACTTCTTGCTTCTTTAAGCTTGCCTGCTTTAACCAAAGCATTTATAAGAACACCATAACCTTCCACATTCACACAAACTCCACTCTGCAACCACCTATCAAACATCTTGGCTACTTTCTCAAAAAGCCCAAGTTCACCATACATGGACATCATATACAAGCATGCCTCCCACTTAAAGCCCCTGCAACCTCCATTTCCTCCCAAGCCACCTCTGCCAGCCTCCTCAATCCTGCTTTTGAGTACACATAAATCATCGAAACATACATGGAATCCAACATCTTATTCCCCTCCAAAGATTTAATCTCTCTAAATATCTTCTCAGCCTCTTCGATCAAACCAAGCTTTCCGCATCCATGAATGAGTGAAGCAGCATAAAATTCCGGCTCACAGACTGTTCTTAGAAGATCAAATGCTTCCATCACCATCTTCTTCTTCACCATTGCCTCTGCGAAAATGAAGAAGCTCTCCTTTTCTTTATCATTCCCTCTCGAAGCAAAAAACCGGCTTCAGAAACCATTCCCTGCTTCAAGAAACCCTTCATCAGGTCCAAGCTCAAAGCTTCATCATGTCTAAAGGTGCCATTTTTCATCATTTCCTCCAAAACCACCCAAGAGAGCTTCATCCACCAACTTGGCACAAACCCTAACAAATTCCTATAGATTTCCTCGTCAGCCAAAATTCCTCTCTCTCCCATCTCCAAGAACGCCTCCATTGCCACCTTCCCATCTCCAGTGACCATATACAGATTCATCAAGCTCGAATAGAACCCTAATGCAGGGCTATCAATCTCCGTCTTAGCTCTCTCTGAGACCTTAATCGCCTCATCGATGAGCCCATTCTCGGTCAGGATTGCGATCGCAATAGAGTATATCTCTGAACTGGGTCCGAGGACTTCGATCAATTGGTCGAGCAGGGAGCGTGCAAGATCGCATCTTTCGGGGAAGAGACCGGTGAAGAGGGAGCGGAAGTCGGCGGGGAGAGGGCGACGCAGTGCTTTCTCATCTCGCCGAGATAGAACCGGATCCGGAAGGGATGGGGAGAGCGGGATCGGAGTTGGGAGCGGAGGAGGGCAGATAAGAGGGAGGAGTCGGGGTGGAAGTGGGGCCTCAAGGAGCGCAGGAAGCGGTAGAAATCGAATGCAAGGAGGGATTGGCAGCCGCGGAGACAAGCGTGGCGGCGGCGCTGGCGGAGATGGTGGTCGGAGAGGTACGGAGGGCGTCAAGGGCGTGGGAGAGATTGGGGTCGTGTGCATTTTGGGAAGAGGGAGATAGAAGCTTTAGAAGTCGGCGGACGGCTTGCTGGCCCTTGCGGGAGGAGAAGTGGCGATGGCAGGGGCATTTTGGGAAGGGTGGAGTCGGAGTAGAAAATGGGAAGAGGTGTAGATTGGGACGGAAATATCGGTCGGAGTCGACGAAGACGACGGCAGAGCAGCATATCTATTTGTTCGATTAGTGCTCCACTATACCTGTTACAAGAGATGTGCCTCCACAGCTTGCTCAATAAGAGCGGGCAGGACGCGGGCCTCGGTACGTAGAAAGATACTAGCCTGCGCTTCACTTTAGAATTTAAATCGATCCCCAGTGTCCACCAAACATTATTTCTTTTAACTAATCAAATTACTTTTTTTTAAATTTTTTTTTTTTAAAGTCTACCCAGGGATAACCCCTTCCCGATCCAGAGAATTTTTTCTACGTACTCTGTCATAAAAGATACCATTCAATCAGCTATCAAATTCACCTCACGAAAGATACGCTTAATAATCAGCGCATTGCACTCTCCTAGCAATCTCATGGTATCATACAAAAGGGTAGGAGTCTCCGACAGAAGTACATCTCTACAGCCAAACAACCAGCATTTGTCATATCTTGCCGAACTGGCCGATACACCCCGTATCGTACTTGATCGATGGAGAACTGACATGATTCGATCGATAAATTCGGTACACTGACAGTACGGAAGGAAAAAGAAGGAAAGTGAGAAAAAGAGAGAGAGGAGGAGAGGGAGGGAGGTGGGAGCTGTCAGAGACCGACGGTAGTCCCGTATCGTCCGATAAGACTTTCAAGAGAGTGAGAAAGAGAAAGAGAATGCTCGGGGGGGAAGAAAGACCTACCGGACGGACGGTGCCTCCGTTGCGAGGCCCTCGATGGCGGGCGAGCCGATGCCGACGGTCTGAGGACGATCGAGCGGACGGAGCCCCTCCGCAGCTCCGCCCCTTCTTCTTTTCGAAACAAATCATCGTCTGTTTCCATTTTTTTTTTGATTCTAAACTTATGAAGTCGGCAACTGGGTTGCCGACTTAAGAGATATTTTTTTAAAAAAA
>KE504824.1:394865-407255 GCA_000441515.1 Elaeis oleifera
TAAAATTATGAAGCAGGCAAACTATTTGCTGGCTTCACTTAAAATTATCTTTTAAAAAAAACTCGCGAAACAGGGGCGACGCCCCTATTTCACGTCCGCGGCGCCGCACGCGCGGATTGCGCCCTCCAGCGGCCACGACGGCCAGTCGGAGGCCGTTCGGCGGCCCCGCCAGCTCCTTCCTCCCTCTTTTCTTCTTCCTCCTTCTCTCTCTCTATTTCTCTCTCTCTCTTTTCTGGTTCGGATCCACTTGCCTTCATCGATTCGGTACGGTACGAAACCATACTGAATTGTATCGTCGGCTGGCCGATACAACCGACAGTACCGATTCAGCATACCTTGCAAACAACCACTGTGACTAAGTCATCCTCTATCATGAGCTGGGTCACTCCCAGAAATTACCTGGCATAGATAATCTCTGCCCAAGTAGTGTGGAGTTTCGCCTTGGGGACTGAGGGTTCCCGAAGATGATGTTCCCCAGCCACTACAAAAGCAAAGCTAGGCCCTCGAATGATAAACCAACCCATCATACCGCCTCTGACACTTCCATCAAAATTGACTTTAGGTACATCGGAGGAGGGGCTCCCAAGATATGAACACCCTATGGGTTGCTGCATGAGTAAGGTGGGAGCTCGAGATCTTCGAAGACTTGATCGTCACATCGATAATCTCCGTTGCTATGACTGAGACTCTCTCAAAGATCATCCTCGCCGAAGACGGTCTAGAGTCGAAGACAAGATTGTTCCTGACTAGCCAAATATGGAGAGTCAAGTAGGCCACACGAACCCTTACCACTCTAGTCTGGTCACTTTCAATGCTGCTTTGTGAAAACTCTAAAACCACCTGAGTGGGGTCTTCCGTCTGAACAACCCGCAAGTCCACCCTGACCAAAGACTACACCGCTGTCATCTTTGGACATTTGAAGAGAGTATGCTCCATGGTCTCCTCAGCTAGACAGCAGAGGCACTCCAACTGAATATTCATACCTCGGCCTCGTAGGAGGGTTTTGGTCGGAAACCGAAGCCAAGCCACCTTTCAGAGAAATAGACTCATCCTCGGATGCACTCTTATCCTCTAGATCCATCCAAACTCCTTGTATCTATTTACTTCGCTTCTGTAAATCTAATAAAGATCAACCATTACGATCCTCGAAATATAAGATCGGCTCCAAATCCTAACATCCGAACCGCTAAAGATAGAAGTCGCAAGGGATAGCACCCAATCCCCCCCCGCTACCTACCAAATAGTCGATGCACTAATTACAAAAAAAAAAAGAAAAAAAGAAAAGCAATAAGGCCATCAATAACCATCTAATCTCTCTCTCTCTCTCTCTCTCACACACACACACACACACACATATATATCAGGAGGATGGATTAAAGCAAGATTAAAGCACTCTGAAATGGTCCTAGTCTTCAGCACACATATCTCTGGGATTGAGAGGTTCGGGGGCATCTCATCACCATTTCACAAACATTCATCCTAATTTTCTGGGCTCGAGAAGGATAAGGTGATGGGGGAAACATTACATTGTTTGATTCAGGATAACAAGCTTAGTTACTTAAGCAAGGTGCATCGATGAATTAGAGAGTACTGCCAGTGGAAAATATATAGCTGCTGCACTGCTAATCCTAGATTCTAACATGGGCTCGAAACATTCTCATCTGTCTCTAATCTCTTCATAAGATAAGAGCGGACACAATCTGAAACAAAACTTCAGAAACCAAAGCGCAGTTCACAAATTTCTCTAAGCTGGTAGTGGAGGGAATCAGGCATACTACTTGAAGGAAGGCATCAACTTGGATCATTTTCACCCCGTGGAGCATAAGCAATTGCTTGCCTGAGTGCTCTCAATCCAAGAAATATGATGGACTCAAATATTCACAGACAAGATTTTCACCTCTCTGAAACAAATAATTGGCATCACAGAAAAGAGACGGATAGGATGGATAGAAATCCAGGTCCTTGCAGATCAAAGCATAGGGTTTTACATTAGAGTGATGATCACCAAAACAAAGCAACTCAAAAGTTCTAATGTCACCTTCTTCAACGAAACATGCACATGAAAGCGTGGCTCCCAAACTGCAAGACCTTGGAAATGATAAAAAGTTAACACCCCTTGGCAACATAGGCAAAGGAGATGGCAGCAAAAACAGTGGCTATAGCAGGATACAGCCATTTCCACATTCCTCCCTTCTGAGCCTCGGCCACCGCATGCTGCAAAACCACAAGCTCCCTGTTCATGTCCTCAATCTTCCCACCTGCTCTTGTAAGCCATCTTGATGGTCTCCAACTCCTTCACAAACGGTTGCATTTCCTCATCCTTCTCTTCCTTGATCCCAATGTCCCGAACAACGCCATTCTCTTTGACTTCAACTGATCCATGCATCATCTCTGTGGTACTCTTCAGAAGGCATAGAACCCTTTTCGAGTTCATATCCACAGCTTTGATCTTTCTCTCCATGTCCTCGAGACTCTCCCGAGTAGTTATCAGTTTCTTCTCGAACGAAGTGTTTTCGTCCTTCAGGCATCAGATTCCACCTTCCATCTCTTCTCCTTCAGAGCAAGTTACTGAGTGCTCTCTGAAGCTGCTGCATGTCTTCTTCAACCTCATTATTCCTCTTCTTTAGCTCCTCAATTTGCACTCTCAGGCAATCCTCTTCCACCTTCTGAAGATCGAGGTCTCTCCGAGCAGAGTCCCTCTCAGCTAGCAATTGGGTATTTGTGCTGGTGTGCTTGCTGCACGAAACTTGCAGCTTGGAAATGGTTGATCGGAGCTTTTGCAGCTCTTTCTGTACATCATTAATTTCAGACTCCTGCATAGCCTTCACTCCCTCAATTGCATCCTTCTCCCTTTCAATCTCCCCATCGTCGTCCTCAAACTATCCAACTCCTTCTCAGACGACATCATCCGTTCCTCATAGTTGAGGAGCATGCCTTCCTTCTCCCTCTCCATAGCACCCAACTCTGCTTGAAGCCTCCCAAGCTCCTCTGTAACCTTTTCATTCCTCTTCTCCATCTCCGCAACTTTAAACCGCAGCCCTTTCTCTTCCTTCTTCAGCAATTCGACAGCCGACTTAGAGCTATTAACCTCAGCTTCCAGCCGATGGTTGTTCTCAGAAAGGCACCGGAGCTCTGGTTCCAAAGTCGATACCTTTGCGACAACAGCCTCCTTCTTGACCATTTCAGACCGCAGCTCCTCTATGACCTTCGCATTCCCTTTCCATCTCGGCAATCTCATTGCGCAGCCCTTCCTCTTCCTTCTTCATCAATTAATGGCAGCCTTCAAACCATCAACTTCAGCTTCCAATCTTGGTTGTTCTCGACCAGGCTCTGACGCTCTGCTCCCAAACCTGTTACCTTCACAGCAATCACTTCCCTCTCGGCCTTTACCAACTCCACCTCTTCTTGCTTAATCTTGATCACTTCTTCCATCCTCCTCTCACTACTCTCCACCAATTGCTGGTATTCTTTGAGGCTGGCTTCCATGGAAGCCTTCTCCTGGAGAAGAGAATGGATGACTTCTTCCCTCTTCTTCCCCTCTTCCACAAGTTCACTGCGCTCCAGCTCTAATTTCCCAACATTTGCTCCGATCTCAGCGATGCCAAGCTCCAGCCTTTGGACTTTGGCTTCCAGATCCCTCACCTCCTTCTCCTTCCGGTCAAATGTATCAAGCTCGAATCTTTCTCTAAGAGGGCACAATCAAGAGCCTTCCTGACCTCATTCTTCTCTCCGACCGCCATCTCCAACCTCTTGCCGCCGCTCCTCAGCTCTTCCGCCATGGAGTGCACCCTCGCCTGCAGGGACCGGAGGTCCACCTCCACCTGCCCCGCCGCGAGCTCCCGATCCGCGAGGACGGAGGAGAGGACGAGGCGGCTGACGTCGCGTTCGATGCCGGCGAGGAAGGCGTGGTCGTCAGCGAGGCCGTCGAGGCGGGACTGGAGGTGGTCCACTTGCTGCCGCCGCTCCATCGTCTCCTTGACGAGGAGGTGGTTGAGGAACTTGAGGCTCTCCATCTTGTCCGGCGAGACGTCTCGGCCCGAAGGCGGTGGTGGATGTGACAACTCCTTCTCCACCGCCGCCATCGCCGTCGCCGGAGACACCTTCTTCCGGGCCATCACGTTGGCTATATAAGGAGACACTAGGGTTAGGGTTTTGGGGAAAGGGAGAAGGGAACGAATGCTAGGGTTTTAGAATATATATACATAAATAAAGGAAGGAACGGTGGCGGTTTGAAGGGGTTGCGGGGGTACTGAAATTCAAAATGGATCGCGGGGGAGCGGACAGGTGGGTATTTCATCTTACTTTTCATCGGCGTTTGAGGCGCCGTCTCCTTGTTTCCCGGCCCGTTTTTACTTTCTACGTTGTCTTTAAGTTAGGGATACGGATCGATATCAATATTTTTATATCAATATTATTTTTTTATAATATTAATATAATATATATTATTAATTAATAAAATTTATATTTATATTTAATTGAAATATATAAAATATAAATATTAAATATAGGAGTATAAATCGAATACTTAAATTTTATAATCAAAGAATCAAAAATATTATACTAAATTGATGATAAATCAAATTAATAGCATATTAATATGATTATATATATATATTTTTAAGTAATTTGATACTATATAGAATTAAATATGATTACAATAAAATCGGATATTCGGATATAGATCGAATAGTTGTCTATCTATATCGATATCCATATGCATACGAATATGGATATTAGTTGGACGCTTTAATTTTTGTCTATATCTGAATAGATTCAGATATTAAAATAGATTCGGACAGATATTATCTGATCCACTATCATCTCTACTTAGAGTAATTATTGATTCAATTGATTTATGGGTGGACCAGTTCAACCACTAGAGAAATTATTAGTTAAAACTGTTCTACCATATGTATTTTGGCTCATCCAATAAAAATCAGCACGTCATCTCTAAAAAAGTAAACTTTATTCATTTAAACCAACAAAAGCTGTAGCTCGTTAATCATGGTAAGTGACTTTTTTTTCATTCAAAATTTTCAAGCAAGAGTGGATAATAATGAATATTTTTTAATAATAGATGATGCAGTAATTTTTTATTGCATGATGTAAAGTATCCATAGAAAATGTTTCTAATCAATAATTTATCCAATCACAATCACAACATGCACAAAGATAGATAAATGTGTTGGTGTTGCTTTGTGGTTGACTTGGGCCACCACCTCAACGATGGATCCAATTAAAATTATACGTATCCTCAAGATACGAGGATTAATGGAATCACCCACTAGGTTTTTTATATTTTTGTTGATTTGGGCGTGTGTTTGGGGCTATTTTGTGAGAGAAATTATATCCTATACTATGTAGTAGTGTATCAGACCAATCATCTCATCTTGTTCTTTTGGTCCTATTTATCATGTGCTTGTCTTGGATTGCTATCTTGCTCAACTTATTTTGATTATTTTTATGATATATATCAGTATGATACATGATATAGGATATAATTTTTTGTATTATTAGTGCATATGGCATTGATTTTTTTTCTATTTGGTAAATCATTTTAGTTTTACAATTTGGCCCATGTGACAAATGTAAGGCCCAATTGTGCACACTCCTACTCTCACCTTCTTCCCCTCCAAATCTGTTCGCGTGCGTGTGCGACATGATGATTGAGAACGTACACTACTACATTAAAGGGAAGTGTGAAAGAAAGCTCTCTCTCTGGATATAAAAAGTACGCATCAGCTCCTGAGAGGAATGCATCAAAATTCACAAAAGAGCCGTGGTAACTGGATGGGCCACCAGAAAAGATATTAAAGAAAATTTTATTTCTATTATAATACAAAGTTCAGAAATTAGATGTCAACCCTTGCTTTATATTTTTTTAATACCATTTTATGTGTTCTTCACTCAATGGGGATTCGATTGTGGAACCGGTGGTGCAATTTTCACCCTTCTACCCTCCTTGGCTGCTGTACTTCAAGTTCATGGAGCTCTATCACCTTTCTGTCATGTTCATCGTACATGCCAAGTCAAAGTTTTATATTCATAGATGGAGAGGAGGCTAGTTCCAACAATTCTAAGATAGTATTTAGTCAACTTGAGCCTCGCTCGTTGGGCCAAAAATTCATACAAAATCTGTTTTGGAGAAATTATATCCTACTCTATGTGTACTACATCATCGGTGCACTGCAGGAGCAATTTTAGATGAGATGAGAGGGCATCAATCCGAGATGAATGGATGGTGTGATAATCCGGCCCAATTAGCCTAAAAAGTGATTGGGCCTAATCCATTTGACTAGCTTAGATTTGAGAAAACAGCCTAAAATTGGAAGAAAAATAAAGTATATGATAGGAAGAAGACTCCTGATTAGAGTTTTTTGCCTCTCAAGCTTGCTAGAAAGAATCCAATGTCGAGAAGGATTTCTAATGCCTTCTTCCACCCTATTTAGTAACCTTGCATCTCCCTTCAAGTCTCAGCATTGTTGGTCACCACAACATTGCTAGAGTTTCCTTTCTCTCTTCCTCTTCTTCTTTCGAATATCCTACACTATGTCCCCTGAAATCGCTGCTCAATCATTACCGAAAAGCTAGGTAAGTAGGGGTGCAAATGGATCGAATCGGATAGGATCATGAGTGACCCCGATATGACCTAGTTCCTTGTTAGATCCTAATGTTAAATCCAAATCAATCAATAGAAGATCAGGTCGGGTCTGGTCCATGACCAAAATTTTCAACCCAACAGATAATTTAGGTCAGGTCAAATTCATATATAACTCAGCCCCAACATGAAGAATTTGAATTCAGATCATATTTGAATCAAATATAGCCAACTACATTTTAATTATCTTATAGCCAACTATTATTAACCATATAAAATAGACAATAAATAATATTGCTCTACAAATAAATTAGGATATAAAAATTTTAAATCTATCTTCATATTAAAGATACAAATCATATAAGTCTTATATTACAACTTAGAGGCTCAAATGGATTTAGATTCTAATAATATAACATGTTCAGGTTGGGTCGATTCATGAAGTAGATGATCCAAAATTGATTCAGAAATCAAGTGAGTTTGGTCGAATCAGATTAGAATTCAATAAATCCAGAGTCGATCCAAAAAATGGAACGGATTTAATTTTAAAATATGACTCGTCCTCATAGGTCCTTTAAAGTGGGTCAGATCAGGTCTAAGTAGATCAGATTAGGTCAGATTATGATTTTATCTGACCCATTTTCAGCCTTTTATGGGTAAGAGGTTGGAATTCTTTGATTTACTCTCCTTCTCTCTTAACTTCTGAAATCTTAATTTTGGCTGGCTATCATCGAGTATCGACCAAAAAAGATATGCCTTGCTTTAGTTTGATTGCGCTATTTTTCTTTGATTTTTCTTGTAACACCAGTCATCACCACTGACTGTCGATTGTAGGCTTGCTGTGCCATGGCTATAACTACTACTTGCCATAGCCATTGCCAGTTAGATAGTTCCTTTATTTTGAGAAAAAGGGGTGACCATGAGTCCCTTGTTTTGCCAAAAAAATCAAGAGAAAGAAAAAGGGAAAAAGAGAAGCAAAGAAAGAAAGAAAAGAGAAAAAAGAAAGAAAGAGCGGGAAGAAGAAAAAAATCTCTCTTTTTTCTCTTTCTTTCTACCTTCTCTCACTACTTCTTTTCTAGTTTCTCTTTCTAAATTATTTCTCAATCCACCATCTCTTTAGAATTTGTTGAATCTACCAGCGGGCCCTCCTTAATAGCTTGATCAATCCTGATGAGGGAGTCCTAAATGATGGTCACTAGATAGTATACCGATTCTCACTTTGGCTCTTTTTGGGCATTGATAGATTTGGTCATTCTTGATCTCTGTTAAATCATCTATATTCTAGTTCAATCATGACCAATAAAATCATCTTGATTAGCCCAATTGAGATATCGGGCATTATCGCTTGACCAATCCTGTGAGGCTATTAGAACATAAAATTTTATTCTAAAATAATCATGGTGAAATTTTAATGAAAATATAATTTTGAATATTAGACTTTAAGAGAGATTATTGAAATTAATTGGATCTGTTGGTTAATTTTGCTTACAATATAAGCAATATAAATCTTTTCTAAAATTTATTAATAAATTATAAATTTTTATATTAAATTATTCATGATTTATGAATTTGATGCATGATATGTTTGATTATTAAATATATCCTTTTTTAGAATATTAAATGATCCGTAATCGAACATAATGAATTTGATATGGATTATATCCGATTAATTTTGATGTTACATGGTTTTATGAATTTTTCAATCTTGAACATGAAATATATTTTTGAAAAAAAATATTTTAATTTGAGTCAAATTTTGACTCACAATCCAACTATGTCTCATTATCCTACTAGTGAGAATTATATATTAATATTTTGATATCCTGTTACTAGGGATTGTATACTAGCATTTTAATATACTGTAACTAGGAGTTATATATTAGTATTTCGATATCATGCTAGTAAAAATTGCAGGTTGGTATTTTGATATCCTATCATTGGAGGTTATGTAATAACACTTTTATTGAGCTCACATTCTAATCCAGCCATAAAATATAAATATGGTCGTGGTTCCTGATTGTTGAGATGAACGCAATATTTTAAAAATATTAATTTATGAATGACTTATAAATTTTAAAAAGACTGCATTAATATGTGTAATATTTTGATTAATGCTATATATTTTGATTTGATTTTGAATTGATGTATGTTATATATTTATTTCAAGATATAATTTGTTTGATTTATCTACATAAACTATCTATTGCTTACTGAGCTGTTTAACTTATTATTCTATATTTTTGCTATTTTTATAGATTTAGAGATTTGTTTGTCCCAAAGATTCATTATGGAAAAATGAATATAGGTAGATTTTGATTTTTTATTTTACAAATTGATGCAAACTTTAAAATATTATTTTATGAGCATTTGATTTTATATGGTTATTCAAATTAAATTTGAATATAAATTATTTGAATTTATTCTATTGTTGTTTATGGTATCGTGATGAGATATTTTATATATTTATGGAAAATTTTTTATAAGTATGCTGTAGTTCTTTGGCTTGTGTTCTTGCATTGAAGGTGTGACAATGGTGCACCAATGGGTGCACATTGTGTAGGTTATAATTTCTCCCTGCCTTGAGGCTAGGTCTTGAGCCAAATTTACTGGCCTGCCTTTGGGCCATTCATCAGTTAAACAGCATTAAGGGTTGAGTAGAAGAGAGGTGCCATACACCTGAAAACCTTGTTGATTCCAATATCTAATCCCAAGGAAAGGTCGTGATCTTATTTGATAATGGCATTGGACTCCAATTGCTTCCTTCCATGTCTTTCCCATATCCGACCCTTCGATTTCGCTCCCCATGCTCCTTAGCCTGCCGTCCTCTGGACCTGTTCTCTTCCCATCCCCCTTGAGTCATAATCATCTCCAAATATTGGCACCAACAACCAATGGCCTGTAGCCGCCTAGGGCTTGGAGAGGAAGGGAAAGGACAAACAAGCAAGAGGAAAGGGCCTCATCCCAGAATGTTTTTGTGGGGATTTCTAGCATATAAAACAATCTAATTTATCTTTCTTTTTATGGGTCTTGATCATTTTTATTTCTTTTTCTAAAATAATTAAACTATAAATTTTTTTTGGTTGCTTTTGCCTTGAGCGCAAAGGGAAACACTTTGACTATATGTTTCTGCCAAGTCACATGTGCACTTTTTTCCATCTAACCAGAATCTATCTATGAAACTGTGGGTAACATCTAATAATTTTAAAAATAATTATTATATAGAATATATAATATAAATAATTAAAGAGAGAGCTGAACTACATACTTTACGTTAATTCCTTTAAAAATATACCGATGATACAAAATCAACAATAAACTATCAAAATTTAAGATCCAAATTGCTAATCATAGTTTACATTACAAAAATAAATAGAAATCAAGATTTGTTCGTTTTGATGACCTCTAACCCTTATCATCAAGGCTGCTAAGGTGGATAGTTTGAATTGAATGATACTATATTATAGTGTGGTTGCGGCTAAGAACTTATGAATGAAGTATGATCCATTTTGGCACATGGATCTCGTGATTTTATTTTTTTAGATTTTAATTCAAAAGATATCTTAGGCTTCCTTAATTTACAACTAATATGCGACTAATGATGTCTTTCCTCTTGCATCACAATATAGCCTCCCAATCAAAAAAAATTCTATGTACGAACGGGATGTGCCATGTATATGGACAGAAGGGGACGGTGGTATACTACTGTTGCTACGAAGGGCTCATAGCTTGGCACGTAAAATATTATCCGCTCTATTTCATAAGCTTTACGATTTTGTTCTTCTGAATACTGATCGAAAAGATACCTCATGTGGGATGAATGGTCTTTTCCTATATAAACTAGAATCCCTTTTAACTCACAATCAATGTGGAACTAATGATGTCCTCCCTCCTACATTATAACAAGTATTATCTTAATAATTAAAATTTAATAAATTTAAATTCATTCATATTTTAATTATATAAATTATAATCCATAAAATAGATTTTAATTTATATACCATATCATATATTTTATCATATTAGTATAATTGATATCGTTTATATTTGTATAAGATGGCCTATGATTAATTTTTGTGCATACATATACAAGATTAATGTATGTTTTATATATAACATTATTGTTGTAAAACTCCCCTTGAAAATGATGCTTGCTTTTTGTTGTTTTATAAAGAACCAAGGTTCCGTTCCCATCATCAAAAGTTTCTATGTCACACCATGCATTCGATTTATGCGACAGCCGTAAAGCAAACAAAAGTTGGGCCCTGCTACCAAGCTACAGGAGACCACTTTACTGTGCGTAGGGCTCGCTGCAGACCTTTTCAGCCAAACTATAGGGATGGGTCAGTCTGATCGTTGTAAATGGTATTTATTTGGCTTTGCAGCCGGAGGATGGCTAACAACTAACAAGAGGGCCTGATCCCAAGTGTCGACCTAGGGTTGTTGGGCAGACTCCAATTGAAGTACATGAGAATTTCTGGGACTTGAACTACAGTCCTCTACATGCTCCACATTCTCATAAACCAGGCACACAAATACCTCCTAAATTCTTTTATCTTTGTCCATCCCAGATGACTATTTCATAACCCTGATGACTAAGTTTGATTTTATAAATCAATGAGCCCGGAGTGATGCATTTTTTGGGGAATATAGGAGTTCCACTTTTTAATACTTTTAATGCGTTCTCTTGGTCTATCTCAATCAGAGTAAATGCACATAAAATAAAGTTTTATGCTATAGAAAAGTTGGTACTCAACTTGTGCAATGCAATTCAAGAGATATTTGACGAGCGCATTCCACATAAAAAGAAGCAAGAATGGTTGTGATTTTTGATCTGGTTAGACAAAGGTTTTGTGATAAAATACCAGCTATAGCGAAAAAAACTTGAATCAGAATCCACAAGGAGTTCATCTAGTACACAAATTCTCTCCCTTCTTGGAGAGGTATGGTGCCAATTAAAAGAGAGAGACTTCGAAACTCTTCATGAAGAGTCATAAAAAATGAATTGCATGGGAAGGCTTATGAGGTCCATCATGCATTATCATACTCAAAACCATTCAAATTCTATATAATGAGAAAAAGATACGAATTATATACTTGGATCCTAGAATGAGGCTTTGATTTATGACAAAATAGTATTAAGAAATTAACAAGTCGTGGATCTTATTGATATTGCATTCCATCTTTATAGCTATTCTTACATTTGACTAGTATCACAAGTTAGCGGTGTGCCATCGGTATTGGACTAGCCGAAAAGAGGATGATTAGAGTAGCATAGTTCAAGATGGTTTGACCTTCAAGATTGTTCGTTCAAAAGAAGATGAATTTGGTTAGATAAGATGCAGCTGGAGTTACAATTAAAGTAATCTATCGCTAAAGCTACTCCAAGGGATAGAGTCTTATTGGTAAACCATGAGCAAGAAAAATAAAAGATATAGTAAAGATGACTAAATATAAATTGAATTCATTAACGTGTCAAAAAATCCTCCTTATAAAGTACATCCACTACTTATTTATATACATCACAATAAGTATAAAATAAGTGATCACTCTTATAATCAACTACATTGTCACAATCTTTCACAATTTTGGAAATTTGCCCCCATGATTCTACATGCTTCACATATATCACAACTATAGGCCAAATTCTTTTAAAATAAACTAACACCATTCCTGCTTAGGCTTGTTCTTTTGGCCCATACTTCTATATTTGGTCGGATTGTTATATGGCCAAACTCTATTAAGTTCAGCAAGAATCATATGACCTTCATGTATTCTAATCTCTTAATCTCATC
>KE504824.1:419077-429375 GCA_000441515.1 Elaeis oleifera
CCGTCGGAGGGTCCCCGCCGGAGCTACCTCCGGTCCGTGTGGGCTTTTCCGTGCAGGTGCTCGCTCCCGACGATCAGGCGTGATCGACGAGGGGATTGGCCGCAACATCATCCATATGATACTTGTTCATGGATGCCAGCTAAGTTGTCAAGATGCAGCGTAAACAATATCTAACGTATCGATGTCTGATTTATTTCCCATAATAATGCAATGCATGCTTAAAAGTACGTTAAAAATAATTACAAACATAATGGACGTGTCACGTGCTTCCCGGAAATGAATAGAACTATGGTCTCCTGTTACAAGTTCATGATGCCTTTAGCAACATGTTGGTTGCTTTTGATGCTTGGAGAGAATAAAACAGGACGCATGGGAACAAAAGCTAAATCCTCCTTTACATGACCTCCCAATAGTATCCTCCAACATGCATATGGGTTGCTGACATTAGAAAAGCACCTGCCCGGCATCAAGTATTGCAACTGCATCACTGCCCTAGTGAATGTCAAATAGAAACTTTGGCTCTAATTTCTAATTCCTAATGCATACCTTCTAAAGTCCTTGCATGAGTATGACAAGCTTCTGTATTTTAAGTACATATCCCTATGCTTTGGATAAAAGAAAATCTATCTCCAATGCATAACTTCTAAAGTCCAAATTCTAAATTCTAAAATGTAATTTGAAACTTATAAGTTATCATATGGGCAGTAATTAGTTTGTTGCTGCAGGACTCCGGTTTGAGACGGAGGTGGCTGGGGTTGGAATTCTTCAGATTCCAGGGCTTGATGCCGATTTAGAAGATTGGGACATCAAAAAGAATCTACAAGAGAAGTTCATTTTTGCTGGGATTCTTCAATGAAAAATCAATCGTAGCTCTAGAATAATAGAGGGAGAGAGGAAGAGAGAGAGAAAGAGCGCAAAAGTATAAGAGCATTTTTTGAAATTGAGCTTATTTGAGGATACCATTAGTATCTCTTTATATAAAGATAAAACTGTAAGTTGTTATGCTAAAATTTGGTAGACCATTATATCCTATTTTTCAGACTCTTAGGCTTCAATCTGATAGATCGTTAGGACACAGAATTCATCCACTAATATGCAAATTAGAATTATTAATCGTGGATGTCAGACTTAAATTGTACCAATGTTTTGAAAATTGTTTGAAGATTTCATGGATCGCTCGCATGAATAAATAGACCAATGCCTAGAGATTGGTGTTAAGCCCAGGCTTTGGCTTGAATTAGTGCTTGAGCATTGGGCTTTGCATCTTATTATCGATAGGATTTCGATTTTAGGATTGATAAATGCCCGATCAAAAGGTCAGAGAAAAGTCCATGATGTAGAACTGCCTCATCTTAGTTTTTTTGAATCGTTTTTGAGTATATGAAATTATATCGTCCGCGAATGCTAAGTGATAATCCAACGAGTGGATGTCAAATCAGATGACGGATAACCTTCGTGATCAATAATTAGTTTAATAATTCATGACCAGTTAAACAATATCTGAAACTATTATGCCCTTTATTTCAGTTCATTTTTATGCAGAAATTGAGTAACTATTTGATTTTCATTTTCGCAGCCCGTTTCTCTGTATTCTTTTTTTTAATAAAAAAGAATTTTTTCTCTATCATAATTTCGAAAGCAAAGTAACAAAAATTACAAATCCATTTCCCCCTGCTTTCCCAATTCTTCGGGTCACGTCGGATTCCGGCTCACCCGCTCCTCCAGCCACATTGCGCCGCCGGCCGCGTCTTCTGCCGGCCAGCCTTCACCGGACACGGCGTCTCCACCGGCGGCACCATGCAATTGTACTGCAACAAAGCGACGTGCTCGCCGGAATCGTCGCCGCCGGGCTGATCCCAAATGCCGTCAGATAATTATGCTGTAGATAGAGCACCTTTATCGCCCCACCCACCACCCTCTCCACGAACCTCGCCGGCACCTCGCCGGAAACCGGTTATTGTTCAGATACAACCTCCCCGCCGCCGCCAGCGCCTCCGGCACCTGCCCCGTCAGCTGGTTGTAGCTCAGGTCCACCGTCGCCCCGCCACAGGCGAGCCGACCGGGCGGACCAGGCCGGAGAAGTCGTTCCGCTGGAGCTGGAGGGAGGAGACGGGGAAGGAGAATATCTGGCCGGGGATCTGGCCGGAGAGCTGGTTCATGCTGAGGTCGAGGTAGTTGAGCCGGGTGAGCCGGGGAGGACGCGGTCGACGGGGCCGGAGAGGCGGTTGGAGCTGAGGGAGAGGTATCGGAGAGATGCCGGAAGGCGGGGATCTCTCCGGAGAGGGAGTTGCGCTTGAGATCGAGGCGGAGGAGAGGGGAGGAGGAGGGGAAGGGAGGGATTTGGCCCGCGAGGCGGTTGTGGCAGAGGATGAGGTTGGAGAGGTCGGGGATCGCCGCGACGGCCGGAGGGATGGTGCCGGATAGGAGGTTGAAGCTGAGGTCGAGGGTACGGAGGCGGCGGAGGGAGGCGAGGGAAGGGGGACGGCGCCGGAAAGGAAGTTGCGGCTGAGGGCGAGGAAGCGGAGGGAGCGGCAGAGGGAGAGGGAAGTGGGGATGGGGCCGGCGACGCGGCCGGGGACGAGGGAGAGCTCGGTGAGGGCGGTGAGGCGGCCGAGGGCAGGGGAGAGGCGGCCGGCGAGACCAGGGGAGCCGGCGCGGGGTCGCCGAGGGCGAGGGCGACGACGCGGTCGCCGGAGCAGAAGACGCCGGGAAGGAGCAGGGGTCGCCGGTAAAGTCCCAGCCGGCGAAGAAGGTGGAGCCGGGGAGGTCGGAGAGGGACTTGCGGATGGACTGGAGGGCGAGGTAGTCCACCGGCTCCAATATCCCCAAACTCGTATCGAAAGAACATAACAACAACATCACAACCACGACCAGCGATTTCCTTCTCATGATGGACCAGCAATGAGAACGTTTTATGTTCTGAGTGTTTGCGTTTCCCTTTTTTTTTTGGTTGGTTGGATGGTGACTTCTTTAAGAAGGAGGGAAGGATGGGATGAGGGAGGGAGGACAGGTAGTTCTTCCAGGCGTGGAGAAGGGCGTGAGGGCTTTTAATGGTATGGAGCGGTAAAAGAGGAAAGAGAGAGGAAGGGGAGGAGCCTTGGAGAAGAAGCCTGGGGTAATTTATTAATGGTTTTAACTTGGAGATGGTGCTGCAGTACCTGGGACGCTTTCTCTCTCTAATCTCTGTTCTATGTGGTTGTGGGCCTCGCTCGGGCTCGCTTTCTCATTATATTGGCTTGGGAGAGAAGGCGAGCTGACAAATGTCGTATAATGCAGACCAGAAGAGTTATCTTAGTTGTGATACACAATGTGTACTCTTCTAATTTCATATTTCTGATTGTATTTTCTTTTTTCAGGATGTCAACCGTTGGATAAGACCTCATATAGATCTCCATGCTCTTTATACTCTTTCATTCATCATCTGCACGGATCTCAAAGTCGCTATTGCATGATTCAATGGTGGGCTTGTGCGAAGGAAGGTTAATTCTTCTTTCGTGGAGAAGAGACATCCCAAAACCTCTTATTTCTCCTTCCAAAACATATCATGCATGAAAGTTTTGTGCTGCGTTGAGCTTGGCAAATTTTTTACCGTAGCGAGGCTAGGACGAGCGGCAGCGAAAGTGTAGAATAATAGACAAAATTGGCTGTTGATTCGTACGCTGCAATATTTTCTATGCAACTTTTGGGTTTCGTATTTGCGTTTCACAGAGTTGAAGACAACTACAGCGATTTGGTGGGGTAGGTAAATTATCTTCTAAGACATGAAAGAAGGTGTCCCGAGTCTTATTGTTGAGTATTGTGGGACACAATATGTATATAGCCATATATTCCTATCTCTGAGTTGGACGTTGCTCGTTTGGACATTGCTTGTAAGTCCTATCTGCTAAGCTATTCCAATTTGTGTATGCTACCTCATAGAAATGTGCCGTGCTTAGAGGAAAAATGCTAATCAACTCTCCAATTAGTGAGTGCCATGACAGATTTTGTAACAAGGATAACTTATATTTTAATAATTCTCATAAAGACATAGGATGCACTTTATATACATTTCTCAATTTAATCCCATGCACTCTACATCACCCACATCCAAACTAATTATTGATTATAAAAAGTGCATGCGGCAAAGGTCTAGAGATTGCCTGATAAATTTATAGCTGCAATGACGAGGCTTTGCATTAATTCTCTGTGGAGCCCCACTAAAATACACAATTTGTTGTCAATTTTCATTTTGCCTGCGAACCCAACCTAAGTTGTCCTCCATATTTTCAATTAGATACCTCTTAGATGCACAGCCATTTATCCACGCATACTAAGATTTTGATGCATAAAAAGTCAACACACTGGTAATGGCGCCCAGCCCTTTTGACTCCCTCGAGGGATTCCTCCTCGGATTAAGGGAGGTTTTAAAGTGGAGAGCATGTTTACCAGAAAAAAGAAAGAAAGAAGAAGAAAGAGTTTACCAAAAAAAAAGGGTGGAGAGCATCAAAATATGTGACATCTTTCTACCACAAGAAGAGAACAAAAAAAAAACAAATCCTTGCATGATACATAGAAACTTTTCTATTGCTACCTTCTCATGTATAGTGTTCCATATCTTTGGATGCCACTAGAAATTGGCAGGAATTATATAGGCTTGGTTCGGGGGACCTGGGCATCCAAAGTCCCTTCTTCTTTTGTTGTTCTTTTTGGGGGAGACTGGATTCTCTCCCTTTTCTTTCCTTGTTTTGCTTTCTAGTTTTTAATGGGAACATTTTGTTCTTCGCGCACCCCGCTTTACTCACCTCCCCATATGGTTGTGCACGACCTCACGGTGGAAAGTTGTGGGCCCACCTCAATTAACGGCTCTTGCTTCACAAAATCCATGTTGATGACGTGTCAAACAATGCTGAATTGTGTATTCAAGGTGGGCCCATCAGAAGTCCTGCTTACTGTGTCAGATTACCTGGTAAAGGAATCAGGTGCGAATCGATGCATTGTTTGAAGAACAGTGGATCGAGTCAGGATCAAAATTGGATCCATCCTGAAAATCCAAATCGTATAAATCTATTTCCTTTGAGCTATATATATTTTTTCTATTTTTTTGAGTGATCTTTCATTTAAATTAGTCTATCTTTATTCAACTCAGTAATGGAACCTCTTATCTATTTCACTTAATTAAATTTAAATATTTATTAATTTTTAACGGATTCAGATTTATAAAATTCTTGAGTATACTAATATATATTTTTAAAATTGGTTTGTAAGCTCGTACCCAAGAATGATCGTTTCTTAGATGAGATTAAAAAATTTTCAAACAAAAATTCAAATTTAAGTTGAATATTTTATTTATTTAAAACTTTGGTATTTTATATTTAGTTTAAACTATTACTTTTAATTATAGAGTCAAATGCTCGGCCCAAATTATAGGTCCGATATATTTTGTTCGGAATTTTAATATTTCAAATAAGTTTTGTTAAACTGGGCGTAACCTAACTTAAATGATTTGCTGATTCTAAAATCTTTTTCATGGATCCAATCCAACTTAACATGATCAACTCGAAGGATTCAATTTGGATGCAAAATCTAGACTTAAACATTAGACCAAGTTGGGTTGAGGTCAAGATTCCTCAATTCGACTTGACCTGTTTGCAATCTTATAATCATGCCAAACAATCTTATAATCATGCCGAACTTGATTGGGCTTGGTCTTATTGAGCTTAGCTTGAAATTAATTTTAGATTGAAAATCAAGAGGTACCTAATTTCTCTTGTCATATTTTGGAAAAAAAAATAATAATTTTTATTATTTGATCAAGTCTAATTTCAGCACAATTTTAAGCTGAGCCTATTTCAAGGAGCTTGATAACTTTTTGTGATGTAGAATCAATTGAAATTGATCAAGCTTGAATCAAATTTGAATGGAGCTTTATCAAGGTTGATTTAAACTCTATTCAGGCATGGTTCAAGCTTGATTCAATTGGTCATTATATGAAATTAATATTAACCAAAGATCAATTGTTGGATAAGATCCAACATTTGATTTATGCTAACTACTATAAATTAGAATATATACTTGATGCATTTCTAGCCTTATGAGTCTGATTAAACTAGATCATCTTTACACTTGCTTTGAAACTAATTTCGTGCCTATAAATCCAATTCAAGCTCGATCCAATTCTATTGAAGACAAGCTTGATTCAAGCTCATTTTGACCCAACAAAAGTCTTGCCTCAAGCTGCTCAGATCAATCGACAGTCCAAGTTATAAGTACGAGAGTACACTTTGTTCTCTTTTCCTTTATAGCATGTCAATAGCAAGAGGGAAGATGGAGGCATTCAATGCCGGCAAAACCAACTCATCTTTGGTAACTGGCAAAGCCAACTCATTGAAGCCTAGAAAAAGACTGAAGGGAGATTTGGAAAAGAGAGTTGGCCAATGGAAGGGTAGCTACTTTGAAGGATAGGTGCTACTTCATAGTTACCCTCCCAAGTGAGAGGGCCATGGTTTTTGATCCATTTCACATCATCGCAATCAATTTTAGGTCTCTTTCTGCCTTGGTCATGGCTTCACCCAACACCTTTTTCATGTAAAAGCTGACAAGATATCTGCAGCGTGGGGCTCCTACTAATTACTTACCAACCTTGCTTTTCACTTGCACTTGATTAATGTACTTGAGACAATCAAAGTTTCTTTGTTTAAACATATGGATGAAACTTGGATATAATTTTTTTTTTGATTTTGCTATTGTGCTTTTAATATTATTTATTAAAATGTAGGTGATATCTTCGCCATTCATTTCATGAGGTTATTGAGAAAATTTTGTTCTGGGCAACAGTAGGTTAACTACATATTGACAATTTTTTTTTTTTTTTTATTATTTTCTAATAGCACATGGCCAACTTATCTTCTACGCCTCTATCATCCTAGTGTCATTGTCACCATCATCGGTGTCTCCCACCTCACCTCTTCCTTAACCTCTTTCTTATCGATCCTGCCACACCCCCCGCCCCTTCCTCCATCTTTTTTTATTTGTAGTAGCGATGATCTAGTATCCCCCTCCTCCTCCATCCCTTGTGACAACCCAATTGTCCTTTCTAACTCAATGATGATTAACAAATCATCCCACTTCTTCCCCATCACCTCCTCCCGATCAAGCCTGGCATTGCCATGGAGTTACTGCTGCTTTCTCTTCTTCTCTCTGATACCAAGACGGACTTGATAGCCGAGAAGGGAGAAATGGATTTGAAAAAAAGACTCCCGAAGTATGAAACAGTTATCAGACATGTCGTCCATTTCTATATTAAAGTGAATGCGAAGTTTGAAATATTTTCACAATGGCTATACACGTAGCTAGCTACAACTAGATGCTAGTAGTCCCATATGGAATTGGATGGCCGGAGAGGGCAATGGTACCAGGATAGAAATATCCATCGAGTATTGTAACGAAAGCCTAATTCTTTTCCGCTCTAAACTAGAATCGTTAAATTCTTCTCTTGCATCATGAGATGCATATTTAGATTACATACATTTACTGTTAGATTAAATTTTTGGGACCAATTCATTAATCAATGTCCTATCAATACTAAATATGCTGCACATTAGGAGATCGGACCCTCTTTCTATCAATTATTTATTTAATTATTTCAGTTATTATTTTGACTTCAGTCATTATATTTTTTGTCTTGATTCCTTTTAATCATTATGGTCCTGCATGTGCATTGTTCGATCGGACGGCATGTGAGAGGAGATGCCAAACCTGATATATATTATTTTATCGATCCTTTTCCTATCAACTTAAAATTTTTAGGGAGAACTGGTTAAAGGAATCGAGGGCACAAGAATTCTAAACTTGATTACCATGCCTTGATAAGTGTAAACTTATCTTCGAGTGGGTGATATCAAGAAATACCTTCTTTGGTAAAGAGGGGAAAACTGAGTTGAAAGTATGTAAGAGCATTAGATTGAAAGAAGAAAAATAGAAAAAAAAAAAATTGTAAGAATGGCTTGGCAATCATGACTCCCTTAATTTCTAATTGTAAGAAAGGTTGAAACATCTATGCCTGATGGCTTCTGCATATTTAACTGGAGGACTATATGTAATCTAGCAGTCAAGAAGGACATCAAAAGCTTATAGCAATTAAATTAGCCGCTTCTAGGCAAATGATACTGGAGGTTCCTTAACGAGGAAGAGTGCTATCTGAGTAGGTGGCCTCATGGGAACTTATTCTCAAACTCACTTTAGATTTCAGTCCCTCGTAGGGATGGAGACGGGTCCTGGCTAACCTGAGGTCTATTGAACTTGACCCAGATTTCTTAAATTTGGGTTTAAATTTGAGCCTAAAGAATTTAATGCTGGGGCAGGGACAACCCTTGAACCAAGAGAATTTTTTGTGCATCGTGGGAGGTGTAAAATATCCAACGTGGAGCGCATCGATTTATGTAATTGATCTATATAGCCACCGCTTTTCAATGCTCATTTAATATCTGTAGTTTCGCTATTTCGTTTGAAAATTTTGAATGACGAGAATATCTCTGCTCTTTGAAAAAATTATGACATCTTATATCCATATTATGGCATCCAGCATACAGAAAGTCATAATTTTGATACAGGATGTTATAATATACCATAAGATGTCATAATTTTTTTCAAAGAGCAGGAGTATTTTCGTCATTCAAAATTTTCAAACGAAAAAGTGGAATTGCAGGCATTAAAAATGTATTGAAAAGTGATTGGATAAACATGTTCCTTCTATATTATGACATCCTGAACCATATTATGATATTCTGCATGCAGGAAGTCATAATTTAATGCAAGATGCCATAATATGCCACAAGATGTCATAATTTTTGGACTATATTATGATATTTTACGTGCAGAAAGTCATAATATGTTATAGGATGTCATAATTTTTTTCAAAGAGTAGGATATTTTGTCATTTAAAATTTTCAAACGAAAAATGAAACTACAGATATTAAATGCATATTAAAAAGTGATGATTATGTGGACTAATCATATAAAATGGTGCACTTTATGTCTAATTTTCTATACTATCTACCTGCGGTGCACAAAGAATTTCTCTTTGAACTAATCTATGCTTAGCTTCAAGCCCAAACAACATGCAATATAGAAATAAAAATTGAAGGTTGTATTTAGCAAACTATCATGTGCAATGCATCATTGACGAAAGTATAGAAGACAAAAGAGAAAGATAAATTAAGAAGTAACAAAAAGAAGAAGAAGAAGCAGAAATAGGATCAAAGAAACTAAATGATAATAATAATAAAAATTCTAGTATAAATAGAAATAGAAAATTTAACATAAAATAGAACTAAAAAAAAAACTTTGGAGGTTTTCTTTCTTCCTCGCAGGATATGAGAATGGCCACTCTAATCCACACATATTGTTGCTGCGGTCATAGGATATTCAAACAAAGAGTACTTTGTCAAAAATAAAAAAAAGCTGAAGCTATTAAAGCAAGGCAGCCAGGGGCTAAGCCTTCGGAAGCAAGATGTTGAAACAGAGGGAGATCGTGGAGAAGAAAGCAGAGGATAAGGATTACAATTACAATCGATAAGGACCTAGAAGTGTTCTAAAAACATCCTTCTGAGAATCTTTTTCCAAGAATCTTGAGCAATGAAATTTTAGTATCTTTTCTTGTAATAATTACTACAAAGCTGTTACTATGGTCATAGGATAATAAACAAAGAATGATCTGTCAAGCAGCGAAAGGTATCAAAATAAGAAAGCCCAGGGGCTATGCATTCACAAGCTAGATGTTGAGGGTTTAAACAAAGGGAGATCATGGAGAAGAACGTGAAGGAAAAGTGAGGGTTTCAATTCGTGTTAAAGGAGTTACAAGAGTCCTAAAACTTACTCTTCTCATGGGATCTTTTCTAAAGGACCTTATGTGATGTTATATTCCAGTATTATTTCTTAAAAATTTTATAACAAATAGTTGTTCCCAAGATTCGCTGTCTGCATACCACCAAACCTCGTACTGGTATCATCCTATTACTGTCACGTCCCAAATCCGAGACATAATACGGCCATACTACCGAGAGATGGAGCCCACGATAACACGAAGCCAATCTATCATAATCATCTAAAATTTATCGAATAAAAGATTCAATTTCTTTATTCATCAAATAATTAAACTAATATTGGTTCAGAGTATCTAAATCCGCAAGTAAATACAAATTCATATATCAAAATTCATAATTATTTACTATAAGTTCGTAATCATAAAATAAACTAACTTCCGCTACCAAATTTCAAGCTTGCTACGCAGATCTTCAAGCCTAGATTTCTTCATCGGTCCT
>KE504824.1:435366-453933 GCA_000441515.1 Elaeis oleifera
AGCCGAACAGAGGAAGGATCGAGGAGAGGGGGCTCGATGGCTCGAGCTCCGATGAAGGGCGGCGGCACGATCGGAGGTCCGACGACAGAAGAAGATGGTGGTGGAGCCAAAGATGGCCGGCGACAAGGTTCAACCGGTAGAGATCAGAAAGCAAATGAAAATAGGAGACTCGCCCTTTCCTCTTGTTTTCGATCATTGGCCGGTCGCCGGCGGCTAAGACCTCTTGGGAAAGCAAGATAGGAAGATTGTGATCATGCTACATCGGTGTGGCACCACGGGCGGTGGCGCCAGTGGCCAGAAAAGTGGAAGAAAGGCTCGGCTGAATAGGGGAAGAACAGGGCCACCCCTTTTCATAAGTTTCCATCGATCCCGACGGCCGGCAAAGGTGTGCAAGGCCATAGAAAGAAGAAAAGGAAGAGAGAAAAAAGGAGAAGAGCTTACCTCAAGCTTCAATAGCGTCGTCGGCTTCAATTTCTGACGAGTACGATTATGGGGAGGCCACAGTTTAACGGTCGAAATCGAGGAGAAGGTGAGGGAGGAAGGCCGGTGGAGGTTCTTAGGAAGGGGGAGAACTATTTATAGAGAGCCCTAGAGCCCCGATGGTCCTAGGACTCCCATTCCAATCGAGATTCGTCGGAGAAGAAGACTCCTATCAGGAGTCTTCTTCCTATTTTTCCTTTTTTCTTTTTTTTTTTTAATTTTGGGCTTAGTGGCCAATCGGGTAGGCTTGATTTTCCTAGGAACAGGGTATCACATTTATCTATTCTTCGTAAACATAGAAAAGTCTAAAGCATTAAATGCTCAAAATTCTTCTAACCATTACTGTAATAAAAGAATCAATTATTAAAGACAGTATTGCAACATCTAAATAAGCCAAAGAATCAATAATTTTGTCCTTTCATTTATTAATGATGGTCTCTTTTACAAAAATCAAATTTCTGTTTATATCTCTTACAACGTTAGTATTTCTAACTAATTTAGTATAATTCAACCACTATACTTTATTATGTATTTGATATGAATCCCTTGAATTCTCTAAGGCTATCGAATGTATCCTAGCAAAGATCTAATCTTTTTTTTTTTAAATAGAACTAGAATAAAATTTAAATTTTTTATCTTTACTATTTCTCGAGCATGCCACATTAAAATTAAATCTTGATCTACTTTCTATATTTGAAATCATTGCATAAGCTTTCACCACTCATCTAGAATTCAATATATCTAGAATTAGTTTGGAGTAAGTTAACTCTAGATTTCCTAATAATTGGGACAATTCCAAACTAATCTTTCTTTATAAAATGATTAATCCAAACCTCTAACAATTTAGAAGATCTCAAGACAATATCATTGTAAACAGAATCAATTTGGTTATCTCTTATGGACAGCTTCTTTCATCATGAGTCTTACGTCAATAAATAAATTGACATAAAATCTTATCGCTTATTTATTAAAAACTTATATAAATTTTCAAAAATTTGATAATAGCAAGATACTTTAGATCAGCTCCAAACCTAGACTTTGACTTAAATATTCAATGTACTCCATTATCTTCAACAGACTTAAGAAAAATCAAGTAATCTAATATAAAAGATGGTAATATAAATTATTAAAGATTTCACTAATATGTGCATATCATCCAATTCACAAATAACTATATATATATATATATATATATTATTTGGCTTAGTGGGCCAATCGGGTGGGCTTGATTTTCTTAGGAACAGGGTATCACAATTACACTATCGATACATGGTATGGTATGAGATGGAAAGACGTAGCGAGTATCAGTATGGTAGGAGATTTTATACCTGTTCGCAACCAATACGATATGGTATGGCATTAAGTGGTATGGCACACCTTGATTGTTCCATTAGAGGCTTAATTCTCACTGAGGCATGATATTTTGTTAGAAAAATTTCATTAGATTTGATGAATCTCTATTCTGGTGGACGACATACACAACAAAATAGAGTGAGTGTAGCAGACGAACTTTCCAGTTTGAGTTTTAATTCATGTGAACTCTAAGAAATAAGAGATCATAGCCAGCCAAACTTCTGTGTTATGCATTGCACATGATAGATATTAAGATTAATGATATAGAAACAAGGATACCTTGACAGAATGGTATCTCACATAATCTTAATTATGTCACTCTCTTTTCTCCTTTAAGGCTGGCATTTGTGACATTCACCTTGAGGTCCTACTCACAAATGCTATTGAGTAAAATGAGTAATCTATATCACACATTTGAAACACCAAAGACTCTGAGTTTCCCTGATACTGACATTCCATAGAACCACCTACAGATGGATCTCTGTTGGTTTAAAAATCCAGAGCTAGCTTCTTATGTTGAGTAAGATCATTCAGATACCTTGTTGCATTGTACTCTTCTGCATCGAAGAGTTCCACTGAATATGTCCTCCTGATAAGTGACTTGTGAAGCACTTTCACACACTCAGATTGCATTTCTTTACCTTTTAGTAGATCTAAAACCTGCACCGGCACAAAAAGGGTGATGATTCGCGGCCCAGAATTATATCGTGCAAATTAAGATGAATCGGGATCCAGAATTATGAGCATGCCTGAGTCATCCGAGGTCGCAAAACCGATGAGTGCTGAATACACATATAAGCTGTTTGTGCTACACATCTCACTTGCTTTATGTCATAAGAATCATTTAGAGAAGGATCAACAAGCTCCTTAATATCATCCTTTTCAAGTAATGGCTTTGCCTGATAGTATAATGGCAAACTCTATCATTGCAGATAATTTGTTATACAACTAAGAGGTTAGCAAATAAATAAATAAATAGCACATACCCACATCACCAAACTTTGTTGAGATGAATTTACTGCGCTGCGCCCGGTGATAAGCTCTAGCAATAGAACCCCGAAAGCATATACATCGGTTTTCTCATCAACTATCCCATGAGTACAATACTCAGGGGCAAGATAACTGCTCAATAAGAAGGAAAAATGGCAGGAAGAAAATGATCAACTTCACAATGGATCAAAGATGACAATAATGGTGGTAAAAGCTGAAGTTTATTATCCACAGACCCAAACGTGCCTTCAAGATTTGATACTGTGTGGTGAGTCAACTTGTCAGGCAGCCACATAGCAAGGCCAAAGTCACATATCTGGATCAGAATGAAACAAATAATTCTGCCATGTTTCTTGAGAACAAGGGTTTCTATATTATTTATGCTGAAAGTAGTTATTTGATGATCAATCTTTTGAAGAGTTATATGAAGTTGTAAATTTTATCAACAAAGTGCATAGAACCAAATTAATTGATTGAATAGGATTTTTAGTAATGCAAACTACATAGACCACACTAAATGCATGAATCCATCATCACTGCACTTACTAAAACAAAGGAAGCAGTAAACCTTTACTTATGTTGATAAAATATTTGTAATTATCCTGGTTGTTCTATATACTGTTGTAAGTTTACTTGATTGCAGAACTTTTGATCTCATTAGTCTATCACAAGTGGGTCAGAATTTTCTTTTTTGCCCTCCATTCTAATCAAGGTTCAAAATTTGCAATCTAGAAAGACATCTCCCCCCCAAATTTTTCACAACCGGCACCCTGATGTATTGTTCAAAAAAAAAAAAAACCTGCATCCTGATGTTAAGACTCTTTACCTGAATTCTGCCTTTCTGTACTCTCCACTGCACATTATAAGGCAATTAATTAAATCTTCTTGCTATTAATTGAAGTCCCTTAGCTTCCCATCCTATACATATTCTGAAAGTTCTCCTTTTCATCTGCCTATTGACAAGGCATTTTAGGTCTTCCCATACAGCATCGAAAAATTTCACTTTTAATGTGACCATAAATCTACCAGGAAAAATTAGTGCTTTCAATATAATAGTTCCCAAATAATCCTTGTCTAACAAACAATAATGCATTTTAAACTATTTAATCTTCCCAAAATTTTCACAATATGCTGCACAAAATGTTACCACAGAATACAGCACAATTATTTGGATATTAGCAGCAAATCTAGTACATGAGATGCCAGAACAAACTCCATCTGGATGAAGGATACCTGTGGTTCAAAGTCATCAGTAAGCAGCACATTAGCAGCCTTGATATCTCGATGAATGATGCGCCTCTGACACCTTTCATGAAGATACTCAAGACCTGTTGCTGCCCCTATGGCAATCTTGTATCTTACATCCCAACTTAGTTTTCCTTTGAACCTGACAATGACTTTAATAAGATTAAGAACCACAAGAAAGCTAAAAAGATTTGAAAAGATTTTAAATTGACATAATTACCATGAAGAAGAGTTTCCAAACTCCCATGAGAGGACAGCTGTAAACTAGATACATGCCTCCTTCAGCCCCAACTCCAATCAGTTTGGCAGTATTTGGATGATCTACATGGACTATGATTCCCAATTCAGATAAGAAACTGTTTGTTCTTTCATCTGCTGTTCCTTGGGTAAGCATTTTAATTGCTACAAGCTGCCCATTTTCTAGGCTTCCTTTGTAAACCTCAGCATAGCCACCTTTCCCTATGATGTTCTCTACAATAGAAAAATAGAATGAAGATTTTTTTATAACACCAAACTAGATATGAAAACACATAAAAATAACTTGATACTATTATGGCACAACATGCAAAGAAAGGAATGTGATTCTTCAAAAAATCCCCTTGATCTAAACCTTTGCAAATTAGCATTGGAATATGAAAAAACATGCAAATAAGATCTTATTGGTTATTTGATTATACCATTTTAGAGTCTAGAGAATGTGGAAGAATAATGGCAGCAGATCTTTATGAAATGTGTTGTTGACCTATACAGCAGTCCAATTTGGATCCCAGAACAACTGAACAACAAAACATTTATTCCAGTATCAAATTTTTAGGACCATTTGAATCACATCTACGACAGAGTTACTGAATTAGCAATCGCAAATTATATCTTGTTTAAAATAAAGAAAATGCAAACAAAAGCAGGAAAAAATACATGTCAAGATATAAACAAAAGAAGTACCAGTATCATTATCATTGTGGATTTTTATCCATTAAAATGTCATCATCTATAGAGCTCAAATTCCAGAAGGGTTGAGCAAATTCTGTGGGAATTTGATTTCAGCTCTCAAAGAGTTGTTCCAGAATTTCTATAAAGGCAACTTTAGGCAAGTGAGGATTTTGGCATATTGCCATCGAACATATTTTAAAAAGCAAACTGATGGGGTAGCGATCTTTTGGTCACAAATTGAGCTTATGAAATTATGAAACAACCCTTCAAGATTTCCATAGATATAGAATCTAATGAACAGTGAAGATGACGGTGTTTGATACAAGAACTTTGCCCATCTCTGAGGCCAAAATTATAAACAAAAAGTCAAACAGAGATGCGACCGGATTGGTCTTCTCCAAATCAGTGAAGAACGTAGATAAAAGAGGGAATACTAATAACTGCTAAAGATTCACCATATGGATGATCTTCACAGAATAATTTAAGCAGCACTAGTAACCTATTAGGAAGGATAAAAAATTAGAGTTAAAATCATGCTTAGTGGATTTATACACAAGTTCCAAACAAGATAAACAGACCTGGGCTAAAGTTATTGGTGGCTTTTTGGAGCTCTGAGATTGTGAAGTTCTTCCAAGTAGGTTTGAAATAGCAATTACTGTAATCAGTAGTGGAGTCCGATATGGGGACATGAGTCTCCCTATTGCTCTTCCTCCTTGATAACTTTGGAACTCCAAGTGGAGGAAAACTGGATAATCTCCTCATTGATTTCTGCTTCCAGAAACGAAGAATCCCTTCCATAGGGAAGAGTTGCCTGATACCAGTTGAGTTTCGGAGCAGGATGTGCTGGTCTTTGAAGAACTTGTCTCCAAATCCAAACACCTTAAGCCATCATCAAGGACTCCTCTCGGAGACGATACCTCGGTCGCTTCTCGAGTATCCTTCCCAATTTCTAGTGACTGGAAATCTATGAAGTGAAATGGAGAAATCATACATGAACATGTCAAAATTAAATGAAAAAAGAATGAGAGATAAGTTGACAATTTACCTTGAGCAGAAATGGAGACAGATAACAAACTGGTTGTATCTTTTTCATGGTCTGAAAAAATGCTCCTATTTGAGGGGGTTTTCGACTGCATTCTCTGGATATTTCAGCATTTTCTCTGAGAAAAGAAAGAAAATAGATGTTGGACTATCAAGAAGAGAACAGATATTAAGGAATCCAATTTTTGTGTTCGCGCATGCTGCTTCCTGGGTGTGAGGGTGTCTTGAAAATAAACCAAGAGTAAAAAATGCAACAAGTAAGAACATATGGCTAAGGCCAAGATTTTCGAAACCGAAACCTATGCTACTGCAAATAATGACAACATTTTACGGATGAACACAAGCGAAGTACAGTACGTGAGGAGGAAAAAAACATTTCGAATGAAAATTATGGTTTAGGAAACAAAACCAGCAGGCAGAAGGGGAGAACCAAATATTATGGAACAGAGACAATAAGTAAAATGTCCATGCTTATTGCTTAACAATGTTATCCAGGAGGAAAAAAAAATCACAGAGACATAAAGAAACCATGAAGTTACCAAGATTGTTCAAAACCAATAGCTTTTCTTCAATAAAAGCCAAGAGCTCCAAGATTGAAAATTGCATGAACCATTTGCAGATGAAAAAAAGGAAGATACCACACAAAATTCAAAAAAGTTTCAAAAACAAAAGATGAAATGGGTGCGGAGATACCCTGGTGTCGAGTCGCCAATTTCTTCTACGAAATCATCCATTGGATTACTTGCAGAAAAAAACCAGAGGCACATATAAAACAAGAATGAGAACACACAGCGAGGGCAGCGTCCACGGCCGACTACCCTCGGAATCTCGAATGTTGTCTCTCTTCTGCTACACGAAATCTTCTTCTCCCTTCAATGCAAGAAGAATCAATAGTTGAAAAAGAATGCTTTGCTGTGTGGATAGAGCTCGTGGATGCCAGCGACCGTTAACCTCACCACTACCGTCCAGGGATGTGCTTCTGGGCGCGAGTTTTGCGCTCGTCCACTTAAAAGGGATAGAACGTTGGGAGATGCTAATTGCTAAAATGGAAGGAGTTTAATACTTTCAAGCTGAACCGTCCATTTCTTTCGGACCCTTCTCATATGCGACAAATTGCGGGATTTCGGGTGGTTGGCGTAGCAGTGGGTGAGGTCTAAATTTAATAAAACAACCACCGACATCTAATTTCTTGGTGCTATCCTTCACTATTTTTGCTTGCACGAAATAAGAGAATGAGAAGGTGGTTATATTTACCTGTCATGTATAATTTGTCGTGTGTGAGAAAACAAGAAGGTGATTTTGCTGGCAGAGGTTAGGGCACAGCTTCATTGGCTACTTTATGAGTTTAAAGGATATTAGTGCTATACGTCCATGGGAAATTTTTGTGTACCATGAGCGGTGTAGAAAATTCAACATGAAATGCATCATTTTGACTGATTGATTCATATAGTCATCATTTTCAATGCATATTTAATGTCTGCAGTTTTATTTTTTTATTAAATTTGAATACAAAATACTCCTGTTTTTTGAAAAAAATTATGATATCCTATGTCCATATTATGACATCCCGCATTCAGAAAGTCATAATTTTTACTCACAGGATATCATAATATAATGCAGAATATCATAATATGCACATGATGTCATAATTTTTTCAAAAACAGGAGTATTTTCGTTATTCCAAATTTTCAAACGAAAAATAAAGTTGCATTGAAAATAGTTGGATAAAAATATCCCTTCCATATTATGATATCCTAAGCCATATTATGATATCCTGGGCCATATTATAACATCCTACATGCAGAAAGTCATAATTTGACATAAGATGTTATAATATACACATGATGTCATAATTTTTGGATCATATTATGACATTCTGCATATAAGAATCATAATATACTACAGGATGTCATAATTTTTTTCAAGATAGGGATATTTTCATTATACAAATTTTAATAAAAAATAAAATTGCAGATATTAAATGCGTGTTGGAAAGCGATGGCTACGTGGATCAATCCTATAACGCAGTGTGCTCCACGTCAGATTTTCTATATTGCCCATGGTGCACAAAGAATTTCTCACATATGTAATATCTAGTGTGATAACCAATGTTTTAGCCCATGAGCCAGCTTGGGAAGGCCCATGCCCATGGGATATTATGTGTTTGGCATAGTTGAAGGAGAAAGAAGACTCCTAATAGGAGTCTTCTTCCCTACCAACTCCAACAAAACTAAGGATTCTAGAGTGTGTCAAATTTGAGTTAAAAACTCTAGGATCTCGTCTATAAAGGCCAATCTCCTCCTTTGAACTCCATCAAAATCCCAAGCAATCACCATTGGTTTCGAGCTTTTTGCAGCATTGTTCTTGAACTTTTGGCTGGAAAAAAATCGTCGGAACCATCCATTTTGGCTTCGTCAGATTTAGGTCAGGGATCTAAGTTGTGTTCCTCCTTTTTGAGTTGATAGCCATTACAACTACCTTGTTTAGAGATGGCAAGTTGTTGGAGATCGTGAACAAAGTGTCCCTATTTTTTTGTTATTTTCTTTACTTTGTCGACCACTATGGATCATGGTTGTTGCTGGAGGCATCATTTCTTCACTACTAGACAGCGTGTGGAGGGTCATCGGCTACGACACTTGTTGTGGGCCATCACGTCAGCTTCGATCGACCTGATCTTTAGAGAAAGCCGAGGAAGATTACAGCTCGATTATGGCCAACTTGGGGAAGTTGAATGTAATGGTCCGAACAAAACAAGCTGACCTAATCCAGTAAGAAGTGTGTCCTTCCCAAGATCCTAGAAAGAATAGACTTCAACCTCGGGCATAGTGAGGGTGGTCGAAGGTCGGCTATGGCCGATTTGGAGGAGTTCATCCAAGTGAGGCAACAATCCTACATTCAGTAAATAATCCCGATCTAGTAAGGGGATCATTTTGAAAAGCAATTTGTCCATGGCCACAAAATAGTAGATAAGAAAGTTGTAACCACCGTAATTAGATTATGCCCACAAATAGCAACTAACGGTTGACTCACAAGCATATGGACTTGTTTGTTGTTAAATTTTAAGATTTAGTTATTCTAATTTTAATCCCCTTAATGAATCTTATGCATTATCGTATCGGACGTCTTGCATGCTTGTGGAATAATATCCTATGAGGCCCATAAGTACTTGGAGGTTGCGTGCATTTACACCACAACCTAACACTTGATGGTGCTGGAGAGGCAAGTGCGTATCCAACCGCATGGCAATGTTAAGAGTACGATGAGTATGATGGCACTTCAACTGAATACTAATAATAACTTAGATTGAAATGGTAGACATTGTACAACAAAACTGATTGAATAAGCTTAAAGGTATCTTAGCAGTAGAAAAGGTTCTATAGGCCGAAAGACAACCAATGTAGTTTTTTGTAAGTAGTCTGAATGAAAAGCAATTGTGGGACTTGGGATTAATCAAGGATGATTATCAGTTACCAGAATCATCAGAAGTAAAGGCTGGATATGGACTTCTATAGTGGAGAGTAGTTATTATATTACTTATCTTCTAATATAAATAAGTGGATGTAATCTAGAAAAAAGATCTCTTTGTTGATTAATGAAATTAGTTTATC
The DNA here is from genome assembly GCA_000441515.1 of Elaeis oleifera. Classification (NCBI taxonomy): domain Eukaryota; kingdom Viridiplantae; phylum Streptophyta; class Magnoliopsida; order Arecales; family Arecaceae; genus Elaeis; species Elaeis oleifera. The sequence goes on from KE504824.1 coordinate 445,014, forward strand.
TTTAATTTATCCCTGTATCTATCTTTACTTTAATTTCTTCGCTGTTGCTTTTCCAATTAGGTGCTAATTTTTTCAATAGTACTAGAGTACTTTGATTGAGTCTTGATTACACCCTGTCATTCTTCTGAATGGGAGGTGTAATGGTACTCAAAGTCTTTGACAGTTAAGGCACTTGGACCCACTCTCTTCTTGTCATTATCCTCTGATTGTTCTATTTTTGATTAATCCAAGGTCAGTGGCATTCTCGCACATAACCTAGCTACAGAACTTGTTATCCTTCTTCCAACCATTCGATGAGAGAAAAGATGTCAACAAATTTTCTGGCACATCTATTTCTCTCGTCAGGGGGAAAGAAAGAAGAAACATCATGTCTTTAACTCATGATTTCTGGTCGAAAGCATGACACAGTATTGCCCCTAGAAGATTGCCTCTTGCTCGGAGCTGATGCTTGATTTATATATTAAACAGTGGATCATACAAAAAAAAAAAAGAAAGAAAGAAAATTAAACAGTGGAGGAGAAGGGGCCCAATCAACACTGTAATTTGACCATCCCTTTTTAATTGTCAATAAATATACGGATTGAGATTCTCTTGACATGATTGATGGGACTAAAAGTGTGCTCATGATGTAATGACTAACAGGATTTGAATTGTCCATGCATTGCATCTAAATAGTGATGAGGACAATTATGGACGCTTTGCGAGAGGTTGAATGATCTTGGGGTTAAATGAACATCCAAACCTAGTCATACTCCTCGAGTTTCAGTCTGGATCTGGATGCCAGGTCATGCCATCTATTAGCAAAATTGATAAGAACCTAGTTATCACTCATCATCCCACCGACCAGTTCATCCATGGATGGTTGGTGCAAGATGTGGTGATGGTAATGCTTCTTAAAATCTGCTATGATCGGTGATAGAGATTGCAACTCACAATCATGCAGGCTATAGAACCATGAAAGTGCCTTGCTTCCTAAGGACTTCTAGAGTAGATAGATCATAAGTGGCTTATTGTCGAATGGAAAGGCAGGCATTTGTAAAGTAAGAATTAACATGGTCATTTGGACTACTTTCCCCCCATAAACCTAAACTTGGAACATTTGGAACCAGGGGAAACTTGATTCGATGAATCTTACAATCACAGCTAAGAATTGCTTGGATGGGATGTCCTGCCTAATCATATTCTTTATTAGAAGTGCGAACGAGCCGATCAACTTGAGCTCGACTCGACTTAATTATTATTGAGCTCGAATCGAGCTCGAGTGTATATATTTTTAATAATATTATATTTATTATAAATATTATTAATATAATATTTAAATATAATATAATATTTATTTATTTTAATCATATTTTAATTATAATCAAGATTCGAATTCAAGCCTGAATATGACTCGATTAATATTTACCATCATTCTCAAATTGAATCTCGAGTTTAAATATTTGAATCAAATTGAGCTTGAACCTCGAGCTATTCCACCCAGCTTTGTTTGACTTGATTGCACTCCTATCTTTGATTAAGGTCTTCGGACTCGTCTTATTAAAGGGTAAAGTAGAAGGGTAGGAGATAAAATGGTTGGATGAGGGGAGGAAGTATCTGTTTAGGTGGAGGCAGAGGAGGTGGAGTAGACTGGGAGTGAGGTGGTAGAATTGGCTGAGAAAGTAGATGAGGCCAGGTGCACTGAGGTTGAGGAGGTAGAACTTGTTGAGACAATGGTGCAAGTGGCCTCACTTATTTTGCTTGATGGCTCTCATCCCTGATAAGCTTGGGCATTGCTTATATAATATATATGTTTATCAAACATATGTTCTAGAAACTATCGGGCATTTCTTACACAATTCCCGGTGCATTATCTAATATATTATGGTAGAATAAGCTTGCTCTCAGTTCATGGTCCACTCTCCATATTTAGAAGGCTTTCCTTTTAGCTCATCTACTATGGTGTCTCAGTGAAAAGATTTTTCTATCATATAACAAACAGAGATCGAATTTAAATATAAATCTTGCCATAACAATTTCTCGGCTGGAAAAGTTAATCATCTTCATAGGGTTGAAGTTCAAACCCTACAAACATGACAAAATTGAGTCAAGTACGTCCCATGCAAGATTTGGGTCAGTCTCAACCTACTTATAGTTTGCATTCTCTGTATTTGTTAAATTTAACAAGTTATAATGTTTGAAATTATAAGTAATGGATATACATCATGAAAATATGAAACCCATGAAGTTCATGGCAAGGATTTAATTTGCATTTATAGAGACATCCAAGTATATCAATAACATTCCATTGTGGCACACAACCATTTAATCCATTATATCTTCAAAATTTACTTGACAAATATGAATCTATCTAAAATCATCTATAGATATCCAAAGTGCTTATAAAAGCATGGTCTTGGAAAGGTTCCTCGCAATAACCAGAAGATGAAACCCAAAGCAGGTCACAACGACATCAAGCTTTTTGCTCTTGGCATTCCTTAGGATACGTACTGTACCATCCTGCCTAATATTAGGGATATACCATGTCAATGACCTCCTCCATTGGTGATGGCCCATCGATCTGAATCACTAATACCATGGAGAGTTGAGTGTCTTGGATGATCCTCATGTTAGGTTTGGATGGTATGGGACATATCCTAAGAGTGTTGTGTGTTTAACTTGAAGACTGCTGGCAATATAGATTGTGTACCTGAGATTACCTCCCCTATAGGTACCTAATGTCCACCAACCTTAGATACCCATTTCTTATCCTTGCATGTCTGTATAGGTTGGTATGTCTACTACTACTACTACTACTACTACTACTACTGCTACTATACTTTTTTTCTTTGTTTTTTTAAACGAAAGGGATGAAATAGATTGGGGATGAGCATTGATGAGAACACGTTATGGTATAACATCAATTGTATTTCATTTTGCTCTTTTGCTTATTTGTGCCTTTGAGATGAGCATGGTTTCTTAAATATAAATTTTTGCCTTAGATCTTTGTTTGGTCTCTTTGAAAATCTTGGTAAACATTAAAGAATCTATTTCGTTATATGAGCTTAAACTAGCTACGACAGACAAGGGTCTAGTTGCAACAGGTCATACAATTTTTCATGACAAGTCTATCATTTGTATAAATTTCAATCTAAACAAAAATTTAAGCACTAATTTTCTAGCGTTTGATGTCAAGATAACAGTCATAAGATTTGCCAAATCCTTCCAAGTTTCCTTCTCAGCTAGGGTTGTTTTCTGGTTTAAAAATAAGAAAAAGTGAATAGGTCTAGTTATGCCAGAAAGAATTGTATGCCCTACAAAGCCAATAAATCTTATTATTTGATAATAAATTAATCTTTATTTTATTACATGCATATTTCATGGGTATGGCTTTGATGTTATATTTGATGACATAATCTGCCTTTATGTTATATCATATAAAATTCATGTTGATGATAGAGATCATTGACAGGGAGACATGATATTCTATTTTCTTTATAATATTAAAAATATTCATAATCTAGGAGCTTAGTTAGGATAGTGTGCTCATTGTTGGTTGCTGCATATTGTACTACTATAGGAGATAGAGTGATATGGCTCAATCATTAGAGTGGAGACTCTTAGCAATATTATAGATTATAAAAGATAAATTTTAAACTAGACCACTATATATACTCTTAAACCACTGCATAATGAGTACATGAAGACTTGTACTCGTCCAATAAGAGATCCACTGTTCCTATGGTGAGAAAGAATATTTTAGATTGTATTTCTTGTACATTGGATAGAAAATCCAGTTTATCAATTTGAAAAATTATTTATATTTTATCTACATGATAAATATATATTATATATATTATATATATTTATAAATTAAATTTTAATTATTTAATTATTCATTTATTGTAAAGAGACACATATAAGTTGAGGATTGATAGTGTCATTGAGGATTAGTTGATGCCAAAAAAAGGATAAGATTTTCTTAATTATTAGCATTATTGTTTATCTTATAAAATGATAGATATGTCATGGCCAATGACAGTATCAACTAAAATGGGAGTGTTCTCATAGTACACATGGTATATTTGGACAATGGGTGTACACTTGACCAATGGAGCACATCAATCTAAAACAGGTAGCTGGTGTGCTCAATTGGAGGTCAAATATCAATAGCGATCTCATAGTTAGCATGAGATAGATATGTGCTATCTGCTTCATTGAAATACTTTAGTATTTCCAAAAGAAATATTAAGTAATTAAATGGAGTTCCTATTTCTCACTAAAGGACATATTAGATGTGTAAATCATAGTTTAATGTATGAAGGAACCATTAAACACATAACTTAGTGGGATTCACTATTATAATTTAAAATCCAATAGTAATGGTTGGATGCATGTAATATTTGTGTAGTGAAATCATTAAATTTATTTTGTGTAATATTGTCTTGCAGTTAAAAATGAATAATTTTAACCCACTTGCAAAGATTTTGGCTGAGAATCATCTCAAAGGTCCTAACTATAGTGATTGAAAATAGAATTTGTATATAGTGCTTACTACTGAAAAATTAGTCCATATTTTGAACAAGAATCCACCAGAAATGTCTGCATTTGATGCAACTCTAGATTGCACTGATGCATGTCACTTATAGCATGAGCATGATTCTTTGGCTAAATATTATATTTTAGCCTATCTCAAAATAGACTTCAGAAGCAATACGAGAAAATGGCTACTATCAAGGATATCATGGAAAGCCTTAAAAAATATTTAAACAGCAAAATCGTTCTACAAGGCAAACTGCTATGAAAGGACTAATGTCCACCACGAATGTTGAAGGGACATCAGTTCGTGACCATGTCAAGAATATCATAGGTATATAAATGAATTGGGAACCCTTGGGTCTGAAATGGATAATGAGACTAAGATAGATGCAATCTTGTCTTCACTATCAAATTTATTTAATCAATTTTTTCTAAACTTTAACATGAACAATATGATGGTGACACTTCTTGAGCTTCGCAATATGTTACAAAGAGCCAAGGATTTAATTAAAAAGGATAAATCTATTGTTATGGTAGCTGATGGAGGAAAGTTCTACAAGCCCAAGTTCAAGAACAAGAAAAGAAATTTTGAAAACAAGAAAGACTTAAAGCAAGTCTAAAGGGGCAATGGAAAAAGAGTGAAGCAGTATCAATAAGATAATTATGCCTGTCACTTTCGTGGTAAGAAAGATCTTTGGAAAAGAAATTGTCATTAATACCTAGCTTCACTCAAAGAAGAACAAACCTTCTAAAGGTATGCCTAATATGCTCATCATTGAGACCAATTTGTTGGTTGGTTTTGATAATTCTTAGTGTATTGACTTTGGGGAAACCTCTCATATTTGCAACTCATTACAGAGATTTCAGGAAATTAAGCAAAAGACTGAATGTAGGGGAAGTGATTTTGCTTTTAGGGACAGAAGCAAAAGTTGCAGCTATTTTTGCAGGAACTCTTAATTTAGTATTGCAAGAAGGAACTATTTTATTTTTGAAAGATTATCTTTATATGCCTCAAGTTAGGAGAAATCTGATTTTCATTTCTAAATTGGATGAACTTGGATATTCTATTTTGTTTTGCAAAAGAGCTACTATCAAATTGAATAATAAGTTTGTGGCATTTGGTTTTAAACAAGATGGTCTTTATTTCTTACTCCTTTATGTAATACCATTTCATGTGTTGAAAATAACATTATCCATGAAGAAAACTCAAAAAAGGAAAGGAAATGAAGTTATTCCTACTTATTTGTGGCACCTAAGGCTAGTTCATATTAATATAGAAAAATTAATCGATTGGTTAAGATGATCCCTTAGATTTCATGAAAATAGAATCTTATCCTACTTGTGGACCTTATTTATAAGGAAAGATGACTAGATTACCTTTTACTGGAAAGGGTGCAAGAGCTTCAGAAATTTTAGATTTGGTACATGTTGATGCGTATGATCCTTTGAATCATATAGCAAAAGGTGGTTTTATTTATTTATTACATTTAATTATAGGTGACTACTCTAGATATGGTTATATTTACTTAATGAAACATAAATTGAAATCATTTGAAAAGTTCAAAGAATTTCACAATGAAGTTGAAAACAAAAGGGTAGAAATATAAAATATCTTCATTCTGATAGAGGTGGAGAATATCTTTTTGATGAGTTTAGACTACTCAGAAGATAATGAAATATTATCTCAACTTATCCCTCCAAGAATATGTGACAACACAATGATGTTTTAGAAAGAAAAAAATTATACTTTATTAGATATGGTATGATCAATGATGAGTTTAACGAAGTTGCCCATATTATTTGGGTTGTTCATTAGAAGCTATAATTTATCTATTAAATAGAATTCAAGTGAAATCAGTCCCAAAGATCCTATATGAATTATGGATCGATAAGAAACTATGTGTGTGACACCTAAGACATGGGGATGCCTTGCATATGTAAAAAATCAAAATGTGGACAAATTGGAATTTAAATAGATAGATGCCTATTTGTAGGCTATCCTAAATAAACAATTAGGTATTATTTCTACAATCCAAATGAACAAAAGGTATTCATACGTAAAAATGCAATCTTCTTAAAAGATGATTTTGCAATAAGTTGTAATAAGAATAATAAGATTTTTCTTGAAAACATATTGAGCTTTCTGAAGATCATTCCTAAAGTAAAATACAAGATGATAGTATTTCTATTAGAAATGATAAATTCATAGTTATAACTCATAACACTATAGTATGTTCCCTAGTGAGATTAACTCTTTTGAATGAAGCATATATAATAGTTTCAGTAGATATGAAAATGATCCCTACACTTATAAAGAAGCTATATTAGATATAGATAATGATAAATGGATTAATGCCATGAGATTTGAATGGAACCTATGTATTCTAACAAGATCTGAACACTTGTAGATCTCTCTACTAGGATTAAAATAATTGATTGTAAATGAGTCTATAAGAGAAAAAGAGAACCTAATGGAAAGCTAGAGATTTATAAAATAAGATCAGTAGCAAAAGATCATAAGGAGGGCCTTGATTATGAGGAACATTTTCAGCGATAGTAATGCTTATGTCTATTAGGATCTTGCTATAGCTATATACTATAATTGTGAGATATAACACATCGATATAAAAATAATATTTTTGAATGGATATCTTAAAAAAGATATCTATATGGACCAACCTGAAGGATTTATATCCAAAAAGAAGGAATATAAAGTATGCAAGCTTAGCAAATCTATATATGATATCAAACAAGCTTCAAAAAATTGAAACATGTGATTTGATGAGACAATCAAATAATTTGGTTTCTCACAAAATTCGAATGAAGCTTGCATTTGTAAGAAAACACAAGATAATGCAATTATATTTCTTGTTCTTTATGCTGATGATATTTTTCTTATTAGGAATGATATAGAAATATTGTCAACTATAAAATTGTGATTGTTCAATCAATTCTCTATAAAAGATTTGGGTGAAGCATCATATATTTGGGTTTTAAGCTCTATAAAGATAGAAATAATAGACTATTAGGATTGTCCCAATCAATATATATTGATAAGATAGTGGCCAAGTTCAAGATGCAAGATTCTAAAAAAGGGTCGATACCTTTTAGGTATGGAATCATTCTTTGAAAGAAAAATTCCCTCAAATCGAAGATGAATTTAAAAGAATGAAATGCTGCCCTTATGCTTTTACTATGGGTAGTCTAATATATGCAATATTATGTACTCAATCAGATATTGTTCATGTAATAAGTGTTGTGAGTAGATATTAGTCAAATTTTAGAGAAGAGCATTGTACGATAGTGAAGCTTATTCCTAAATATCTTAATAAACTAAACATTATTATTTAGTCTATGGTGCAGGTCCTTTAAAAGTTGAAGGATACATTGATTCTAATTTTTAATCTGATCTTGACGATGAAAATTCTATATCTGGATTATTTTGTATCTAATAATGAGGTTTAGTTGGAGAAGTAGCAAACAAATACTATAGCTGATTCCACAATTGAGGTAGAATATGTTGCATCCTATCAAGCAATAAAAGAAGCAATTTGGATTAAAAAGTTTGTGCAAGATTTGAATGTTGTTTCTATTATAGAATCTCCAATTATTTATTTGTGATGATAATGAAGCTACTGCATAAGCAAAAGAACCTAGAGCTCATCAGAGAATAAAGCATATAGAAAGAAGATTTCACTTGATGAGAGAAATTATCAAGAGAGGAGATATTGATATTTTAAAGTTGCCTCAACAGATAACATAGCAGACTTATTAATTAAACCATTGAGTCAAAAAGTGTTTGAGAAACATGTAGAAAAGATGGTAGAATTTATACCTGATTGGCTTTTAGTGCATGTGGGAGATTTAAAAAATTATGTGCTCTATAATGCTAATTAAAAAATCTTATTATTTGATAATAAAGTAATCTTTATTTTATTACGTGCTTATAATTCACGAGTATTACTTTGATATTATATTTGATGACATAATCTGTCCTTATGTTACATCATATGAAATTCATATTGATGACAGAGAACATTGATAGGAAGACATGATATTCTATTTTCTTTGTAATATTAAAAATATTTGTACTACTATTTTTGAAGAGTAATGTATCTTACTCATTAGAGTGGAGACTCTTAGCAACATTGTAGATATTTATAGAAGACAAATATTGAACTAGACCACTATATATACTCTCAAACCTAACATTATCACTAAGAAAGAATTATATTCTAATCATGATACAAAGAAAGTCCTTAAAACATGAGGATGTTATTAAGCCTTGTGTATAATTTGTATGATTTTAATATTGTCAACTGGTGATGCCTAATAAGAGACTATATATGGATATGTTGAAGGAAAACCGTCTTTTTCCTGTGTTAGGATCTTTCAGATTTTA
>KE504824.1:458683-495270 GCA_000441515.1 Elaeis oleifera
CAAATCATTCTAATTACTTCCAAATCCATCAGTGACACCTAGCAGTATGTGGTGGCAACCCATCAGAACTGAAAAAAAATCTCTCGGTGCAGCTACCTGTGTGATTGAGTTCCTCTATCATGAGTCCCGACTGAATTAGGGTTAAGGTGAACTCGTCAAACCCAACATCAGTCATATGAATCAATCAATCGATTCGAGTCCAATGTGAAACCTCAATGAAAATTCTTTCCATTATTTCACTCTGCCATGGCCATGGGCTTAAGGACTCGATCTTTCGATCACCATAGGACTGCTCCTCTCATCTACCGAGGTTGATAGATCCCATCTTGATGCGATCTGGTTTCTACAATGAATATGTTACAGCCAACATACACCTCAGGATTTCGGATGGCTAGAAGATCGAGTTATGGTGTAGTCAAACTATAACACGCTCAAGGTGAACCACCGATGCACCTCAGGTCAAAGAACTAGACACACAACTGCAGCATCGAGCTAGTCATCGACGAGAAGGTAGACTTCCTTATGACTGCTCGAGGTGGTCACGCTCAGTACTTTTGTTCTCAACGAATATCTGTATTTTCGCTCCGGTGTCTCCACACCGTAGACTCAAGACTCATCTATCCAAAGAAAGCGATCGTACACCAACCTTCTGGATCGATCACCATCCTCGTGATGATCCTATGGTCAGGAGCAGTTTATGAGTTAGTTATGTAAATTCATGCCTTAAATTTTCAACTCTTGAAAATATGAATTAACATTCCCACTAACTCAAAAGATGTATCACAGACACAATGTACACAATGTGATAGAAGAATAACCCTTTTATTCATTTATAATCAAAATTATAATTTGTCCTTAGATATGTACTGGAATGTGTCAGCCGATCTGGCATCTAGGGCACACATCTAACATATGTTGGATTGCATAATGAGTGCATGAAGACTTGTGATCATCCAATAGAAGATCCATCATTCCTATGTTAGGAAGAATATTCTAAATTGTGCCTTTTAGCAGCTGAAAATCCAATCGATCAATTTGAAAATTATTTTATATTTTATCTATATGATAAATATATCATATATATATTTCTAAATTAAAGTGTTTAAATTATTTTAATTATCTATTTATATAAAGAGGCACGCATATAAGTTGAGGATTGATAATCTCATTGGTGGCTTAATCCTATTAGCTTATATGAAATATTAGTTGATGGAGGGACTAATATATGAGAGATTGTGAAAGTGGTCTCATAAATAAATCTCTTATCCTTTGGGTTTGATTGTAATTTGTTGATGAAAATGATTACAGTTGCTAAATTAGTGAGGATTAATTTATCAAAGGAAGAGATCCTAAGAGGGTCCCACACTACATATTCTTACCTCGGTCTATATACATGAGATAATGTAATAGAATTTTATTAGTTATTATGATGTCACTAAGTGTTAGGAGACTAAATAATAGGAGGTTTTGAGAATTCTATGAATTCAATATACCATGATGATCTCACTAAACGTTTAGGAGGTTTTAAGAGTTCTAAAAGATTATTTTGGAATTCAATAAATCATGATAATCTCACTAAATATTTAGGAGATTTTAGAATTCTAAAAGTCATTTAAGAATTCCATAAATCATTATGACCTTACTAAATGTTTAGAAATTCTAAAAGCCTTTGAAAAGTTACATATATAAAGTGTTTAAGAAATTCATAAAGCATGGATATAGAGTCTTATGTTTTTGAAAGCCATTACTTCCTCTCAAGGCATAAAGGGCGAAAAGTTCAGGAACATTGTATGTAAACTTTGGATGATTTTGTACGTGTGAAATCTCTGTGAGGTAATCCTTATCCATCATATGATGACATGTAGTTCATGCGACTGGTTGATCTTGAATAATTATTTATTTATAATTTTTGCTTGAAGAGTAGAATAAGTCCAGGGTGTGTGAATACTACAAAAACTAGCTAGTATATGCCTTATGCTAGAGAATAGTAACAAAAGATAGAATATATTAATTTATAAATTAAATATTATAGCAAAACTAAAAAGTATGATATTTTTATGTGACATCTATTCAATAGCATATCTTTAGACCAAAAAACTTCCAGCAAAATATAGTGCAGTATCATGTGGGCCATACTCAATGGCAACCCCAAATAAACCACAAATAAATCAAGCATCCACAAATAAATCAGCTCAACCCAAATTTGATAATGGAATGACTCAGGAGCCACTAAATTCAAATAGAGCACAAACAGCTTTTTGATGCACTCTCTCAAATAGCTAATGGCTACAAGGTGTGATAACCTCGGAACAAATAGCATAAGCCTTAATATCTTTAGAACAAATGTTAAATGAGGAACAACAAAGATGTTGCTCAAATTTAATTAGGACATGTTTGGTTGGAGGGAGTTGGACTCTAGAATAGAAATGAGAATAAATGACTCCTATTCTAGCCATTTGGTCGGACGGAGTTTCATTCCCATTCCGATTTCAAGAGAAATGGAAGTATCCCAATCTCTATTCTCTACTAGTATTCAAATCTAATTTCGATTCCAATTTCTACTCCTATCATAAAAAATATTAGAATTTTATAGAAGATAAATCTCGACTTCTACATCAATTTTATCTCATATTATTCTATCCAATCTTCACTGATTAGAAGAAACTTTCGATTAAAGTCTTTTTCAAAAAGGTTTTGGTTTGATTAGCTTGTTTCGAGACCAAATGATAGAATTTAAATCCAATTTAGACCTATAGGGGACCCACCCAAAGTTATAGATCTTAAAAAGATACTCAGTTTAAAAAAAAAAATATTTAATCGGCATCATATGTCCAAGTTATGGCCTCCTGAATCTTGACACACGATTTGACTTCCTGATATGGTGGATCTTGCTTCTGTTCCTTATCTGATCTTATCAATAGTAGCTAAAATGATGCACATCAAGTTCTTGTAGTGGTCAAATTGATCAACATAGGATTTCTATATTGAGTTTGATGATCTTCCTGAATACTCATAGTGGTTAAAATGATTTACATCGGATCTAATGATTTTTTGAATACTCGTAGTGGTAGTAGTCTATATCAAGAATGGTGATCCTCTTTAATATCAATAATGATAGTGGTTCACATCGAATTTGGTGATGCATCTAGATCAAAAGATATAACCATTCAAATTTTGATTTGAATTCCATTTTCAATCATGAATTAAGCACTATAGACAAAGCTAATGTGAAGATCCGAGCAGGCATGTATTTAAACAGGCAAAGCTAATGTGAGGATCCGAGCAGGCGTGTATTTAATCCCACATCGATTATTTGCTAGAAAAATCTTGAATATTTATATAGAACCAAAGAACCCAAATAATATCTTCTGACTAGTCTTTTTGAATGAGATCTTGGGTTATTATAAAAAATAATATCTGATCTGATCTAGCCCATAACTTATGTAGACTAGAGGATACTATAGCATGGATTTATTGAGACTGACTACGATCCAATCGTAGTGTTTATGAATAGATGCATGGATTTAGACTCTTAGTCTAATAAGGATGATAAGATTTAAACAGAGAGAATATGTGAGGACCCGTATAATATTTAATTTCATATCGATTATTTATTAGTAAGATCTTGGATACTTATATAGGGCCAAAAAATTCAAATAACACTTTTTGACTAGCCTTTGTGAATAAGATCCTCAGTTGTTATAGCTAATCCTTTGGTAACAAATGATTGTACTTATACCAAACCAAACACCTACCTCAAATAGATATCGTTGCCAATTCACACCAGCCTTAGAAGAAACATCAACGTAATTACTTAGGGACGGTTCAATCTTGCAATGACCAAGAATCATTTCCTTAAGATTGATTATGACAAAGTAATTTTATCCTTAAGATTGGATTGTGATAAAGATTAATATTAATGATAGGATTTAAATCCTTCTCACATTCCACATCATGATTAACAAGATAAAAGCTATATATTAATTAAATTAATAGGCCAAGAGAGTTGAAACCAAAAATATAAAAAATACTCCTCACATTTCACATTATGATTAACAAGGTAAAAGCAATATATTAATTAAATTAATAGGACAAGAAAGCTGAAACTAAAAATTAAATAGACAATTATAAACTATAGCATAACAATTTTAATTGTTATATAGACATTACAACAATTACAAAAGAACTTAATTGAAATTTATCTAGCATTCATACTTTATCTAATATAAAAAAATAATTATATATAACAAAAGAAGTATATTGAAAAATATATTTTTATTTTTAAAAGTATATTTAATATCATATATAATAATTTATTTCATGATTTGATTTTGACTTAAAGTCCCACTAATTGGCACAAATATAAACATGAAATTTAGTATATATAATCTATACTTTACCCTGCACATATGTAATTTACGCTATATCTTTAAGTAATGTCTATTGCAATGCTATAATGGTACCATAATACTTTTGACAAACCTACGTAATGTTTTCTTTTTTTTTGATGAGAACCAATATAACATTTAAATATAATTTACTTGAATCCTATATTACATTTTAGGAACAGCTTGAAAATAGATAAAAATTATATCTCTACATCACATATGTTATATGATAGTTATATACTCAAATAGAGGTTCTACGTAGTTGCATAATGCTCTCCATTTACCATGTTAATAATTTCTGATTTAGTATATAAATCTTCTAATAATTACAAATGAATGCATATAACAATTGAAATAAGTGCATCTAACATTCATAATTTTTCAATATATCATAAAAATTATAGATAATATATAAAGAAGTATTTTAATGTATTATAGAAATTTATTATAATAATTACATTTGTAATTATTATACTGTATCTTGTGCATATGTAATTTACTCAATGGTTTCAAATAATAATTGTGACAATGTTGTAATGGTACCATGATAGTTTTGGTAAACATACATAATATTTATTATAATTTATAACATTATTATATTACATTTCAAGAGCATTTGATAAAATAATAATATTTACATATCCTGTGGGATATATGCTAGTATAAATCAAAAGTTGAGGCTTAGCTTGTGACATATTTTCTCCATATACTATGATTTTTTTTTTTAATGCAACATATACTATGATGTTACTGTATTAATATGCTTGATCATCATTAAATTTATTAATTAATATATAATAGATAATAATGACATGTTATTAATACACTTGGCCATGATTAAAACTAATTGCTTAATATATAATGAAAATTTGATTATTGAAGCTTTCTGTTTATTATAATTTATTAAATTATTATATTATATTTTAAAAAGTAAAAAAGAAGAAAGATTCATACCAGTGCCTTGTGCAAGGTTAGTACTATTAGGGATGATAATTTATCAATCCATTGGATACCTAACCCGGTTCGATCCAAATAGAGCGAGTTTTATCCAATCCGATTGAAACTCGAGACGGATATGGATTCTAAAAAAAAATATCCAAAGTGGATTCGGTTTGGATACCGATAATGGTATATCTGGACTCGAACCCAATTTGATATAATCTGAATATATATCTTCCTTTCAAAATTATAATAATTTTATATTATTTATATGTGTCCGATTCAATCCGATCTGACTAATCTCTATTATCTACTCAATTTGACCTAATCCAATCCGACCCACATCTCTATTTGATTCGATCTGATCTGATCCGAAGTGGATATGAGGTAGGTATGGATATAAGATTTTTACTTGTGAGGTGGGTATGAATATGAGCCGACCTGACCAAATCTAGCTCCTTGCCGTCCATGGATACCATTAATATTGATAGCTAGGCCAATATTATTGATGCCAATATTAGTGATAGAATTTCTACATAAAGACTGTTGCGCAAAATAATCCGTACATGGATGTAACATTAATGACAAAAATTTCTACTTGGTTATTATTAAAAGCTGTTTCTCTAAGTGCAATAGAAAGTTGGCTAGGAAAGTCTTCTATTCATTGTAATTTATTATTTATTATATTGTATATCATGAATAGCTCAAAAATGAGAAATAATTAAATTCATTGGGCCAATATTCATAATATTAGCATTGATGATGAGAGTTTATCTATAAGATCTTCACTTGTGTGGAGTTCTCTACATGTTTGCTAGTATTAGAGATGATAGTTTCAGCACAATCATCATTAAAATTTATTCTTTTAACGTGTAATACAGAAATTTAGCTATTGAAGTCTTGTATTTATTATAATTTATCATATTTCTATATTACATTTGTAGAGCAGGAAGAGAAAGAGGAAAAAATGGAGCCTGCATGTCACATGGGACATATGCTAGTTTACAACTAATAATGAGGACTGCTAAGTTTTAGTTATATTTCAATGCAAAGAGGCATTTGCACATGCATCGTTATCAGTCCCATCATAAACCAACGTTTCCCCCACAAGATAAGTATGCCTATCTGGCATGCTTCATTCGTATAAAATGCATATGATGCACCAATTTCCTTTCAAGTCTTGGCCTCAAATTTTGAATGCAACTCATGCACTTACAATTCCTTTAAAAAAAAAAAGAACTTATGCACGCACGATAAGTTGTCTGAGGCTCTGAGTTGACCTTTTGGTTCCCATCCCATCACTAACCTACCCCTCCCATTATAGGATTAAGCCCAAGTCTCTTGGGCTCCCTTACAAATAGGGAGACACTTGGGAGGTTGTAGCCTTGTCATGGCTGTCCCTTATTCAATTAGTTTCTTCCTTCATCCCTTCCTTCTTCTCTTTTTGCTTAGCTTTCTGGCTTTAAAGCCAATACATAGAGAGAGGAAGAGAGACAGATAGAGAGAGAAGATAGTAAATAGGGAGCCATGGGTAATAGCAAAGATGTGGTTGATAGAGAGGAAATTGGGTTTAAAGAGCCTCTCATGCATGCAGAAGAGACTTGTTCATGCAAAGAATCCTTATGCATGGTTTGGTTAGCACCGCGGTATCAGTCTGTGGATCGTTCGAGTTTGGTGTTTGTGTAAGTTTTTAATCCTTGGCTTAGATTTTTTTACTGCTTTCATGAATTTGAAATATTTTATTTGTTTTCTTTCCTATTCGAACTAATTTAGAAGGCCTTCAACCTAAGCTATGGAACCCACTTGGCTAACCTTTCTGAGTTTGTAGTTTGCATGTGCTTCTATGACTCAGGTTAGATTCTAACTGGATATAGATATTAGTCAGATGCAAAAATTTATATCTATATTTATTTAAATTGATATGGATACAAAATAGATATTGGAAGTATGGATATAAATATACATACAAGTCAGATAATTAAATTTTATGACTACAAATTAAAGATATTATTAAGTAGATGGTAAATCGAGTTCATAGGATATTAATATAATTATATATTTCTATTAAAATTTTTGAGTACTATATAAAATTAAATAGAGTTATAAATATAACCAAATATTTCAATACGGATTAGATAACTGTCTATCTATATCTATATTCATTTTTTTGATGGATGTGGATATGAATATGAATATTAGTTAGATGCTCAAATTTTTATTCATGTCTGATAGATTTGGCTATAAAGACAGATCCAAATGGATATCATCCTTTCCACTTTCACCCATATGATATAAGTTCTAAAAACAGGATTTTCCTATCACATATGGAAATCCACTTACGTTCCCCATGATTTAGCCTTTTATCTTACTATTTCTAATGGTGGGATGATGTTGCAATTATCTTAGCACCAAGTTTTCTGCTTAAAGAGAAATATTATCTGAAAGAACTAATATCCAAGTTGAATACTTGGTGACGTTATACATACGTTCAAGAGAGAGCAATTTTTGGAAGGCATACGTTCTGAAATCCACAAGGGATGCTCAAAAGCTGACGAAATTCTGCATTGCCATCGCAGCCATTACGGCATCAAATGTGGTATCAAACTTCTTAGGAAATGCTATAAACTTGGAAGGGACGATTTGAGAGAATATAATTACTGAAGGAGCCTCTTGGGTATCAAACTTCTTGTAGAAAATTTTATAAAATTGGAAGGAACAATTTGAGAGAATATAATTCATGCATGAGTCCCTTGTCTAGAAAAATAACGGATGTGGGCGATGTTTACAACCAAAAATTACTTGGCCATTACTCAACTATAGTAGAGAAGAAACCACTGGTGAACACCAGTTAATTTACAGGGAAAACAAACTACCTTCTAAAAGAAGCTGTTCTGGTAATAACTTCAGTTTGCATGATAAAAGGGTGAAGAAAGATCCAGATATTCTTTCTCATATGTTTCAATGCTATCACACTTCTATCAAGTGCAGGTTGCCTTCTATTATACAATCCTGTGTAGTGCATGGTCTACTGAAACCCTTCTAGGATTGTGAGATCCAAAGCCTTTATTCACAGTGAAAGAATCTTCCAACCATCAATGGATATGGCTCTAATTCTGTCGGAAGAGCGGAGGTTCAACATGCTCTTATATAGACCTCAAGTGGCCCAATGGAAAAGTTGAACCTACTTCTTCATAGATATCGAGGTTTCCATACATTAGAGCTTCAACTTATCTGCACACAAAGGTTGAGGGACTTGTCATATAGAAGGGGGATTAATCTTCTCATATATGGAGTTACGGAATTGACAATGGATATCATTTTACTACCAAAAAAGTAGCTCAAGTCTTGCCTACAAATAAAGGAGTCAGACTTATTCCTTTTTTCAATTTGATGTTCGAATTGGAGCAACGTAGATGATATACATCCCCCTCTTGTTATGATTAGTTCTTCTATTTCCATTTATATCATATCAAAATCATTATTAATTAACTATTCTATCCTATCACTCATCCTCTCTCTTTGTTATTGTTTAGCAAATTATAAGTCCTCTAACTTGAGGCATTAAAAAAAATTGGACACCTTGAGTATTTAATTAGTTATGATCAATCATGAAGAGGTAAACTTAAAATATGAAAAAGTAGAACAATTCGAGCTAGAGTTATATATGTTAACTCAGGGATAAACAGCTGATATTTTTCATCATTTCTTTTAAGAGCAATGCTATAGGATTTATTTCTTTATTTTTGCAAGAGAAAATGGCTCCTATATTTTTCACCACGTAAAGTAGTTTCTTTTCTCATATGGTACGAGAGGATTTGTATAACTTTGGAAGAATTGGCATGATGCTCGTGGATGAGAGCAATTTGCCACCCTTTTCAAGACTAATAGGCCACGCTCTCTCTTATGTGGACTCTGCATATGCTATAGGACATGTATTTGAAAAAGTTATTTTATAAAAGAATATAAATATATAACTAAAAACATATTAAACTAGTTCAAAATAATATAAAATAGTTTATTATTTAAATGTCACAATTAAAATTGCTTTTCTAGTCTAACTAGTCGATTGGACTCCTTTATATATGATTCTTTTTATTTTTTTTTAAGGAGGGCATGGTCATGTGCCTTTAGTGTGGAGTCCTAATATAGCAAAGAAAACAAGGCACTACATTTTTTAGTTGTTGAACTAAACATGTTCAATGCATATGCAAAATGAATATCTGAAAAGACAACTAATTGGTTGGGTTTTAACTCACGAGACACCAATTCTAGGGTTCGAACCTATAGTTGATATCATATCATACCCTAGATTAGAAGGGGCATAGGAAACAGATATGGATTCTAGACAAATCACCAACTTCACCCTTATTAGCAAGATTAAATTTATGTCCAAAGGGATGCTTTCTTAGAAGAAATCAATCCAGAATTCCTTGATCATGACCCTCTAGTAGAGCTTCTTAAGGAATGAGATGGGTATTTGCTCTATCACTGACAAGTTAAGACTTAAGAAGGGGAGAACTAGATTGGCTCTTGTGGATTATTTTTTTCTTTGCCGCCTGCTTTTGGATTACTACTTGGCTCAACTAGCCATGGTTCTTTGCAGGTCGGCTATTCGGCACCAACTCAGTCCGAGATAAGACAAGATCTAGGCCTCAGTCTATCCGAGGTTTGTACACCTTATTTTCTCTTTAATGTTCTTTAACCTCTTTAATGATGTGATAGAATAACCAGTGCAACATGTTGTGATCCCCAATTAGTATAAATTAACATATTTTTGACAAATGCACAATCATATATAACTTTTTTTTCTTTTTTTGTTCTCAAAAATATGGAGTTGATCTACTCTAGTATTGTGTTATTTAGTATATAAGTTTGATATAATATCTCATTTAATATCTTTAATTATGTGCTAAGATCAACAAATTTCATGTCGCATTTTTCACAAATTTTCGGTCTTCTTTTCAGCTTCTAACACTCGATAAATTCTGAGAAGGAAACTCATCTATCTATGAAAATGATAATTGAGAAACATTAATATTTTGCATGGTTCATTAGTGGCCATTCTCATGGTTAGGCCACTCATGCAGTCCTTTCTATGTCAATACCTATATTTATTATCTGATTAGTTCTAACCCAAATTGAAATTTTCACCTAAAGGAAGATGTCAACAAGAAATCCTGAATGTTTTAAATGTATCAACGGGAAAAGAATCCTTCCAGAACTTGTCCTTCCACAAATTGACACAAGACTATATGTTGCTCTCCAGCTACAGATTGTAAACTTCATTTCATCAGTTTCCCGCAAAGTCTAAACACTGACAACAACCAGTCCTAGAGCTAGAGGGCACTGAAGAAAGGTGATGGGATCACGACACTTCATAAAATTGAGACAGAGAATTTGGTGGTTGGGGTCCTTCCATTGATATTGTCAATCACAGCCATGTGGAGTTGCTAAAATCAAAATTAATTAGCTTTCAATGAAGACAAGAAATGCAACTGCATTACTTGAATCCTAGGCTACGTCGTGTTGCTTTCATTACTGCCTGGTCTTTGTGAAATTTCTTCCAATATTTTTAGCTTTTACCTTATTTGAATACGCAAGGCCTGCCTTGCATGTGATTTGGTTCTCTCTAACATATTTTACCTGCTTGTGAATTTTCTTGTGGTCCATCTTTCATCATAAAAGCTCGAGGCGTATGGATTTGCCCTAGGATATTTCAAACTGATGGCCTTGTAGCATTAATCTTGCCTTCTCTCTAGACCTGCACCTTCCACCCACTTTGATATATTGACATGTAACATCAGAAGCTAACAATCAATGACCAACCAACCTCTTTCTCTGCTTTGATTCATTTGGTCATGTGCCAAGTCAATCATAGGTCGCACCTCCATTGCGTATGGCATTTGCATGTTGGAAGCACCATTGCCTTATGTGATACCTGTTCCTTCTTTTGGTCTAGCTACCCGATCTTAGTTATAGGTTCATGCCATCAATCAAATTATCATGTTCATTGAAATTTGCAATGCAAATGCTTTTGAATCCATCATGTTTTAAAGGTCAATTCTAGCACAAACCTTAGCTCCTCAAACTAACAAAACAGAGAACACCATGTCATAATTAAATTCTCTCTCTCTCACACACACACGTCCCATCACCTGGGTTCGAAGCTGGGATGACCTATAAAGTGACATTACCAATATCCCTCCAATAGTTAATGCATAATAAAAATCAAGGCCATATACTATGATTCCCATAGAAGAAGTCAGGTCCCACCAATAACTTTTGACAGTGTAAAAGAAAGTTCAATTCTTAACACAGTTTTCCATTAGGTTACATTAGCTTTTGTTAACAGATGGGCCTCCATATGCTAATAGTGAAATCTTGTGTTCAAGAAGTTCAATATGCATGAAGTTGGTAAAATATTGAGTGTACATTTTTGCTGCCAACCTTGCAGTATTCTGTTTTTGGCTCCATAGTGACAATTGGTGCAATGATTGGAGCAGTTACAAGTGGGCGTATCTCTGATTTTTCCGGCCGTAAAGGAGTAAGATAGAACCACTCATCTTTGCAAGTATCATTTTTTGATATGTTTATAATTGGCTCATTTTGATGGAAGCAGGCTATGAGAATGTCAGCTATTGTCTGCATCATAGGATGGCTTGGAATTTACTTTGCTGAAGTTTGTTTCTCACCTTTGTTAGTTCTGGTGCTAAAGATTCTTAAACTCTCAGACAAATTTATGACATATGCTCACATTCTACCATGCATAGGGTGCATTTTCACTCGATCTTGGGAGAATTCTCACGGGATATGGAACTGGAGTCTTTTCCTATGTGGTATGCTTCTTTCAAGTGCACCCATAATTTGTAAGTCAGAGATAAAATACCGTCAGCTTTTATACCTTATTGTATCACTGCAACTAGCTTCTGAAAATCAAAATGTTAAAGAATAGAAGGATTCTGGTGTCTGACAATTGCACTTGAGTCCATGTAAATTGACCCATATATAAACATGATGTATATGGGATTTTCACTTGGTGTAATTGTGCCTCAAAGTGCTCTGAGGTGGAGAGACATACGTTTTTATATATATAGCTTCTCTGCACATTTTAGTTCTATTTGTTTTGAAGCAAAATAGTATTTACTAAAGCTGGGTATAGACTCAAGAAACATACTAATGATAATTATCAAATTGCTTTGGAGCAGGTACCAGTTTTCATAGCAGAGATTGCACCCAAACAGCTTAGAGGAGGGCTGACAACCATTAACCAGGTAGGAGAATTTTGTAGCTAGCAAACAGAAAAGTTAAATTTAAGAGGCCAAGAACATGACAGCAAAAACCATTTATATTTACATGCTTCAAATCCAGCTATTAATCTGTGGGGGATTATCATCGTGTTACATAATTGGAACACTAGTCACATGGCGCACGCTCGTTCTAGTTGGTAAGTCCAGAATGCTTCCATCATTTTATCGATGCTTAGAATACTGATGAGAAAAGATATGATAAAATTCAAAAATTTATCCAACATTTTAATATTGTCGTCAAAATAGCTGACCGATTTAGATTTTCATGTAGGGCTTGTTCCATGCTTTGTTATACTTGTGGGTCTCTATTTCATCCCAGAGTCTCCTAGATGGCTGGTAAGACATTGTATAAAATTATCAAATATGTAAAGCTTATAAAAAGAACAAGTCTCAGATTATTAGTGCATAATTATCTCAGGCAAAGGTGGGACGAGATAGGGAATCTGAAGTTGCATTGCAAAGCCTGCGTGGAAAGGATGCTGATATCTCTCAGGAAGCAGCAGACATTCAAGTTCATACTTGAATCCATTAACATTTATAACTTTTCTAGTCCACAGATTTTTAAGTTACAACATCATAAGGTGATTTTGGAAAACAAAAATCTCTGCACAGGAATATGTAGAAACTCTTCGGAGCCTCCCTGAGACTAGGATTTTGGAGCTATTCCAAAGGACATACATCCGTTCGGTTATCGTAAGCAACCTTCCAAAACTCGGTTATCATAACCTTCCAACTCTCTTCTTATGCCTGGAGATCTTGATGGGGCCTTACAGGTTGGTGTTGGCCTGATGGCGTTTCAACAATTTGGAGGAGTCAATGGAATTACATTCTATGCCACTGAAATATTTGTATCTGCAGGTAAATAACAGTTCTGGGTACACTTTTCATGATTTACCTATGAAAGTAACTTGCCAAGTGTTCAATTTCAAGCTTAGCTTATGAATTTTATTTTTGACCACAGGATTTGCTTCAGGAAATCTGGGAACCATTTTGCTGGGATCCATTCAGGTTCCTAGCCCTTCTGAATTCATGTCTTATTGATCATTCTATCGAGCAATGCATTATATAATATTGGTTTGTTTAACAGGTTCCTATTACAACAATGGGTGCTTTTTTGATGGATAAGAGTGGAAGAAGGCCTCTCCTAATGGTATATAGATTAGTCATAGCATTTTCCTTTGGATAATTGTTGTGGGACAAGATGTTTAAAACAATAAACTTCTTCTGTATTTCAGGTTTCTGCATCAGGAACATGTTTAAGTGCTTTTACAATTGCAATATCATTCTACTTGAAGGTAAATTCCATGCTTATGCTTCTCCATATCTGTGGTCAGTTTGGTTTTCAAAATAACAGCATGATAATTCTGGATGCAGGACAAAGGAATTTACATGGATTGGGTCCCTTTGCTAGCTCTTACTGGCATATTGGTAAGCAAAGGCATTGTACCAAAAAGATTTTTTTTCTTTTTTCCTTCTTTACTACTTGAGTCTGCATCAATCATAATGTTGAAAGTAGCAAAAGTTTAAGTTTATATTCAGTTGTTATTCCATGGGATGTTTATGTGTCTACCAACATCTGAAACATATTTTCAAAAGAAAAGAAAATTCCAAGACATATTCAATAAGAAGATGCTGTCACAAATTAGATAGGGATCGAATTGATGGTTGATGGCTGAAACTTTTTTCCCTTTTCTGTGATAAAATTCTGCTTACACATTTTTCATCATGAAACAGGGCTTTTTGGGGTCTTTTTCAATAGGAATGGGAGCCATTCCTTGGGTTATAATGTCTGAGGTAAGATAATGGTAATTTGGCCCTTCTATTTTCTTGTCCTTTTCTTTCTTTTTTTTTTAGTGAGGGAGAATAGTGATGTTCAATTCCTATCTGGCAAATCCATTTCTTGGTTAAAGATCCTTAAAAATGAAGGCAGGGTGTAGGATGTTGCATTGAGATTGGATTGGTTGCAGATATTCCCAATCAACATAAAAGGAGTAGCTGGAAGCTTAGTGACTCTGGTGAACTGGTTTGCTTCATGGGCAGTTTCGTATGCTTTCAATTTTCTCATGAGCTGGAGTTCTTCAGGTAAGATACTACTGGATCCAAAATTCTCTATTAAGTATTGTAAACAGTACAGAAGTACGATGGCAACCAGTGTCACTCAGTTTTCCATCCAGTTTTAGCGGTAATTTTCAAGAGAATGACTTAAATTAAGCTTCACATTAACTTAGTTCATTGTTTCTCAAAGGATGTACTAAATGGTTGATAATAAGAATCATGTCGTATTGGATTTGCCGCTAACCTCTAATGATTCAAAGATTGCCGTAGATGTTTGCATTGGTGAGTACCATTTAAGTAACCACAACAAATTTTGAGGCATTAAACATACATAGCAACAAATTAGTGTCTAATGTTGAGCCACAATGGCTAAATAGATCTACACATCTCTCAATAGGTTTGCTTCCTGTAGTTTTCTGTCAGTAACTACACATACAATTTTTACTCAAAAACTACATATGCAATATAGTATTTATCGGTATGTATGTTCAGAAGTTGTGGTCATATCTGGATGACTGAATGTTGTCAAATTATCAAATTTGACAAAATAATAATCCAAATCTCTCCAGAGACAAATAAATCTCAGATCTATTTGGTTAATTCTTTTCATCTTATGTAACTCAAGGAACTTGTATAACATTCTTTCTCTCAAAAAAAATCAGTCACCTCTGCTAACACTTTAGATAATGTAACAATAATGAATTGTCTGTACCAAACTAATCAAGATAAGACACTATAAATTATTTTAGCACATTACAGTAAAACGCAGAATGATAACTATTGAAAGCAAATTTATCTAAAAATTCCTCAATTTTCATTTGGTTGATATGCTGTTTTGATTTCAGGTACCTTTTTTGTCTTCGCTGCTTTTTGTGCAACATCTGTTCTTTTTGTTGCAAAAGTAGTACCAGAAACTAAAGGAAGGACTTTGGAAGAGATTCAGGCATCCATGAATTCCTTCAAATGAAAATTTTTAGCAGCAGTCAATCTGGTTTTGCAAGCAAAGCAATTCAGATAGTTTTAGCACAACTCTATAAATTGTTGATGTTTTCAAATTGACATCTCAATCAAGCAATCAACTATTGTGATTATCACAAGTCTGTAACATCATTTCTGAACTATAATTAAGTTTTAATGGAAATAATAATCATTAAGTTCCAAACTATACTTTAAGTAGACTTTTTCTAGGAAGAAAGTATTGATGACCAGATTAGCTTATGACCTAGTATCACAAGTGATAACAACAAAGAACAATGACGTTCTATAGTATCTTTTTTCTCAAGTTAAAATAATATTGCCAGATTGATACCTTTGTAATTTATTAAATACGTTCTTGTAAAACTTGTAGTGTAAAGATCAAATAACATCTGATATGCCCATTAACTGATCGCCATTAAATGATGAATCTTAAGCCAATAGCTGGCCTTTCGTACCAGAAAAAAGAACAAAAAAAGGAGAAATCTCAAATGATAGATTTCATAAACATGTTATTGTAAAAATTTTAATGAGAACATCACCGAACAACTGATATGCCCATCAACTGATGATCACTATAAAGAACAACTAAGAAATGGTGGAAACTTAAACCCGTGGTCGCCCATTGTTTTGCAAGAAAGGAAAGCCAAAAAGAAAAGGGAGAAAAAACCCTCTAATATACTGAGATGAATAAGGAGGCTGACCATCAGTGCTTTCATGCATTGCTCGCCCGGCCTTGGAATGATCTCTTTATAAGACTTGGTCTCCTCTTTTCTTTCTCGGTGGGAATAAACACGAGCTTGGCCTTTCTTTTCTCTTCCTTCGCTTCCATGAGCAAAGATGAGACCATCTTTTTGCTGCAAACCTACCCCTGGTAAATCGGATAAATTAAACTGAACAAGCATAAATACATCCCTGAGAATCAGTAAATATTGTCGTAGTATCCCATAATATTGAACCTATATAATTGGCCACATAAAATGCCACCCAACCAGCTGCATTATTGGCTTCCCTGGATATATAAGAAACCCCAAAAGAGAGAAATGTGGACGACAAACGTGAGCAATCCTAAAGAATATATTACGAAAGATACGAGAAGTAAAGAAAAAAAAAAATAATTTACGTGGTTCGATAGTATGCTTACTCCACGAGTGAGGACTGAACAAAAAATTTTATTATAATAAAATAAAGTACAAAAATCAATAGTTATCTCTTAAATCCAAAATCCCAATACACCCAAATCTCACATAAAAGAGAAGCTTTTTTGTCTAAAACTCCCGCTCTCTTGCTTTCTTACAGATGGTGGTGTACAATGGGAATATATATAATAAAAAGAGAGAAATCAAGAGAATATTCAAAAAAATATTACTGTCGGTTATGACTGATTCTCTTGACAGATTTTCTTAGTTGTCAAAATCATACTGCTGGTTATGACTGATTTTTTTGACAGATTTTCTTAATTGCTGAGATCATAATTGACCCTTGATTATTGAAATTTTGAATTGATTCTATGATTTCTTCCTTCTTGACTTGATTTTATAAGATCAATATGATTTGGATTATTCTGTCAGATTGATACCATAACAAATATACCATACGATAAATAGGAAACTTAGCTCACAATTTTAGAGCCGCATAACAAATCTCCACCTTGATTTAAAATTGGGACAAACTACTCCAAATATAGTAGAAACTTTCTCCATCTTCTCCACTACTTTCCGAAAGGGAAGAAAAATTCAAATATTGCAAACACCAACCAAATCCAAGTATTGCTTGAACTTGGCAATTGGAAGAGACTTTGTTAACATATTAGCTGGATTATCTGCAGTACCAATCTTAGTCACAGTAACATCATCCTGTGAAATAATATCACGAATAAAGTGATATCTCATGTCAATGTGCTTTGTCCTCTCATGAAACATTTGATCTCTAGTCAGATGGATAGTGCTCTGATTATCACAATGAACAACAGTCACATCATGTACTAAACTGAGTTCACAAAACAAGCCTCTCAGCCAAATAGCTTCTTTAATAGCTTCTATCACTGCAATGTACTCAGCCTCTGTTGTCGATAAAGCAACAATAGGCTGTAAAGAAGCTTTCCAACTAATAGCACATCCACCAAAACAATACATAACCTGTAATGGATCTTCTCCTATCAAGATCTCCTGCATAATCAGAATCAACAAAACCAACCATACTGCTGCCATGTCTTCCAAACTCTAAGCAAACATCAAAAGTACCTCGCAAATATCTAAATATCCATTTCACTGCTTGCCAATGCCCTTTACCAGGATTAGACATATACTTGCTAACAATATTGACTGCATGTGAAATATCTGGATGAGTACAAATCATGGCATACATAAGATTGCCAACAGCATTAGAGTAAGGAATGCCAGACATTTGATCTTCTTTTTATCTGACCGTGGAGATAAACTAACTGAAAGCCTAAAGTGGGCAGCAAGTGGAGTACTAACCGATTTCGCGTCTTTCATATTGAAATGCTCCAATATTTTCTCAATATACTTTTTTTGAGTTAAATGAAGCAATCCTGCCTTCCGATCTCGTTGAATCTCCATACCAAGAATTTTCTGGCTACTCTCAAATCTTTCATCTCAAATTCACTGCTAAGCTGTGATTTTAATCTGTCAATCTCAGACATATCTTTAGCAGCAATAAGTATATCATCTACATATAACAGTAAATAAATAAAGGATCCATCAACAAGCTCTTTAAAGTATACATAGTTATCGTATTTGCTTTTGAAATAACCACAACCTACCATAAAAGAATCAAATCGCTTATACCATTGTCGAGGAGACTGTTTTAATCTATATAGCGATTTCTTAAGCAAGCATACATGATCCTCCATGCCTTCAATAACAAACCTTCAGGCTGATGCATGTAAATGATTTCTTCAAGTTCTCCATGTAAGAATGCTGTCTTAACATCAAGCTGCTCTAACTCCACATTATGCATGGCAACTAAAGAGAGTAACACACGAATAGAGCTATGCTTGACTATTGGAGAGAAAACATCATTAAAATCAATACCAGCAACCTGACTATAGCCTTTAGCTATCAAACGTGCTTTATATCTAGCATCTTCTACTCCAGGGATACCTTCTTTCTTCTTGAAAATCCACTTGCAACCGATAATTTTCTTCCTTCAGGTGATTTTACCAAATCCCAAATATTATTCTTATGTAGAGACTCAATCTCTTCATGTATGGCCATTAACTACTTAGCAGAATCAATATCAGAAATTGCTTCTGAATATGTAGAGGGCTCGCCAGTATCACCTGTCTCTTGAGCTACAGACAAAGCATAAGCAACAAAATCAGCATGATTAGACTGTGCAATATGGCTATACCTGGCAGGTGGCTTTATCACCCTCCTCTTTCTATGCTTGGCGATGCAGTAAGGCTCATCTTATTGTGAAGTCTGCTTTGAATTAACTTCTAGCATCTGTTCTGAATGAAACTCAGGAGTAAAATCCTACAAAAGATTAGAATCAACTACTTCCAACTCCATCTAGTTGATGTTACCTTTAATCTGTGTAGATTCAGAGTTAATGGTATTTTTCTATCCAGGATTAATCATAGCATATTCATCAAAAGTAACATCTCTACTAATGATAAATTTTGATGATTTGGAATCAGGACACCATAATCTAAACCCTTTCAACCCAGATGCATAGCCAAGAAAATATATTTTTTAGCTCTAGGCTCTAGCTTTCCTTCATCAATATGAGCATATGCAGGACAACCAAACACTCTCAAATTAGAATAATTAGGAGGATTACCGGACCATACCTTTTCAGGAGTTTTGAACTCGATAGCTGAAGCAGGAGATCTATTCACTAAATAACATGCAGTGGAGACTGCTTCAGCCTAGAACTGCCTAGACAAGCCAGCATTCAAAAGCATGCATCGTGCTTTCTCCAATAAAGTTCTATTCATACGCTCAGCTACCCCATTTTGCTGTGGTGTGTGCCTCACAGTCTTATGTCTAATAATGCCTTCATTCTTACAGTATTCATCAAACTCAGAAGAACAGAATTCTAACCCATTATCAGTTCTGAGTCGCTTAATCTTCTTACAGTTTGCTTCTCTATCATCACCTTCCACTGCTTGAAGTTCTTGAACACTTCACCCATATGCTTCAGTATGAATACCCAAGTCTTCCTGGAGTAATCATCAATAAAGTTAGCATATACCGAGCACTACCTATGGAAGGAACACGTGAAGGCCCCTAGAAGTCAGAATGAATATAGTCTAAATAGATTTTGTTCTATGAACTTCTGCATTGAAACTAACTCTCTTTGTTTTTCAAGAACACAATGCTCACAGAAATCTATTTTTCTATACTTTGATCACAAAGAAGACCTCTCTTACTTAAAAGAAGTAGTCATCTCTCACCCATATGACCAAGTCTCATGTGCCATAGCTTGGTAAGCTTTGAGTCAGACATGGAAGATGTAGAAACTGCAACTGAACCTATAACAGTAGCACCCTGCAAGACATATAAATTTGAAAACAATCTCTTTGCTTTCATAGCAACCAAAGCACCTCTACTGACCTTCATGACTCCACCTTCAGATGAATACTTGTACCCTTTAGCATCAAGAGTACCTAAAGAAATTAGATTTTTCTTCATCTCAAGGACATGCCGAACATCTGTCAAAGTTCTCACTACACCATCATGCATCCTAATTCGAACCGTTCCTATTCCTATAATTTTACAAACTACATTGTTTCCCATTAAGACAACTCCACTGCTCACAGTCTCATAGGTAGAAAACCAATCCCTATTAGGACACATGTGGAAAGAACAAGCCGAATCCATGAGCCAGTTATTTCTAAAATAAGCATCACTGGTTGCAGCAAGAATATAGTCAACACTATCAGAATCTTCTCCCACAACATTAGCTTCTGCCTGTTTTTCAATCTTTTTCTGATCCTAATCATGTTTGTTATTCTGTTCCTTATTTTTAATTTATAACATTCAGATTTAATATGCCCCTTTTTCTTGCAGTAATGATAAGTCAAATTTTATTTGTTGACTTAAACCTATGCTTCTGGCTACTATTACCTGAATCCCTATCATTAGACCTTCTCCTAGCAACTAAAGCATCACCCTGTCCTTCGGTAACACTCCCAGACATATGCTTTTCAACTAGCTCTTTAGAAAATAATGCAGCTTTAACATCTTCTAAGGATATAGTTTCTCTACCGAAAAGAAAGATTTCTCTAAAATGTTTATAAGAGGGAGGTAAAGAACATAATAATAATAGGGCCTCATCTTCCTCTTCAATCTTAACATCAATAGACTTTAAATCTGTAATAATGAAATTAAATTCATCAACATGAGTTTTCATGGGTGTACCTTCAGTCATGCGCAGTATGTATAAACGGTGCTTCAAATATAACTTGTTGGTAAGAGACTTTGTCATGTACAAAGATTCCAACTTCAACCACAAGCTAGCAGTTGTCTTCTCTGAAAGCACCTCTCGCAAAACTCCATCAGACAGACACAAGTGGATTGCTGTCAAAGCTTTATCATCCATCTCCTCTTTCTGCTCTTCTGTCAAATTATTGGGCATCTTCTCTTTTCCTAGCAGTACCTTTTTCAAGCCCTTCTGTGTTAGGACTGCACGCATCTTAACTTGCCATAAATTAAACTGCCAGTACCATCAAATTTCTCAATATCAAATGACGAAGAAGCTATAGCAATTGATCTCACGAAACTAGCTCTAATACCAGTTTGTTATGAAAGATATGAGAAGTAAAGAGAAAAAAAATACACTAACACAGTAATTTACGTGGTTCGGCAGTATGCCTACTCCACGGGCGAGAACAGAGCAAAAAAATTTCACTATAATAAAATGGAGTACAAAAATCAATAGTTATCTTTCAAACTCAAAATCTCAATACACCCAAATCTCACACAAAAGAGAAGCTTTCAAGTCTAAAACTCCCGCTCTCTTGCTTTCTCGCATATGGTGGTGTACAATGGGAATATATATAATAAGAGGAGAGAAATCAAAAAATATTCAAAAAATAGTACTGTCGGTTATGACTGATTCTCTTGACAGATTTTTTAGTTATCAAAATCATACTGCTGGTTATGACTGATTCTCTTGACAGATTTTCTTAATTGCTGAGATCATAGTTGATCCTTAATTATTGAAATCTTGAATTGATTCTATGATTTCTTCCTTCTTAACTTGATTCTATAAGATCAATATGATTTGGATTATTCTGTCAGATTGATATCATAACAAATATACCATATGATAAATAGGAAACTTAGCTCATAATTTTAGAGCCACATAACAGAATAAGATGGTAACTATATTCAACAGGCCATAGATCTGAAAGCCATCTAATAATTAGCAGGGAATGTTGCTCCAAACAAGGATGAGACCATCTTTTGCTGCATGACTACTCTTTTGCTATCACTTTTTTTGGTCATGAAGTGATCTCCACAACCACTCTACCTTTATAATATTAATTGCATCCTATTGTTGGATGAGTTGAGCTATAATTATCCTTGCTGCATAAGCCAATGCAGTGGCACCCAACAACGAGCTTGAAAAATTCTTCCACCATAGAATGCAGAGC
Organism: Elaeis oleifera; assembly: GCA_000441515.1. Classification (NCBI taxonomy): domain Eukaryota; kingdom Viridiplantae; phylum Streptophyta; class Magnoliopsida; order Arecales; family Arecaceae; genus Elaeis; species Elaeis oleifera. The sequence goes on from KE504824.1 coordinate 480,976, forward strand.
CCCGAAGCTCAACATCCATGGGAACATCTGGTTGTTAGTGTCAAACATCTGCATGTGAGTGTCAACTGCTTTAATAGACAAGGTTGTTTCAGTGACCTGGGTTGGAGATCTGCTTGTATTACTTCAGAATTTTATTATCCCAGTAAATTAGATTGGGAGAGAAAATCCCTCCATTATCTAGAAATAAAATATGACTTTTTTTAGAAAAAAGGAAAAATCTCTAGTTACATGATATGAGCTGAGTTTAGGTTTAATCACCCACCCTCCAAGCATTGCTAATGATGAGCAAATGACAAGGGTAAAGCATACAAAAACCCTTTCTTTTGTCTTTTATTTAGATAAAAATCTTATGTGTGCCTTTCTTATGGCGGATGATTGAGTTGGCCCTCCAAGTCATCTTCAAGCTGGAGAGAACTCTTAGATGACTTCTATCATTACAAATGTTGAGAGTATGTGCCCCAGCTGACATGTTTTGTGGATCTGAGAGAGAGAGAGAGGGATTTGATGCTTCCCTTCTCCTAGAAATCCAAGGGGAATCAAGTCCTTTGAATTATATGCTCAAATTTTCTTTGACTATTCCTATCCTTTGCTTTAGTCCTGGACAGATGCACTCATCTAACTTTCTTTAGCTAAAGGAAAATTGCAGTGCCTTTCATAATCTTTAGTTTTTCATAATCTTTTTCATTTTTTATTATTTGAATGGTTATCACACTTCTGTGATTGAATTTGAATCAATGAGAATTAATAAAATAATTATTGTTATTTAGTGAAGAACTTAATTATTGAAATTATTTTAGAATACACAAAATTCATAACTTCATGAGGTTCATTCTTTCTAATGTCAAGCTTCTCCTGTACAATGCTTCAAAGATGAAGAAATTACTTAGGCATTTTATAGTACTTTAACCTATGATAGTTATAAACACATTATCTTTTCATTTAAAGTCACAAAACAATCAAATGTAGCACTAATTAAAATTTTTCAAACTAAGATATGATCTAATTAGGAGTGATATGATCACATAACATGGTATTATACTTCTACATAAAGTTATGACTCCAACTATAGTTTCTTCCATTAATTCCTTATCCAACATATTATCAGAGTTGCAACCTTATCCAACATGGTATTAGAATTGCAAGAAGGTCTTAAATTTGGTGGAATTGGAGTATCTTGATTTCTCTATAAAATAAGATGTCAGCTATCCGATCCTAGTGACCATTTAGGTCGAGTTCTAAATACCCCTTATCTCTTTCATCTTGTTCTTGTCTTTATTTTTCTTATTTTTATTTCCTTCCTTTATTCTTTCTTTCCTTCTTCTTTTTTTTAATTTTTTTTCTTTTCTTTTTTATTTCCTTATTCCTTCTTTCTTCTCCATCCCTTTCTTTCTTTTATCTTCTTCTCCCTTCCTTGCTTTAATTTTTTCATTTTATTTCTTTACCTTTTTCTTCATTCATTCTTTGTGTTTTATATTTTCAACTTTCATGTTGCTTCCCTCCTTACTTTCTTTCTTCTCCTTTCCTTTCTTCTTTTTTTTTTCTTTTCTTCTTTTATTTCTTTCTTTTTTTTCTTCTTTCCTTTTCTTTTCTTTTCCTGCATCAATGAGTTTCCAAATCTTATCTTATCCTCCTTTTCTCGTGAAAATGGGATGACCAAGATGTCCTTTATCTTTTCAGGATTTAAAATATTAGTTGCAAGAAACAATTACAAAATTTATCTTGTAAAAAGCTTACAACACTTTGTGAATTGCTTTGACATCCACAAATAACACCAATCTTTTATTGCCTAGTCAAACAAAGTTTATTTACACCTACATATATACACACAAACGTATATATGTATGTGTGTGTATATATATAGGCACAACACTCTTTATATCATTATTATTTTCTAAATAACTGTATCATGGTGTAGAGACGCATATTTCTAGAAGATATTTTGGAATTATTAAAAGTTTAATTATACAAAGTTATTAATATTCTAGAAAATAACTCATGCATTTATTTCTCGAACACCCAACAAACACCCTCGGAGAGGCAAATAGGCTCAAATATTCTAAGGGGGTGTGTGGTTGGGAAGAATGGGGATCTGGAATCGGAATCGTAATGGATGACTCTCATTCTAACCATTTGGTTAGGAGAAGTTCTATTCCGATTTCGATTCTAAGATGAAATAAGAATGGCTCAATCGATATAGAACTCAATTCTTACTCTCCTCTATGGATTCAAATTTTCATTCCAATTTCAATTTCGATTTCGATTCCGATCACGAACCAAACGTTTCGGAGGATTTGGCCATTCCGATTTTGATTCCAAGCCATTTTGATTTTCATTCCTATTCTGATTTCGGTTACAAACCAAGCACCCCCTAAGTGAGCTACAAAATAGTGCGCAAGCTTTATTTTGCTCTCCCTTCTCATGTGGGTCCCACCTTTTAGTGTACAAATGGAACATCACACAGAAGAGTCTGAGGACTAAACGGGACCAAAAAACGTTAGTTTCCATCCGTCCATTGAATTGTATCAAGCTGAATTGGGTACCCAAGTCCAACTTGATTAAAAATATTTAAGCTCAAAAATTGATTCGAGATTGATCCAATGCTAATATTCAAGCAATCCGATTTGATCAAAAAATATATAATATTTGGGATTGATTTAACTCGATTTGAATATCAACGTAGTCATGTTTAAATTTGAATTCAAATTTGGATTCAAACCATGGTCATAATTTAAAATATATGTAAAAAATATAATATAATATTATATCTTTTTAAAATATTAAAATATTAATATATATTAAAAATAATCTTATTAATAATATATAATTGAATAAATTTGCGGTCGTGAACTGAATATTTTATTATTTGAGCTTTAACTCGAAAATTATTCAAGCACCTCAAGTTCAACTTATACTTAATAACACTAGAAGTGAGTTCAATTTGATTCCAATTGAACTCAACCGGAGGAGCTTGCCGGCTGCTGGGCTCATCCGCACCCAATTTTGACCGGCTTTGATGCGAAGACCGTGTCAACCAACCGTGGCGGCCGGGCCCGATCCTGACCAACCAACCTAAATTAAACCTGGAAGCAACCAGGAATGAGGGAAAAAATAATAATAAAGCCGAAACCGAGTAGATTTTAGGGGACCAAGGACCCCCGCCGACATCTCTCCTTTATATAAACCCTCCTTGTCGATCGAGAACACACCCAAATTTATTGACTGGAATCCGTTCCTCTTCGTCTACTTCGTAGCCATGGCAACGAAGGTCTTGCGGCCTCACGACGTCCTCATGGCCCAGCAGATGCGGCACATACCAGCCTTCCTCCCCGCCCGGAAACCTAAAAGAACCCTAACCCCAAGCCCTCGAGGAAGCGGCGGAGGGCTCCTCCAAGCCGGCCAAGACCGGCGAAGGAAACGCCTGGCCGAGGGACAGGTAACGATCCTCAAGCGAGGAGAGCCGCTGGACGCGGCGGAGATGGTCGGAGATCAGAAGGCCGCAGAGGCGGCCACGGCGGTGTACGCCGGGTCGACCTTTTGGTCTCGCCGTCGCCGAGGTCGCTGCCGCTGCCGAACTTTCGGTGAAGAAGGAGGTACCGAGGATAGGAGACTACGGGACCCAGCATCTCAGGCGTCTACTCCGTCTGGAGGAGAAAAGAAGAATAAAAATTCCGTTATTTTGGGTTCGCATCGAATCTCTGCGTTTGTATTTTAGGAGAAACGGGAGAGACGATATGGGATCTGATGATTGGAATGGAGGGTCGGATGACTGCCTCGCGATGGATGTCATATGCGAAGCTATGGATGATGGTTCGGGAGTTTCGGGGTATGACTAAAGATATCAAAGTCTGAAGGCGAAGCAGGAAGTAGCCTATCGAGTCTGCATCAATTTGATTTATTTACCTGTTCATACTGGTTTCTCTTAGGGAAATTCGCTCAGCTGTTTCAATTAATTATTGTCGATCAGATGGGTTTCACTCAAGGTCAACCGCTCTTTGATTCTTCTTTAGATGAAATCAGCAGCAGCTTGGGATGTCCGTCTCCATCTTAAAATGTGATGGATTTTATTTGCCACAGCATAAATCCTGAAGCACATCCCGTTTGATCATATGATTTCATAAATATCGATTAGAAGACGAGAAAGATGGTGGAAAAGATTTTGATATGCTATTCCTATGGAGAGAAAATAATTATTTTGGAAATATGAAACTAAGGGGTGCAAATATTTGGGTCGGAGATGCGTCACGAAGCTCCTCGACTTGATCCGGTTTCTTGATGGGCTTCTAATGTAAGATCCAGATAGAGAAACATCTCACCTCAGTGAAGAAACATCTTACCTTAGTGGAAGCCAATGGGTGTCTTGGATTAGTCCGATCTTTAGTCCTGATTGATCGAAGCTATCTTCATGACCGACCCAACCGATATTTAAGAAAATTTTATGCTTGATGTTATTATGTGATTTACGCCAGCTGGAGAAATCCTAGAATTCACATGACAATCTGAAGCAGGACATAACAGGTGTATCTTGCCCAATAAGATAAGATTAACAATTTGATTCTTCTTCTTTCTCATGACACTTCTGCCTTCATCTATAAATAGAGGATATTTTCTATATTCGCTAGTTTTCTGACTTGAGCATCGAAGAGTCCTCATTGGAGCCAATTTCGGTCAAAGATTTATTTTAAAGGTTAAGCCACCACCACCAGGCATCAATCATATCTCTTCTCTGATTGATCTGGCCTCCACCAGAAGACTAGTGGCCAAGCCCATTTACGAAAAAGAGCAAGCATCTTATCAATAGGGCACCATACAAGAACTTCGTTGCGCCTTTTCAATGCCACTACCTCAAGACCGACCGAGGTTCCCGCTAATACTTAGCTCCAACCAATCGATTGGAGACACCCTGGCACTGGTTAGGACATCCAAAATACAAACTTTGGCTCCCGCTCTAGCCAATCGATTGCAAATATCCTGGCCTCATTAGGACCTCTAAAAAGAATAAGGCACGGGCACCCCTAACGTTATCTCCACTAACATTCCAAATATTTGATCATGAAATACATCAATTGCAATCCGATTGCTTCTTTCACTCAAGTCAGGAAAAATGGCTCAAGCTCGAAAGTGGGGGCATATAATATGGTATATAATTAGTCTGCTTATCATGATTAGATACATAGCAAGCAATTTCAAATGCATTTAAATTTCAAATGGAGAAACAAGAATATTATGGCAGATTTGAATTTAGATAAGGAAAGAGGTTATAAAAAACTTGATCTCTACTTCCAAATCATAATGGATCCGCGCTTCTTTGTTTATATAAATTGGGCTAAGAAGATCTCATGAGAATAGGCTTTGAGAGAGAGAAACTTCCATAATTGAAAACTCTCATGATAAGAGGTTCTCAAGCCTTCATCTGTCATTTTATTTCTTGCTTTCTTATAGGTCCATGGATCTTTGAACACCGGAGATCAAGGTACCAAGCCCAAGGCCGAAGTGAAGGCTGAGCCAAGGTGAACATCAAGACCGAGGTTGAGTTACCAAATCTAAGGCTAAGGTGAAGACCGAGCAAAGGTGAAGAGTGAAGTCAAGCTATCAAGCCTAAGGTTGAGGTGAAGATCAAGCCAAGGTGACGATCAAGATCGAGGTCAAGCTATCAAGCCCAAGACTGAGATGAAGATCGAGACAAGATGAAGATTGAGATCAAGTTACTAAGTCTAAGGCCAAGGTGAAGACTAGGCCGAGGTGAAGATCAAACCAAGGTGAAGATTTAGGCCAAGCTATCAAGCCTAAGGCTGAAGTGAAGACTAAACCGAGGTGAAGATTAAAACCGAGGCTAAGCTATCAAGTCTCAGATCAAGATGAAAACTGAGCTAAGGTGAAGGTCAAGATCAAAGCCGAGCTATTAAGTCTCAGACCGAGGTGAAAATCAAGGACGAGCTATTAAGCCCAAGATCAAGGTGAAGACCAATTTGAGGTTTTTGGGTGGATGTCTGACCAGGACACCACCTCTCGAGATCTTTTCAGTACCACGCGATACAGCAGGAAGAAAGAATAAATAAAACAAAAACAATCAAAATACATGAATCAACCACAAAAGGGCTCACCTTCACGGGCATGCAAACTTCACTATAAAAAAAAATTACAAGAAGAGATCTGTCCCTCAACCCTTGTATACCCAATTTCTCTCTCCTGAAATTCTCCCTCACAAAAGCTCTCTCTCTTGGAAGACCCCCCCCGAACCCCTGAAATAACCGGCGATCGCTATCTAGGAGTCTTGTGCTCCTTCTCTCTCAGCACTTCAGCCTCTCTCTTCCTCGGGTTCCTTCTCGAGTTCACACCGAGCGTCCACCAGAAGACCACACGACCACACACCTCCTTGTTCACTGTTCTCAGGCCTTTTATAGGCCTTAATCTCGTATTAGATTAGGATTAAGAGTCTTAAACAAAGCCAAATAACCCTCTGGACCGTCGATCAAGATCGGGAGCCACCCATACCATCCGATCGTACTCTGATCCACAGAATAGTGCGGTGGACCACGAGAAATGCCTGAGAAATGCCCAGGCGGTCCATAGACCCGACCATGGACCGCTCGGTCCACGGTGGATCGAAAAACCAGGCCCCAGTGGTGCTTGGGCCTGGGCCGCGCCCACGTTGAGTGCCTGGGCCCGAGCCGCGCCCCGCGCGCCCGTGCATAGGCTGGGCCGCGCTGCCGCCGCTTCGCCGATCCATCGTTTCGGATCTCGTGCCGACTTCAAAGCTTGTATCTCCTCCATCCGAGCTCTGTTTGGGGTGATCTTGATCTCGTTGGATTTCGTTTTTCATCGCGAACCTCGCTGTGGGCTCAATATGGATCAAATTTTGAAGCGTCAAATTCTAACAGAGATAATGACCAAAATCGAAGCCGAGGTACCAAGCTTAAGATCGAGATAAAGATCAAGACCAAGATCTAGCTATCAAACCCCAAGGTTGAGATAAAGACTAAGCCTAAGACCAAGATCCTTAGAAGGTCGAGGTAACGAGAAGACCGATCTCAAAAGATCGACATCACTATAAGGACGAGATTATTAGAAAGCCAACTTAAGAAGGCTGAGGTGCGAAGCTAATCATGCAACTGACATGACAAAGTCAATCTAAGAAGACCGAGGTGGAAAGCCAATCTGAGAAGGTCGACCTGACAAAATTGACCTGAGGAGGCCAACCTGACAAAACTGATCTGAGAAAGCTGAAGTGGAAAGCCGATCTGAGCAGACTGATCTGACAAAGCCAACCTAAGAAGGCCAAAGTAATTAACTAAACTCTTTAATACACTTGATATGTATCAAATTCTCAAATCAAAATCAAATTGCATTTAAAAATAAACTGATACGAACAGAACCGAACAAACTAGTTCAGATTTGGCCATTTTTTCAAACACCCTAGTGTGTAGGTGGAGACACCTCTATGGCTAAACTCTCCAATCCCTCATCAATAGATCCCGGTAAGCATAGGTGATGTTTGGCTTAGTTTGAACTCTCTTTCGTATACATGAGTTCGATGCTACTCCCAATAATGTTGAACATGACATTGTTTCGAGGAGTGAAATGTATTCTACTATTGTGCTATCCATTATGAAGAGTGAATATTAGACACCTAATGCTAAATGAATCAATGATTGGGCTTTCTTCTGTAGAAGCACAAGTGAGAACCATAAGGTAAGTAATGTTGATGAATATTTTTAAATACCCAATGCACATTTTTAAATATTCAATCCATATTTTTACTCCATGCTAATATACATAGGACTGTAAATGGGTTAGATAGGGCATAATTGACCCCGACCAAATCCGGTTCCTCATTCGGGTCTTCATGTTGAATACAGCCCTAAACCAATGAAAGATCGGACCGCGTCAGATTAGGTCTGTGGCCAAAATTTTTAATCCAATCAGCAATTTGGGTCAGGTCAGGTTGGGTTTATACATGACCCAGTCTCAGCCAGAAAAATTCGGATTTGCATTGTGCTCGAGTTGGGTCCCAATCAGGTTTGAGTCTTGTATGATCTCGATCCATTGGGAGACGCACATAGAGAGGGGTCGTCATGGAACAGCGTGGAGGGGTTGTTAGCTTCAACGGTTGAGACGGCGGGGAGGGCAAGGAGTTAGCGGAGAGGGAAGAGAAGATAGGGAGGAGAAGGGGCGGTGGGGGATTATATAAAGGAAGTAGTGCAGGATGCGCCCTACCACGATACCTTTTCCTTCTTTTAGCTTTACGTTGTGTGCTCGTTGAAAACTTGCACAATTTTTTAATACCTTTTAGCACACAAGTTTGGGACAAGGTTTATATAAAAGTCAGAGCTCAAAAGCATATTATAAAATTCATCAATAACAAAAATATAAGTAAGAAACTAATATTGTAACTTGTTAGAGCAAAATAAATGGGTATAAAGATAACAAACTTGATCATGTAACTTTTCTATTATACTTATACTCTAAACTCAGCTGCTCATATCTTTGTTCCAATTCCATTGAGAACATACAACCTGAATCAACATTTTAGAAACGTGAGCTAGTGTGGACGGGTCAAGGACAGTTCTTTCTGAGCTTCAAAAAATTTATACAGATCTTAAAAATACAAAAATGATCTGGAATCTGCAAATTGAAAGTGGCCTTTTTTTTTTTTCGTTGTTGCAAAATCCTCTTATTCTTATTAGTTATTCAATTACAGTGAAGTATTTTAGTCATCAATTGTCCCTTTATCTTTTTAAATTTGCTCTCCAAAATTTCCTATACGCTTCCCATTTCAATCATGCACCAATCTACCTGCGAATTGTATTCACTTTTGTGTCACAATATTAATGATTAATATGTATTCTGGTAAGGCATAAATAGTAGATTTGAACAAATTTATATTAAGAAAAAGGATTGTTAGTAATTCTTATCAGAAAATACAAGAAATAAGATTGTTTAAAATTTATATTAGGAAATATAAGTTGTTGAAAGAAATAAGATTGTTCGCAACTTAAAATATTTAATCCCTGATAGCATGTTCACCTCCAATCAGGTTTTGACATGTCATGAGATAATGAGTTCGATCTTCTTAATGAATGTCCTAGGGGTGGTTGTTAAGAGGAACCATTGGTGGAGATAAACTTGACAAGTTTTTATACCAAAACTTGAGAAGTTTACATGAGTAAGCAAACTCGATATGAGTGTAAACTAATAAGAGAAATCCTCTATTTTACATATTACTTGAGAATAACCACATAAGAAGGCATGTCAACATCTATATTAGGCTTGATTGTTAGGTTATCTTTATTACAGATCAGCTCAGAGTAGCTCTATTGGATAAGAACAAGACGTAAAAATGCTGAACTATATCTCAAGAATAAGAAAGTCACAAGAAGTTCGAGCTTTACAAGCAAGAGAAAGTATCTTACATAAAGCCCATAACTTCTCAGCTATGGAGCACTTCAATTCATATGTTTTCAAGAGCTTTGGCTCTTTGATGCTTTCAAGAGCTGAACAATACTGGTAGGTTTGATTATTTCGGATACTTGATATAATAAACAGACGAAATAACTAACATTCAAGCCAATCACTTACCAAACTTCAGCATCGGCAAGCATTGACTCTTAGTTAGGCCAATGGATAACACTCCTCAGAGACTGAAATTAAGCAAACCACTCATACTTGCAAAGAATAATACTTGTCTCCCATCACCTACTACTTTGCTGCCTCCTTATAAATAGTAACGTTAGCCTTACACTTCTTTCAATACAACATTCGGTTCAGATAAAGCCCCGCTTCAAGGAGAAACAACAACATGGCAGGAGAGAACCAGTCCTCAACCAGTACTTCCAATACCACAACAAAGAAAACGTGGGAGAAAAGACCTTCCAAGGGCTTGGTAACCTTATCAAGATCCTCCCTAGTGGGACTGTCTTCCTCTTCCAATTCCTCAATCCTCTCCTCACCAACAAAGGCAGCTGCCACACTGTAAATAAGTATCTAACTGGTGCTCTCCTAATCGTATGTGGCATCTCTTGTTTCATTTCTTCCTTTACTGATAGCTATGTTGGGAGCAATGGAAAGGTTTACTATGGAGTGGCGACGAAGGATGGACTGAAGGCCTTCTCCAGCTCGGACTCGAGCAAAAGGACCTCTCCAAACACAAATTACGCTTTTCAGATTTTGTGCATGCGTTTCTTGCACTGGCCGTGTTTGCAGTCGTCGCTCTCCTCAACTCGAACGTCGTCTCATGCTTCTATCCTTCTTTCGAGTCCGATGAGAAGAAGCTGATCATGGCCTTGCCCGTGGTGATAGGTGGCATATCGAGCTTTGTCTTCATGGTGTTTCCCAGCACTCGACATGGCATTGGATACCCTTCAACACAGACCAAAGATGATTCTTCTTAGTATGTAGCATAGGATGGCTCATGTGGGAAAATTTGTATTCACTTAATTTAAGGAATGGGATAGGAGAGAAGTTTTCCTTTCCTTGCCATGAATAATATGTTTTCAGCTTGTTGCACATGATCTGAAGCATGATTTGGTCAGTGAGTTTGTTCTCATGCTCTTGTTTGTTTGGGCACCGTGTGAGTATCTGTACATGGACCTCAATTTTCTTATTTGGAAAACTTATCACCTATTTGGAAACTAGAGGTGCATATCCCTAGTTCCCTACTCATTTAAAAGCACAAATAAATCACAAGCTATATGAATTGCAGTCCTATATTTATATCCATTCAATCCATAAGGTGCACATGAGCCCTTATAGTTATTTGTTTTGTAGCTATAAGTCTACCTCATCTTCCATATCTACAGTTCACCAAGCAACTGCTAACAAGGGAACTGATATTTTTGTAAATGAGACAATGGTCAGCCACACAAGGCACATTCCCAACCCTTTCTCTCAGTAAAGAAAAGCAAAAACATATGAAACACAACCATTTTACTTTTGGCAGAGCCATCATCAACCTCTAATGAAGCTTCCACATTCTGAGGTACATTCTAACCTGTCAGAAGAATCTTTGGACCACATCCTCATTGATTGTATGTATGCCAAGGCTATTTTGGAGATTGCCACTTCAACCAGAATGACATACAGATAGTCAAAAATATATGTTGAAAGTTAGGGAGATCTAAAGACAAGGGTAACATAATTAAAAATCATATAAATATAAACATAGAGATAAAGATAGATGTATTAAAAAATATATATCGTAAGTTAGGGCGGCTTTCTATTCATTAGCCATTATGAAGTCAGGATGTAGCCTAGGCTTTGGCACTTAAGGCAATTACTCGTCAAATTTGACAATGAGTTCCTTGCCTCGACTGCTCACATCACTTTAAATTCTCACACTTGAGCAAGATGTTTGATTGTCACAACGTCATCAATGATTGCCTCCAACCGGCAAAGGAATCAAGCTACTTGTGAGAGGCAGCTTGTTATTTTCATCTTAACCTTTGTAATCCTTGAATTGAATCAAAATGACCTGTTTTTGTCTCTTAGAAATTAGTGATTTCACTCCAAGCAAATTTTGGCTGTATGAACCACACAATCAATTTAAAGGCTTAAGAGTCCAACTGAATTTGATCCATTCCAGACTAGGCTTGTTTAAATCTTGATTTGGTGCCTGACTCAATGGCTTCAAGCTGCATGGAATAAGCTCATGCTTTTCCAAATAATAAACAAAGCTGAGATCGATTAATCCTGAAACTCATTCTCAAAATTAAATTTCAACCCAATTTGTGCAGGCGCAGGATCAATCAAGTCCAATATGTTCATATTGGATAGTTCTTTTGCCACTCAAGATCTATCTTGAAAGTTCCAAAGCTCTAGTTTTGTAATGATAGGCCTTTCTCAACTTGATGCTGTGTCATGTCTTGAGTATATCCAAAGCAAAGCCAATTTATTCTTAATATTCAAAATAATAATAAAAAAGCTTCCATAATATTAAAGAAATCTGAACCCTTGTTTACTCAAGACCGATGTGACATTCAAACTGTTACTAAGGTGAGGCATGTAAGTTGAGAGACCTATACCAAATTGTAGAAAATAATCCATGCCTTCCTTTCTATCAGATGATTCACTAATTAAAACCTCAGTATCATAGCAACCAATACATCATATGCTAATATGTCCACCACATAAAGCCTTTTATTATCACCATTCACCTCATAAAGCCTCAAGCCTGGTAGAGGTGTTTCTTGGAAAGCCTTGATGAGGTAATCAGCACAATTCCTAGATCAACCTTCTTTATAAATTTTGATGCCAACAAAGATTGCACCTTTGGAATGTTGTACTGTTCATCATCTTTGTCATTTTGTTCCTGCCTTTGTTTGCAGTTCATCCCTTGATATCCATCTTTCCAGGAAGGTTAAGCGTTTGAGCAGTATTGATGTTCCTTGATAGTGCAATCATTTCGCAAATATATGCATTTGTCTTGAATCTTCCATATAATTCACATTTAGAGCTTCAATATTTTTCCGGTAACTTAATCAACAAAGCAGAATTCTGCTGATAAAATCTGAAGCAGTGATTGTGTCAGAGTGAATTTTGTTTCAAGGAGTCATCATCATATGGCACAAATTTGGCTGACCATGTATGTTTCTCTGCAACTTCATCCAAATTGGAAGCACATCCATCAATAACTTCAAAACCGATGGCTAGATGTGGCAATGAGTCAAAAAATGTAAATGTTTAATCCTTAAAGTTCCACACTACATATATGAACTTTAATCTTCTTAGTCGGCAAAACCATTTCTTAATTTAAGGTTCAATAAATTTTCCACAAGATATTTTTTTTTAAAAAGGAATTCTATGATTCACCTGTTTTGACAATACACTGCTTGATTCTCCCCCCCCAAAAAAAAAAAAGTCAGAGAGAATTGGTCCAAAGGAGTACCATAAAACAACAGAAAGCATTTTTTTTGAATCTGGAAAAAGAAAAAGGTGGGGACTTTGGGCCATGCGCTTGATGTAAAGCTCAAGACAGCTCTCGTACCATTACTTCATACATAAAAAAATTGCATAACTGTACCTACAAAATGGTGCATAATATTATACATAGTAATTACTGATTTGGATTAGACAAGCAAACGTCTTCATAATTAGTAGGTATATGAGATTAGTCACTAACGGTCGGCCGCTTTCCTGCATCTAGTTGATACAGACTCAAATGGCTAAAAGGAATACTACAGGATCATTGCGAACATCCAAAATTATCGTTCTCACAGTTATTGTTCTCACAGGACCACCCAACATTATAACTGTCACATGAAAGCTCAAAATGTTGGGGGAAATGGAGTGCACGGTAGAAGGAATAGGATGTACAGGACCTCCAAGCCTCAAGGAAGAAAAGTCGCAATTCTTCGTATAATGTTAGGGCTCTCATTGATTACTAGAACAGCCAGCCATCACCAGCTTGCTGGCAGAACCTTAATATATCTCATGAAGATGTTAAATAACATTTCCAAAAAGTGAAAACATAAGCTTTGTATCTCCAAATAAGTTGAAATCAATCAGATATTGTCTAGCAAGTTTATGATCGTAAAGATAATAAAATGTATTTCAAGGTTGTAAATATTGATGTAAACCAATCATGATTTGAAGGTCAGTAAATGAGAGACACCCTGTTCATTTGGTGACATAAAGAAATAGAAGAAACAGCAATTCATACTTTTTCCAATGCATGCGTCTTTTACAAGGATTTATGATCTGCAAAGAAAAAATTTCTGCTGATAAATAGGATAGCAAAATGCTTCCTAAAGCCACAAAAATAACCCTCAAACATGTAATCCAGCAAACTGACTGCTAGTAAGCCATGTCAGGCAACTAAGCAACTCAGAGATGGAGAAGATTGGCTTGCAGGAACAGCTGCACATTTTAGGTTAAGAGTGAATGACAATCAGCCTACTTGCAGGTATGTGAACCATATCACACATAGTTAACTCTTTTCCAATTAATAATATTTGATTGGCAGTTCTGTTTATCAGACAAACACCAAAGGAAAAGAAATCAAAAAAATGCCAGTTGAAACTATTGCAAACTGAGATCTACAAACATGAGTGGTCACTGGTGATATATTTTTTTCAGCAGGTATTACTTGTCCAATATTGTCACCTTATGTATTTAGAAACAATTACTTAAATTAGACTAACCTGACCCTATAGAATCTGATGTCATATATTCTTTTGCTACCACAGACCAACAAGATTATATAAACAATTTTGCACAATGTGAGTTGCATTTAGAAACACTAAGAATGTTAAAAAACAAAAATGGTGCCCCTGAAACTTGCATGGAATTTCCTTATTGGTT
>KE504824.1:520410-545093 GCA_000441515.1 Elaeis oleifera
GAGATCTTGGCATATACGACTATTCATTATTTCATCTTAACATCCAGTGATATTTTGTAAAATCTTAATTATAAATTTTAAAAGATATTTTTTGAATGAAAAAATACTATCAATTTTATTCTACGAAATTTCTAAAACCCATCTTTTTCAGGAATTTTCACTTCCTATGAAACGTGGGAAGTATCTTCCCATGTAAAGAGATTTTTTTATTTTTTCTTCCTAAATTCAATCAAATAAGAGACCTCTTCTCCACTTTTCAAAATTGTGTCCTCCTCCATCTATTTTCATCAATAAAATGAGTCCATAAAATCTAACCCCACTTCCAAAACTTATCCCATAAGCTTATAGGACAGAAAATGGACTCAAGTCAGCCTAAGGGCCGTTAAGTTGGGCCAACTTAGGATCAAGCTATGGGTTTCATGCCATATTTGGGCTTAAACAGAAAGACCATTTTTTCTGGTTAGGCTTGAGTTCGGATATATCATTGGCTCAACTCAAGTCCTATCCGATCTTCTACTTGGACAAGACCTATAATGGAGCCCGAATTTAAGTCTAAATAAATTTCAAACCATGCATCATCTTTCCTTAAATTTTGGGCTCATAACTATTGAATATTAGTATTTTCAAGCTTTTATAAATTCTCCGGAAACCATAATAATTGGATGCGATTCGAGATGTCTTAAAATCATAAAAATTTGAATTGTCAATGAGAAATCTATTTGTGATTCTATGAAACACAGTTTACTCCACAAATTCAAGTTTTCCCAATCATACTCCGATCGGGTCTGGGCCTCGGTCGGGCTTGGGCTAGATTCAGACATGAATTGTCCAACAATTTCCGGGCTTAGTCCCAAAACAATTTCCAGCCCGCACAAGCCCTACGAATGTGAACCACAGTGAATATAACTAGCTTATGGATAGGAGTGATGGGAAATGATCCATTAATTTATTCAGCTTCCGGTTGAACTATATAAACCCATCTCTAGATGTGGCTAGCCTTGATTTGTTCCGAAAATCGATGACTGCACTCGTCCATGCAAATTTGGTTTCGCAGGCTCTCCTCTTCACCAGACGGAAGGCGGCCAAATGTTAAAGCGAAACGGTAACACGAAGCAGCTCGAAAGGAATGATCCAGATCTCTTCGTCGCCCTCGAGGCAAGCCCTTTCCCTCCTTTCCCTACCCTCACAGAACCTGCTCATAGAACTCTTCTTCCGTGGCTCTCGTAATGGATCCCATTGCCCTTTTCCCTGTTCTATATCGGGGGATTTATATCCTTGTTGGAAAGATCTGTTTGTGATTCAAAGATCTTGTTCTCGATTTGTGTCATGGGTTTCGGAGGCTGTGGGCATGATTATTTCTTGATCTTTGCTGTATGGGTTCAGTTTCTTTTCCTTTTCTCCTTTGTGATGATGCTGTCTCTGGATTTTCATGGATCCGCTTTCATTCGAGTATGATATGTCGTTTTTTTGTTATAATTACGCATCCGTGACCGAAAAGCTTACTTTCTTGGACGTAATTCCATGACATTCAGAAATTATTGGAAAATTAGTTTTGAAATCATGTTAAAATATAAGTTAATCTTTGGAAAATTTTGGAAAGCAAAATAGCAAATGGGTATGCCTAGAACAGAGGCGTGTCAGGGAGAAACTGAAATGACCTAACAAAGTTTTATTATGTTTCATGGGTGGTTCTTTGTACTTCAGAGATGGAATTTTGGGATTTCATTGTGAACCAAGAATCATAGCCATAATCATAACCACTAAGCTGCATCCCCTTTATGTGGGCCATGTCTATGATCATATTAATTTTTTGTCACATTTCCAATGACCTTTATGTAGGTTTTCTAGACCTTCTTTCTTATACGGTTCAATTCTGTATCCATCTTTTCGAGTTACTTGTTTGATGCAGTTAGTTATTTGGTGCTTTGTAAAGTGTATGATTTCCAATAAGGGAAGCAAATGATGAACAACAATCCAATGAGGGTTACAAAGTAAAGTGCGGAAATCTCATCAAGGTAAAGGGTTTGAGAGGTCTTATACTGAAAAAAAATGGGGCATGAGCAGGTTTACTGAGTCCCCACCCTTGAGATAGTTAACATTTGAATGACACATTGTTTTTAAGTCATTCCACAGTGCCCAATCAAATTTATCAACAAATGCACTCGTGAGGGACATTGAGAGAAATACTGGGAGGAGAATTTCGACTTCAAGGAGGGTTATCCTTACACTTAAATCAAAATGCATAAAAATTGGAAGTGATGGTAAATTTATATACTTGAAAATGCTATTTGTTAGAACAACGTGGAGTTCGCTTATAATGTTTTATTGGTTTCAATGAAACATCTTAAAAATAAAATATCTGAGAAATAAAAATACATATAGATCCAGTGAATTCAGAAAACAGCAGAAACTAAAATTAGTATCATTTAAAAAGTGGATAGGTATCATTTTATATCATAAACATACCATTTATTAAAAGGTTTTATGCAATATATATTCTAGCAAAATAACATCAGCATGTACATATAGTCATAAGCATTCAAGTCAAAATTTAAGCAGTACTTGATTTTTCTAGTTATAAATAGAGATAAAGAATATTATCTTGGTTTTTTTTGGTGTTCATAAAATATGGGGATTTGGAAGATCTTGCTTTTTTACATGTTGAAGTGTCAAGAAACTACTATTTCCATGGTAATAGTTTTTGAAATTCAGAATTTTGAATGTTTATAAATGCTTTCATCTGTTTGGGATTTCATGAAATGTAAAGTGGATCTTGCTTAACCGTTGTGAGTTTTAGTGTTTTATCATCAAACTTTGCCTTTCCCAGATCTTCTTAAATTGAAGACAATATGGTTCTGAATCATCTTGAAGCTGACAGAATTCTAGTTTGAAATTTAGAGAAAAATTGAAATTTAGAGAAAAGTGCTTTTCTTTAAAAGCTATATTTGTCAGTGTCACCTCAAAAAGACAAACAAATGATAAAACACCATTCAGTCAATTTTGACTGGAGTGGGCTGAAACCACCATAACTAGACTGAAACTGTTCAGATTCAGATTTCTATTGAAATTCTGATAGAAACCAATGCATTTTGATTGGGATGCTTTTGTTTGGTCGAAAATTATAATCGTGCTTCATGAGTGCACTTTAATGGACAACTTTCTTGCTTGTACTTTGTGTGCAGATTTACCAAATACCTTGTTGAATATTGTTATGTAATACTTTGGTGGTTTCTTCTCTCAAGCCTATTTTCTCAAGTTTATTTTAATAATGAGATTATTTATCTGCCTTTGTACAACAATATGTTTTTTTTTTCCTATTAACATATCATCATTATTTATCAGGTTTTGCCTTTAGTACCACTAGAAATTTAGCATAAAAATCTTGTGAGGCAAGGAGGATTAATGATGGAGAGAAGTGAAACCTTTGATTTAATTCTAGATATCTGATAGCACAGCCCTGTAAGTGATTGTATTTCTTTAGTTCTTATTTCATTGATATTTGACTCATTTTCTTATTGCGAAGGTTCTAGGTCGTGTTTGTGTTCACCTTCTATGTTTCCATGAGATCTTCAGTTTTTTTCCAATGTGAATGTGTTTTCATAAGTCTCTTTGAATAATTTGGTGACATTTATAAGCTTGAGGTCAATGCTTGCTGAAGACATGCTGTCCTTGATGTAAACTTGTGGTCAACTTCTTGGTTTACACTTTGGCATGTAATTACTTTTCATGACTTCCTATATTCTGGCTAATTGAATGAATTGATGCCTTAAACCTTAAATGATCTTTTCTGTGATCGATAAGAGATCTCTGCAAATTCCAAACAGATAATTGAACAATCTTGATTGTGATCCTCAATTCTTTATAGTTTCTAATTTTCTATACTCTCTAGGTCCACCTTAAAGGAATGGCCTAGTTGACATATCATCTAAAAAAGATTCTGTGGTTGGTAAAACAATCATCTGCATACTGAACTAGTGATGACAGATCGCAATATAACATAATATGCTCTACTCAGTTAGTTATTTTAAGTAGATTTTTATTTAATCAAGGAATGGAAACCAACCAAGTTAACTTTCCAGAGGTTAAGTGAAGGCAGCTGGAGAGCAGGATGCTTTCTTTATTAATGATTAACTAAGATAATTTCAGTTATTAATAGATTTTCACTTAGAACTGTTTGGTATTCATAAATATAATGCTTATATGCAGCTTTCCATGTAAAATAAATTGGAATATGGAAAATAAATCATAAAATGGTATCCAGAGTCAACCTTTCCTGAAATGCATATGTTCATGCTTTCCTTGCCCACTCTCTCCTTCACTAGCTACATTCAATTGGCTGCCAAGATTACACAACTGTGGATTTGTACCCAGAAACTATAAGCTGCCCTTTTACTGTAGCTATCACGCACTCAAATGCAAGACATATGTTTTTTCCGCTGTTGTATTTTACTGTATTTTCTGCTTCCATCTGTCTTTTCTTTAAGGTGCCGAAGGATGATAGAGAATAAGGATTAACTTTTATCGTGTTTATAGCTTGATTATATCTGAATTTTGTAAGCTTAATAGTGTTTCTTTGTAAGATTGAGTTCTAGACATTTGCTAGTGCAACAGTCTTGCGCTTTGAGTGTGGGCCTTGGCGCAACAACAAGGTTGCTTCATTGTGAGTTGGGTGTCATGAGTTGGAAACAGCCTTTCTCTAGCAGGGGTGAGGCTGCATACATCTAACCCTCCTTAGATCCTACTGTGGTGGGAGCCTTGTGCACTTTGTACAGTTTATAATTAGATGTTTATCTGTTAAAAAGGAAGTTATATTTCATACAAAGGAAGCTTAAGATAAACTAATAAAAGCCTCCCCCTAGTATTATTCTTCCCTTAAGGACTCGTGTTGTTCACATGCTAAGAGTTTGCTGAAGGAGAGATTCTATTGCAGAATCACCCTAGAAATTATTGTGATGTTGAGTTCTACGTGCAGTGGAGTTAAATTTCTTTAAGAATAGGAACCCCTTTTTCTTTTATATTCTGTCTTTTTTCGGTACTAGACTAGAAATTTACACCTGATATTGGACATAATATTCCTGTTTTTTCATCAAAAAAAAAATATTATTCCTATTTATATGAAGTTTTAATAATTGTCGACTATGAACTGCTCCATGATTGAAGTTGGAACTTGATGCTAGACTTTCAGTGCTGAAATTACTAATCATAAAGGACTACCAAGGATATATGAGATCTGATTGCCCTATTATCAGTTCTTCATCAGGACCCTTCTACATATCACTCTTACATGTTTTATCACATTGAAGCAACATTTCATTTGAGCATACAGCCTATAACTCAAATGCTTCTTTGCTTTCCCTCAGTGCCCTTTTCTCTCGTCTTTTGCATTATTACAACATGGTCTTCTTTACTGATTATTTTGCATGCTTGCAGATACACAATGCTGTTCTGCAAGACCCAGATTCTATCACTAAATCATAGGAACTAATTACATCTGAATATCATAACTTGAGTCAACTTGAAGCTAGATCAAATCCTGAAGGAAGTCCAAATATTCAGAACTTGATGAGTAAATCATTTTAACAACTATACAGAAATTCTTTTGAGTGTTGTACTTCAGCATGGCTCTTTCTAATATGATTACTTCCTCATAAATAAATGTATTTCTCTATATGACTTGCATTCTACCCTCTACATGTAGACTCTTTCCAACTCTAGGGGAATCCATGGATTTATGAAGCGCATGTCACTAAGCTGCCAGCTTGGCACTGGCACAATATGTACCGTGCCATGCTGTGCCAGTGCTTAGCACACTTGGCATGCCAAGCACTAGGAACATTTAGTATGGTGCCAGTAAGGCCTTGACACAGTATGTAATGTATCACATTGACCAAATTTCTTCTTCACCAAATACCAAGGACCATATAGGTCATAGGGGATGTGAATCCACCTGCCCAATAGTTTTTCCTTTTTGTGTCTGTATTTATTTATGCATGAAACAACTCATGCTGGTTGACACTTTAATTCATGTGGGAGTCTTAGACAGTTATTTTCTTGTTTCATGACTTCATAGTTATTGAGATAGATGTGATTACCTGCCAAAAAGCCTGGAAAATTAAAACATTATCCATATATGTTTTGGCATATTGATTGCCTAGTTGTTGGAATAAAAGGTTTTTGAGATCATGATCCTTGAAAAGTAAGTGACATTAGCACAGAAATTGTGTACATACAACATGAGTCAAAGGCAAATTATAAGAAGTCTAGCTTCTCCCACCTTCTCTTCTTTGCCCCTAGCCATCCCTAAATCCTATACAATCCCAACAATCTCTATCTTTTACTATGATATGTTTGATAGATCTCTTTGATAATCTAAACTGTACCAACTTAAAAGAAGGATATGAAGGATCTTACTCATAAGATGAATTTATGTAAATTTATGTGGTTGCAAAATTTTGCTGGGTGACTCTGGTTGAATGGAATATTTGGTCTTCTTGTTGTTATAACATAGTAATCCAAGATTTATAGTTTATCTTTCAAGTTCGGTTGTTATGCATTATTTTTTGGCTTTTCTTGTACATGGCTGTTCGTAGTGTGCTTTCTTGAATAGAAGCAACAGATCATTTTGCTATTGGAAGGATTTTTTTGACATCTCAAGAACCAATCTGATCCAACCTGATTTTGGTTGGATGGGTTCAGCTTGGTTCCAACAAGGATTGTTCAGTTCCGCTTCCAAAACTGAGAACTGATTGGGATGGGTCTGATACTTAGTTGGCCCCTAACTGGAACTAATCCGACATCTAGAATCATTCTGATCGAGGTCTTATCATTCAGAATCTTCTACTTGGCGCATGGAATCTACTTTGAATTCTCTCCAAAAATTTGTCTTTCCCACCTAGTTGCAAGGTTCTTGCTTGTTCTAAGGACCCTTGACCTCGATATATCTGCTTCTTTGCAGCCACAGACAAATCCTCCAGTTCCCTAATTAAGCAGCCATCTCATGCAACCTTTCCCTATTCAAGCAGTTAAGATCTAGATGTAAAATTCCGAACTTTTTTTTTTAAAAATCAAAGCTGACCAAAATCTAAAAGAATAAGTGAAACACATTTCCTTTTTCCCCCGTCAAATTGGTCAAGGAAAAATTGCGAACTAATTTGTAGATATATCTTTGTATATGGTAAATTTGAATCTCTGGCTTGGGTATCTTGAATTGGGCTTTCTGGCAGATAAGAAGCAAAATTGTCATCGCCCTTCCTGTTAGTACTAACCTTTATTTCTTTATTGCAAGAAAAAGAGGTTATCATCTTTGTGACCTTTTCAAGTGTTTAATAAAAATTTTTTGTGTTTGCATTTAGGGAAAGGGAAAGGTAAGCTGAAAATGCTGGAGATATTTATATAGGCCTCCACTGTTAGCCCCAAAAACTATCAACTGTAGGTTTGTGACCTGTTGTAAGTTTGCAGGCCGGTGGTTTCCTCTCAATGCTGCAGCTTATATGTTTGTGTACGTATGGAATTGATTAATATTTTGTTAATGATTTCCACAGCTCTTCTACGAAAGATGGCACAAGTGATGGTTTATGATGGATACCCACATTTAACAGATATTTTCATTTTTCTCTGGAAAAATTGCGAAATCTGCATGATTTAGATTAATGTTGAACATTTGATCGCATGAAAATGCGGTGAAGATATGTTGGGTGTTTCAGGAACTTGGTTCGACTTTTCTAGTATGGTGGTATTAAGTACACGTAGAGATTCAGTTTAGAATCTGTAGCTTATTGGTTTATTTGGCTATCAGAATATCTCTCCGGATTCATGATAAGTTTCCTTGGTCTCAATAAGAAAAACGGGTCTCAATAAGAAAAGTAAACATGATAAGTTCCTAAAAGACTTGTAATCTACGCAAGGTTGACTGTGATAAATATACAAATACATAATTCATTTTGTAACCACAAAATAACAAAGAAAATCATTGACTTTGTTTTCTGAATTGCTATTATTTTAATGAGTCAAGGATTCAAGGTATGGAGAGCTAAAGAGGCTGTATCTATCTGAGTTGTTGCATTCCCTTCTTTGTTGTCAGATTTAAGCATATAGCTGACTTTGACATTCCAATGTTGGACCACCGATAAACATTTTTCATGGGTTGGTTGCTGTTATCCAGTGCATGAACCAATTTTGATGTTAACTTATCTCGTCTGGAGAGGATATATGCCCCGTCATTAGCTGTCTTTAAGTTGATGAGCCGAAAGGCAGTGAGTTAAATAGACATGGTTTCTGAATTGCTTGCTGGCAGCAACAAAATGGTATATAAAGCATGGATCCGTTGACAAGCATTTAAGCCAAAAGATCCTGTGCACGTTTCTACATGTTCGCCGCATAACGAAAGAAATAACCGACCAAGTTGCAATAAAAGCCTGGTCGGCACCGGCAGATGGCAGCTTCCTTCAACTATCTTAAAGCGGAAAAGCATGATCCGGTGTAGACCATGTGGAGGTTTTTCAGTTTCCTTTCTTCTGAATTCTCTCCTAACACCAATCTTTCTTTGTGTGCAAGGCAGGAAAGGTTTCATCCGGAACAGTCAAGTTGCGCCCAACGTTTCACACCCGAAGCCACTGGAAGCTTTCAAGCAAGCGGAGGCTGCTTCCTTGAAGTCTCTCTTTTTAGATGTAAAAGCGCTACCTCTGGCGGTCTTAACATGAGGATCCAACTCAGAGTACGCCTTCTAGATTATTAAAGAAATAGTTCGGAGAAGGGGATTGTTGTACGTCATCGCCCTTCGACTTGGAGGCAAAGGAAACTATTTATTCTAGAAGCCCAGCAGGAGGAACAAACAGCCCCCTATCGATCGATTGGAGACACGCAAACAAGGAGGAGAAATTCCGAGGAAGGGATGACGACGAAGCAACACAGCGGCGAGAGAAGTCTTCCCAAGAGGATCATCCTGGTGAGGCATGGGGAGAGCCACGGGAACTTGGACATGGCGGCCTACACGACCACCCCGGATTATAGGATCCCCCTCACCAGGCTGGGCGTCGAGCAGGCCCGGCAGCGGGGTGGCGGATCCGGCATGTGGTGTCGGACGGCGGGCAGGCGGCGAACTGGAAGGTATACTTCTACGTGTCACCCTATGAACGGACACGGTTGACGCTGAGGGAGATTGGCAGGGCGTTCTCGAAGAAGAGGATCATTGGGGTGAGGGAGGAGTGCAGGGTCAGGGAGCAGGACTTCGGGAATTTCCAGGTGGAGGACAGGATGAAGGTGATCAAGGAGACCAGGGAGAGGTTCGGCCGCTTCTTCTTCCGTTCCCGAGGCGAGTCTGCTGCCGATGTCTACGACCGTGTCGCCAGTAACTCCCTCCCTCCATCCCTCTCTCTATCTCTCTCTCTTGCCATGTTTGATGTTTTAGAAGCTTTCTGGGTCAGGGGGGGATGTGTCTGACTGTTTCAAAACAAGAGACAAAAAAAGAAGGAAAGAAAAAAAAAGGATGTTGACCACTTACTTTGACCTAGGGATGGAGAGTGATATCCTCCTGATGAGGACGAAGCGAACGGCATCGGTGATCTTGCAGCTAAAGGCAGTGGAGGGTGGGGGAGGATGGGTTGGAGAGTGAGAAGTGGGCATTCATGGATTAGAAGGGGTAGCTGGTTTTGACGAAGCGGTCAGTGAGGAGAGTGGAGGTGGTGAAGGAGGGGCGGCAGTGGCGAAGGATGGTCGGCTGCTGCTGAGGTTGCATTGGAGTCTTAGCTACTGCCGAGGGCCGCCCTCTTGGGGAGGTCGGTGCTGGAGGCCTTGGATAACTCCCAACGTCCTTCCTCCTTTGAGCGTCACATGCGGAGCTGCTCTCCTTATATCGGGAGGTAGATGGTGACTGAGGATGTAGACAATGCTTGTGGAGGGTGTCATTCCCTGTAGAGAGAAAATTGAGTGCTTGGCGGAGAGGAGCGGCGCTTGGGAGGCAGGGGATGCTCAAGAGAGTGTCAAAGGGTGGAGAGCTCGACGGAACGGAGTGACACTTAGGAAAGAGGGTATCTAGGAGAAATTATTGGTTAGATGATGTACTGGTTGTTATTGGATGGTACAAAGTAACGGGTAGAACTATTCAAACCAATAATTCTTGGTTATCTAAGGTTCCATCTCATGAGATGGGTTGGAGCTCTCTCTTCCCTTCTTTTTTCCCTATGCTGAGATGGCTTGATAGATATATGTGGTGGAAAGAATTGGCTTGGTGTAACGCCAAGTTGGTATAACAGACTTAGGATATAGTTTCTCCTGGGAGAGGCGGCTCTTTGTTTAAAAATGATAAAAAAAAAGATGTTGACCACTGCCTATAGGACCAAATTATTTTGACTCTTTTAGCAGGTTAGGTTCAATTCCAACAGGTGTTGACCCTTGATCCAGTCCGATTAGTTGGTATTCCAATTCTGTGAGCGCTACGTTAAATCTGTCTGGGGACTTGAGTTTGATCCCAGGGAGACATTCTTAATATGTATGACATAAGCGGGATTGGTGTAATCCATAATAGTTGTTGCCGAATGCCATGGATGGTCTAGTATTCAGTTCCAAGTAAATACTAGTGGGCCTAAGAAAACCCCAGAATATTTTCCATAGTTTATAGAATAGTCAAAATTTAGAAAACCTATATTTCATATTTGATTATGATTTCTAATATTTCTACTGCAATAGCTGCGGCAGTAGTAGGAAGCCGAGGAGCCATTGCTCTGTTCCGATTTCCTCTTCCTTCTTTTCCCGTAGCTGCTCGTCAGATTGCTATTAAATAATATTATTTAAATCGAAAAAGTGATAATGTCAATTTAAGGTCATTATGACTGTCAAATAATGTTATTGCTATGGTCAAAACACATTATACAATGGCCCTTACTTCAACAAAACTGATAAGGGTAAAATGTAAGTATGCTTGTCATTGTGTTTATGTAGGCCATTATTTTACCACTGATTTGTTTAAAGTTACTCTTACTTGGGACCAAATGATAATTGTAATTAGGTGAGTGGGAATTTAGTTCTTCTGACTGTTTTGTCATATTCCTTTTGATACTCCAAATGCATCCAAATCTTTTAGATCATGCTAATTTAGCTGCTTCCATCTAATACAATAGAGCTAAGGTGTCTGTGGATTTGGTTGCAGACTTCATGGAGTCGTTGTGGAGGGACATAGACATGAAGAGATTTGGTCAGGTTGACCACTCGGACACCAACCTCATCATCATATCACATGGCCTTGCTTCAAGGGTGTTCCTCATGAAATGGTTCAAGTGGTCCATCGATCAATTTGAGAGGCTAAACAATCTTGGCAATTGTGAGTTTCGAGTGATGCAGTTAGGCCCTGGGGGAGAGTACAGCCTTGCAATCCATCATACGAGGGAGGAGCTTGAGCAATGGGGCCTCTCATCGGAGATGATCGCCGATCAGCAATGGCGGGCCACTGCCAATCGGGGCAGCTGGAATGAGGACTGCCCTTGGTATCTTAATTCCTTCTTTGATAATCTGAAGGATTCTTCGGATGAAGAGGATGGAAATGATGTTGCTTGAATTGTATTTTGATTTTCATATGTGATTCTTAGGATACTATTATTTATTGCAGTTATTATCTTTTTCAATTTCTGAATACTTTTGGCAGAACAAGAATTTTGCATTGGAATGTGAGAGGATTTTGACTACCACGATGAAGGCACTAAGCGTGGATTTTGCAAAGGTTTGTCTCAAGCCGCTGTGTGAAAAACGTCATTGTGTTAAATTGATCAATATTCTATGTTGAAAATGCTATGCTGCACCACTATAATCAGCATGGTAATGCCATGGTTCCCCCATAAATGTACAAGCCATCCAAAATCTCACCAATTCCGTCCTACCACATTGGATGGCAAGGAGTATAGTGTTGCTGCATAACATTAATATTTATTATGTTCATGTATCGAAAAAATTCTACTTCGTCAAAGTTTCTATAAGTTCTATCTTCTAATAAGAATCTTGACGCACAAGTCATAGCCGATGAGTTTCTTGATTCAAAGGAAAGAAAAGAATCGAGTTCGAAATGTCAAGAAACCGTACTGATTATATTTGATCTATCGATTTTGATACTACTACATTAGAACAATCATAATTTTCTCATTCGATGTCAAAATCACTATTATGATCCCATTCCGAAAAGTTATTTTTGAGCCCTACAAGTCTGGCGCTTCACCGCTACTCTGGATTTTGGAGCCTAATTCTGTTATTTGACAGATCAACAGAAATCTAAAAAACCTTAGTCGAATTTGAAGCCTAATTTTGACTTAGTCTTTGTTCAAATTTATTTTAGATTTCTTTTATTTTGAGTTAGGACTTTTACTCTATAAATAAAATCCCTTGGCCAACGTTATAATTAGTTAATTCGAGATTAGTGAATAAAATTTCATAGAAGAGAGTTCTTTCTTTTTTACCATTTTTCTTTTGTTTCGTATATTTTTTTCTCTTTCCATCGAAACGTGGCCTAAGCTACGCCAGTTGATATCAGGGCCCTATCATTCTTAAGTAAAGATTCTTCCCTATAGTCCAGATGGCGGATGATGGTCGCAAGAAGAATCAATCTATGAATCAGACGATGGCAGCTCATGATGAAATCACATAGCGAGAGTAGAATCTGATGGTAGAGTGCGAAGATTTGAGAGGACTGGTGACAAATTTGATTGTGTGTGTTATACAATTGGAGAATCGAGATCCGAGATCTAAGGCAAAACTAGAAGATCGCAGTTCTGATGGGAGTCTTTCAGATTTTGAGAACCCCTTCCACAGGGGCATTCCCACATGCCAATGAGAAGGTCATGGTGATTTGTTCGAGCGATCCACCTACTGATTTGGTTCCATCAGAGTAAATCTATCTAAATATTCAGGTAGTCTATAAATAGAGATGTTCTTCAACTGGCTGGATCAAATTAAGTGCATCTTCGAGTTCAAGAAGGTACCTAATGACAAAAAGATAAAATTTGTTGTCTTGAAATTGACAGATCGAGCTTCTGCCTAGTGGCAATAGTTGAAAAAAATCAGGAAGTACAAAAGCAAGCCAAAAATTTAAGATCGGAAGAAGATGAAGAAAACATTGAGAGAGCAATTCCTATCCATCAACTATACGTAGTCCGTGTATCAGCACTTGCAAAACCTTCAGCAAGGGCCTAAATTCATGGATGATTACATGAAAGAATTCTATTAGTTGGTTGCACGGAACGATATGTCAGAGAGTGAGGAGCAGATGGTGATGAGGTACCTTGATGGCCTAAAGCAGTAGATCCAAGATGCCTTGAAGCTCTACTCCTTGTGGACGGTCAAAGAAGCATACCACCGTATTATAGTTACTAAGAAGCAGCTGCATCGCAGGCCTATGCCTAGATCTTATCCTTCCTCATAGAGCAGCCATGCACCGAAAATCAGGGGATATGTGAGGTAACACAACTTCTACCCTCTGATTCGTAATGTTGTTGATACAAGGTCCTTAAAGCAACCTGGCTGGATTGTCAACTCTACGGTGCTATAATTGCAGCGAGATTGGACACATGCAGAGCAAGTACAAGAAGCCTATTGGATGGTCTGAAAATAATTATTGATTAAAGAAGAAAAATCATTAGACGAGAATTAAGAATCTACCTATGATGAAGGGGCGATGAGGGGGATGATTCTCTACTGTTTGGGAATAAAGGAGAGGCTCTAGTTGTTCGAAAAAGTTTGCTTGCACCAAAAAGGAGGAGAAGAAGATTGAAGGTGGACCAACATCTTCCATACATGCTGCACCATCAAAAAAAGATCTTGAAGATCATCATTAATGGAGGTAGCTGCAAAACATCATCTCTTAAGAGGCTATTTCCAAGCTGAATCTGGCAACCAAAAAACACCCTCAACCATACAAGCTTTCATGGTTCCGAAAAGGGAGCGAGGTAGTTGTCGATAGTCACTACCTTGTATACTTTTCAATTAGGCAGAAGTACATCAATGAAGTATGATACGACGTCATTGCCATGGATGCATGCCATCTGCTTTTAGAGAGGTCGTGGCAGTACAATCGCAGCGTTACTTACGATGGTCATCAGAATACCTACACGTTCTGGAAGGACCATCAGAAGACTATTCTAGTATCGATGAAGAAGGAAGATTTCCTATACTAAAGTTAGAGACCAACCACTATAAGAATTTAAAGTATTAGCGATGACATTAGCGATGAAAACTAAGCCATCGCTAATAATAATCTTTAACCATCAAAAAAATGATCCAAAAAATTAGTCATCGCTAATACTATTAGCAATGAAAACTATTATTAGCAACAGCAAAAGCCATCGCTAATAAATTTAAAATTTAAAAAAATTTAGTTATAATTATAATTATATTAATTAATTATCGATGGCTATTAGAGATGAAAAAATTTACCGTCGCTAAAAATTTTGAAAAATTATTTAAAAATTATGAAAAAATATTTTTTGATAAAATATTAGCAACGGTGATTAATTTTTAGTGACGGAAGGTT
Organism: Elaeis oleifera; assembly: GCA_000441515.1. Classification (NCBI taxonomy): domain Eukaryota; kingdom Viridiplantae; phylum Streptophyta; class Magnoliopsida; order Arecales; family Arecaceae; genus Elaeis; species Elaeis oleifera. Next base: position 534,917 of record KE504824.1, read on the forward strand.
ATTATTGCTAATACCTTTACCAATGGTATTAGAGACGATAAGCTTTGACATCGCTAATAATTTTAAAAAAATTATTTAAAAAATATAAAAATATTTTTTGATAAAAGTATTAGCGATAGCGGTTTAATTGCAATGGAAGTGCCATCGCTAACATCTTTACCGACGGTATTAGTGATGGATAACTTTGCTGTCACTAATAGTCCCTAAAATACATCCCCCCAGCCCGTGAGAGGAAAAAAATTCTCTCCCGCACCACATCCCTCCCCTTCTCACGATCCCCCTCGCCAATGCCTCCTCCTTCCCAATGGTTCCCTTTCTCGGTGCCTCCTTGTCGACAGTTTTCCCTTCCCTATGCTCCGTCCCGTGACCCAAGCCCGCATGAGTTTTGCCCCCATCGTCGGCACCTCCTTCCCGATGGTTCCCTCCCTCCCTGGTGCCTCCTTATCGGTGGTTCCCCCTCCTTGCGCTTCGACATTCCGCATCCCTGAGCTCATGCTTCGGCCACGCCCATGGCCACCCCAACCCTACCGACCCCAACCTCGACCCCGACCTCACCACCCCAGTCCCGCGGGCCCAACCCTGCGGCCCCTGCCCCGTCACCCCCAATCTGTGGCCCCTGCCCCACCGGCCTGACCCGTGCAGCGATTCCCCCCTCCTGTACTCCAACATCCCACGGCCCCAATCCCGTGCTTCGGCCACGCCCGTGACCACCCCGACCCTGCCAGCCCCTACCCTACCGCCCCTAGCTTGTGGCTCCAACCCTGCGGCCCTACCCGCTGGCCCAACCCCGCGATCCTAACCCGTGCTGCCTTCCCGCGGCCCCGTCCCTGCACCCTCATCTCCACAGCTGCATCCATGAGCCAGCATCCCGTCATCAAGTCATCCCCTCGCACCTCAGTCCCTGCGCGGCAGCCCACCTTCTGTTGTGAGTATTAGCGACTGCTAATGCCATCATTAAAGTTAATTTATTATTTAAATTATGTTAATTAACTATAATTAGATATTAAAATAATTAATTAATTAAAGTATGGGACTTGGATCTTGGCATGCATAACGCTTGGATCGAGGAAAGGTGTCGGGCAGCATTCCAAACACGGGGTCGGGGCATGTCCTGCACGCTTGGACCTTGGGTAGGAGTGGGGGTTTGGGGAGGTGGCCGAGGGCTCGAGGAGGCTATGATGACTGCCTGTGCGAGGTTCGCCTAAAGAGTCTAGAGAGAGATCGATGGAGGTGATGTATTTTGTTCTTGTTGTTATAGTTGCAAGGCAAGTTTGGATGATCTGTTATATCATAGACAACTGCTTGCAGCCACCTCATAGTTAAAGGTGCAGAAGAACTTGCAACGACTTATTTTCAATGGCAGATCTGAGCCTTCTTCTTTTCCTCTTTCTCTTGTTTACTTTGTTGTTCTCCGATTTAAGTACCATTTTAAGTTTTATTTATTTTTTTAAAAAAATTTACTCCTAGTTTTTGGGCTGGGGGCTTGGGGAGGCGGTCGAGGACTCAAGGAGGCTATGATGACTATTTGTGCGAGATGCACCTAAAAAGTTTGAAGAGAGATCAATGGAGGTGATGCATTTCTATTCTTGTTGTTATAGTTGCAGGGCAAGCTTGGATGGTCTGTTACATTGTAGACAACTGCTTATAGCCACCTCATGGTTAAAGGTGTAGAGGAACTTACAATGCCTTATTTTTCAATGGTAGATCTGAGCCTTCTTCTTTTCCTCTTTTCCTTGTTTACTTTGTTGTTCTCTGATTTAAGTACTATTTTTAAAATTTTATTTTATTTTTTAAAAATTTTTACTCTCAGTTTTCGGATTGGGCTCGAGTAGGGATAGGGGGCTCGAGGAGGCGGCCGGAGACTCGAGGAGGCTATGATGACTACTTGTACGAGATGTGCCTAAAGAGCCTAGAGAGAAATCGATGTAGGTGATGCATTTCTATTCTTGTTGTTGTAGTTACAGGGCAAGCTTGGATGGCCTGTTACATCGCAGATAATCGCTTGCAGCTATCTCATGGTTAACGGTGCAGAAAAACTTGCAATGCCTTATTTTCAATGGCAGATCTGAGCCTTCTTCTTTTCAATTACAATAATTTCAGTTTCAATTAACTTAGTTATAGGCCATTGAATTATTGGCCAACAAATATGTCATTTTAAATCTTACATTGTTATCCATAATTGTATAATTAAATCTTGCATTGCCGTCTATATATAACTTCTTTAACATTGTCCTTGATCTGCGACAGACGTATCCCTAGACCCACCAACTGATATCGATCCTCCATCAGAGAGATTAGATATTACATAAGATTGTTAGTTAGCATCTGCAATGTATCAGCAAAAAAATAATTCTCATCTAGCAGTACATAATAATGTGTTGGTTTGCTTTTATGAATGTGATACAAAGTTAAGGTATCCCTACTCCAAGCATACAAAATACCACATTACTTTTATGAACGTGGTACAAAATTAAGATAACATGATATACAGTTAAATAAATAAGATATATAGTTATTTTATTCTGATACATAGTTAATCCAATATGATACATAGTTATTTTATTTTTAGAGATTATAGACCATATCTTCTTGAGGCCGGAGCCGTCACAGTCGAGGAGAAAGCTCTGGAGGAGTGAGCTCTTATGTAAACTCTGATACTTTAGATTTTTTTATATTATTTTATCTTTTGTTATCTAATATAATATTTTTTATGATGCCTTGATACTCTCAAATTCGGATGATGTAGGGTCACCAGTGACCCCACACTCACATAGAGCAGCATCCAGCTCTTAGAGTCAGCAGCATGGTAGAGGATCCATCTGGCTTGGGGCACCTCTGACTCGATCGGAGGATAGAGAGCTCGTCTACATTCAAAGTTGCTCATAAGTATTATATCTTCACTGAATTTGTTAAAATTTATCCATTTTAGAGACTAAAATTTATTGTTCAAAATCAATTTTATAGCACATTTAAAGAGACCTCAGTGCCTCGTGTGGTTATCGAGATCATTCAATGATTGATATCGGGGCCGATGAACGAGTTCTCCAGTTAGCCGTCGAAGTCTCGTGATGCAGCCTGGGAGATGTTCCTGGTAAGTTAAAATGTTTAGTTTTAAATTTACTGTAGGTTTGTATTTTATTTATTAATACATAGTTACTTCTATTTACAGGGTTATTATCGATTTGAGACTCCTCAAGATGAGGAGACTGGTCATCGGATCTTCGAGCAGATTGTCACACATAGGTTTCGAGATGGTCTACATAGCCTTAGACAGTCTGCCATCGAGCATTCCGGTTCCTAGTCACCATCAGACTGGAAGTCCTATAGGAATCACTAGATGCGGACGGACGTATGGAAGGCCCTTTGTGACCAATAGAGTCGCGAGGAGTACTCCAGTAGGTGGCAGAGGGTCTGACAGAATCGAACCATCCAGCAAGATCTGATCAGGCACATGGATGGCTCCGTCGGCACACATATTGCGATCGACAGATTGATAAAAATCTACACCAAAATTTTCACTAAACCGTAAAACTCTTATATGTATGCTTTAATTAATTTAATTTATTATTTACTTATTGTAGATATGGTAATTGGATCATCCACCATGCCAGTTGTGCTTGTGGGAGGCCACACATCAATCTAAGAGGGTTGGTGATTACTTAGATTCTAGGTTACAATAGATCGTGGTAAGAATTTCAAACTATATTTATTAAGTTGTTACAGGATCTGATGTGTATATTAGAACTAATATATTTCTGAACAGTGTAGACAAAATATGTGGAGTACGTCGTTAAACGGTACGGTGATGATTCATCCACTAAGCCCCTTGTTGACCTTGAGGGATGGCTTAGAGTCATCGGAGGGGTGAGTAGGAGTCGGATCATAAGATTCGGCCTCAACTTCGACCCTCCAATGGCTTGATATTCTTCGGCATCCTCACAGGCCTCGACATCCTAGACTTGGAGTGATGCGCATGTGGAGGAGGTCGTGCAGAAGCTTCTGAGCCAGCGACCTTAGAGCTTCTGGGATGCCATCTGCGATACAATCGTGAAGATTCTCTGAGACCCACAGCTTCACGACCAGCTAGACTCGTTATCCCAACCATCACATTAGGTAATTCTATTAATAAATCCTTTACTTATTTTAAGTTTCATATTTTGAAGCTTCACATATTGGGTTTGAGTCAGAAAGAAGATCTGGGGCTAAAAATTCAATCTAACTATCCAATTGATAGATTGAAGGTGTCTATAGCTCCGTATCATCGAATGAAATATGTAGGAATAATCTGTTTGAGAATCGAAAGAGTGTGTTGAAAGATATATCTCTATATTGAAAGATATGCTTTAGTATCGAAACTTATTAATAATATTTATTTTTCTTCATTTCTAGATGTTGGGATATCCGGCTCTCATTTACTAGCTACTGGAGAGGAGCAGGAGGATGAGGATCAGACCTGATTTTTTTTGTTTAATATATTATATTTTTTTGATACTACTTGTAAAATTATATAATTTATATTTTAATATAATATAATTAGTTTTTATTATGATTGTCATATTATCTTTAAATTTTAATTATAACAGATGTTAGGAATCATAATTGACTGTGATTAATTAAAATAAGTTTAAAAATATGATTATGATTTAAAAAATAAATTAACTATTATTAACGATGGCTTTAGCCATCACTAATAATTATTAGCGACAGTATTAGAGATAAAATTATCATCGTTAATTTTTTTATTTTTTAAAAATTTGATTTAAAATAAAAAATAAATAACGATGAAATTTAGCCATCACAAATGCCATCGCTAATAGTTGTTATTAGCGATGACTAAAAATCCATCGCTAATAGTGATAAATAGTGATTAAGATTGTTCCGACCACCAATTAGCGATAGAATGCCATCGCTAATAGTATTAGTGACAGCAAAATGACTATTAGTGATGGCTAATTACCATCACTAATAGTTAGATTTCTTATAGTGAGCATCAACTTTCTGATGAATTACTCTTACTTACAGGAAGCATTGCAGTCTTTGAACTCGAGGATGAGTTCTTTCCAATATGGAGAGCATGATGTAGGCATCAAAGTTAGTGAATTCTTTGATTCAAAGGGTCAGACTCGAAAGAGAAAGAATCAGATTCAAAAGGTCAAAAAACTAGACTGATTGTACTTGATCTTGTCAATTTTGATACTGCTATGCTAAAATAGCCATAACTTTCTCATTTAGTGTCAGAATCGCTATTATAACCCTATTCTAAAAGTTCTTTTCGAGCTCTATAGGCCCAACACTTCATCGTCATTCTGGATTTCAGAGCCTAATTTTATTGTTTGATAGATTAACGAAAGTTCGAAAAAATCCTAATCGGATTTGGAGTCTAATTTTGACTTAGTCTTTGTTCGAGTTAGTTTCAAATCCTTTTTTATTTTGAGTTAGGACTTTTGCTCTATAAATAAGGCCCCTTGGCCATGAATAAAATTTCAGAGAAGAGAGTTCTTCTTCTTTTGCCATTTTTCTTTATTTTGTACGTCTGCTTACTCTTTCCATCGAAACGTGGCCTAGGCTGCATCAAATCTCTTGGAGTCACTTTGTCCCATCTTGAATTTGAGTTTTGTCAGACTTTTCAACCTAAATAGAAAAAGCATTGATTACATTTGAAACATATATTTTGATTTCTAATTAAATAGAATCTTTTAGAATTATTATGTTATTAGTAGCCTATTTTGATTAAGAAATATGCCAGATAGTAGTAAAAACTGCATGTTGAATAGGAATTTAGTAGAGAGATGTATATAGAACAACTTGAGAGATATAGTGCAAGATAAGATAGGAGAATCAAAGAAATCCACACATGGACTTAATCGAGCTTCATGTCAATGGCACCTAAATTTCAATAAAATCATTACATCCTTCAAATTAAACAAAAACATTACGGATTGTTACAAATATTAGAAACTTAGTATGATAGAATTCTTATTTCTGATTGTATATCCGGATGATATATTGCTTGTTAGTAGTGATTTAGGTCTCTTGCATGAATCTAAAGGTTTTTCTTAGAATAGCTTAACATGAAAATTTAGATGATGCTTCCATCATAATAGGTCTGAGTGATTGCTTTATCCATATTAGAAGACCTATATTTCTAGAGATCTGGAAAGGTTTAAATTCTAGCAGCTCATAAGGTGAAGTTTCAATGATTAAGGATGATACATTTGGTCTATTTAGTTCCAAAGAATGAGATTTAAAGAACTACATTAAGGCCATTCCTTATGCTTTACGGTGGATCGTCTATTGCATTGCACGCTCGTATATGTACTCATATTGGGAATGCTTGTGAGATATTGGAGTAATCTACGTATGCATCTTTGGAAACCTACTAACAAATTGATGAAATATCTTTAGGATACTAAAGATTATAAGCTCATAAATTGATCCCTTGGGAATGATTGGTTATATATATGCAGAGTTTGCTAGGGGACTTGATACCACATCAAATTGAATTTTCTATTTGACTCATAGAGTAGTCATATGGAGGAGTGCTAAATAAAGACTCTTGTTGCTACTTATACCATGGGATCTAAATTTTTAGGCTGTTATAAGATAAGATTTATCACAAGCATTATAGGTAAAGAATTTTATCTTACACATTCTCATTTTCAAGTACTTTCTTTACAATAAACAAGCATCGTCTCAATATCAAAATTCAAGCAGTTTAAAGTATAATTAAAAAAATAGATTATGATTTCAAAATTTGAAAACCCTAAAACAAACCAAATAATGCCACAACAACCTTATACAGAGTTTGCAATTAAGGAAAATATTCCATGACTCTAATCTACATCTATGTAATTCTAAATACTCCATGTTACTTCCATTAATGAGATTGTTTTCGGCCAAGAATGTGCTTCTCCTTATTATTATTTACAGTTGCAACATAGATTGCCATGACATACAAATGGTAGGCTAGTTACATTACTAAGAAGTGTGAATTTATTGATAAACAGCTTCCACTTTCCCTTTTGAAGTTCCAAGAGATTGTAGGTTTTTGGAAGTACGTACAGAACCATACCAGTGAAACCAAATTGCTCTAGTTTTGGTGGGTGAGTTTCCTTCATCCCAAATTTTAAGAGAGAATTATCCCTTAGGCTTGGTCATCAAAACTAAAGGGAGGGTAGTTTCCAAAAGATCATCAACACAAATCATAAGAATCTTAATGCCATTACGTAACAGCAGAAACCAAATGAATTACTTCAATGCAAGAATACTAGCATTATTTAAGATAACATTAAAATTTAAACTGAAGTATATAAATATCAAATGTTCTTTAGATGCCATTAAATTCTCCATGTTGCTTCATCCCTCTATCTTTCTCCATTCAAGAATCACTTAAATTGAAGCTACATTTTAAGGATATTCAATTAGTATTAAGATGCCACTAGGGAAAGAGAAGAATTATGTTTTCATTCTATTAATGTAACTGATGATGAAAACTACTATGAGATACCATGATCTAGATTTAGTGGCTAATGGCAACTAAGAGAAAGGAACTTCTTTAAGACATCTGTTACCTACTGTAGTTATTACTCATTAGAGGCGACCCATTGTGAAAGAGTATAAATTTGAAACTTTGGAGCGACATTCTCAAACTAGATGAAGAAGTTAGAGAACATGTCTCCCACCTTTTCTTCCACTGCCATTAAAATCTTCATCACCATTGCCATTCTCAGTTTGCCCATGGCTTATGGTACAAAGATTTTTTTCTAATTTAGTCAGTAAAATAGGAAGAAATTGTAGAAATGTTGAAGGCCTTAAAACACATCATTCTTCCTTTCTTCTTCTTCTTTTAATTATCATTTATGAAGTAGATTGATATTCTTGCACCTTAATTATGATTTGATTCTATATATATTTATGAGCATGCATGCTAATTTATTTACTTATTTATTTTTGTTATAGCAAGAGAAGAATATTTTTGCTTGGGATTATGTTCAACCAAGTGCCACGAGGAATGCATCAATTTTGGATTTCACAAAGGAATATGTCTCAAGCCGGATGAAAGTTGTTGTTGTTCTTATGATTTCACAAATCCTCCTACATCTCACCAATTCCATCCTACCACCTTGGAAGGCAAGGGAATGTAGGCGTGTTGCATAGCATTAATGCCTACTATATTAATGTACTAAAAAATTCTGCTATATCAAAGTTTCTATAACTTTTGTCTTCTTAATAAGAATATTTGGGAATCACTTTGTCCCATCTTATTTATATTTGACAATTTCATGGAACACACTACATCGTAAGAATTGTGTACAAATGCCAATATTTCTTTCGTATGAAACTTCTACTTTACACCAAAAAAGGCTAGTGAAGTTTTAGCTTCCTCCTAAATACTAAGATACCTACCCATTGCCAATTAGAAATAGCTTATATTTATAGAATATTTATAACATCTCAAAATTTATGTTATTTCCAAAATTATCCTTGTAGTGTTTCAAAATATACCCTTATAGCGTTGAAACCAAGAAGTGCTTTAAAAATCCAGCATGCACATCTGGGCTTCCTCTTCTTTTCAATTTCATTTGTATTTCGTAATCCCTTTTCGATCAAGACTTTTCAGTAAAACCTACAATACCAATAACATGAAGATAAAACATAGATTACATATACTTGATTCTAGCCATCAATATATCTTATATTTATTAGGTCAAGGTTGACCATAATAATTGATCATTAGGTGCACCCAATGGGAGTCCTCTTCCACTTTTCAACCACTCAGCTAAGAGTTTCTTTCCCATATCTTAATGAACCCTACAAGCTATTTGAAGGCTTCTTTGCCCACCCTCAGCCCTATTGTGCTATTGGTGCTACTATTGGGAGTTGCAACCCTCTCCACAAGGCTAGTGAGATAAAGAATTTCACCTCTCCAAACTTAAAGTGATGGTGCAATGGAAAGAGGAGGTTGAGGATATATATAGAGGGATCATGGCTAATATCACTAGAAAACTAAGGGATAGATCACCTTCTTCTTTAATCCAGTTGTCGAGATTTTAAGGTAGGCTACCCTCAATTTGAAATAACGGCTTCACCTATATTTTCAAAGTAGATATCTTAGAAAAGGCTAAAGAAAAAAGATGGAAAGGGACAGGAGGCACACTCTTTGTCAACCCTCCAAAGCTTGCTTAGTTCTTGAAACCTAATTCTAACCTATTTTCAAATTAGAATAAAGGATAAATATAAAAAATAACAAAAATAAGAGAGAAAGAAGAAGAAGGGAGAGAGAAGAGAGGAAAGAGGGAGAATGGAAGGAGGTTAGTGTTGAGCGACTAGTTCTCAGTTGATTCTCTACTCTTCCCTTTGGTATCGGACCTGTACTTAGAGAGAATCTCAATAAACATGAAATATTAGGTAATGCACGTTGGATTATTCCCAGGCCCAAACCAGCACCAAATGAGCCCAGAAGTGATATGGTAGCAAATATTGTGCATTAAAATCTATCTAACAAGATGGAGGTACTGTGATAAGGCCATTCACCATTAGAAGGATATGGCGATGTAAGCTTCTAAAAATCCTCCCTTGGAAGCAACTTAGTCTGGCCCCCACTTGTGCAAATCCGACAGTGCATTATAGAGCATCTGAAATCAATTTATAGTAGCTAGTACATCACCCTAGAATCCAGTAATCATCCAAGCTAGATAGTGTTGCAAGAGGATTTGATGGCAACCTAGTTATATTTAGATCCATTCCAACAGAAAGTTAACTACCATGGACATATCTGATGACACTAGGTCCACTATTAGAATTAATTATTTTGTTTCAGAAGCTTGATGAGAATTTTTGATGCATTAACACCTTTTTTCAAATGTGAGATTTAGGGATATGTAACGTAGCCAGTAATAGAGTTCTTTATCATGATGTGCTTCCAAAAGATTAATAGATTTTGGTGAAAACTTTTTGGATAGCAAGACAAAGATTTGCTAGTTATCCTTAGCTTGTACTTATTTAATTTAAAATTTTATATACTATTTTGATATATAATTAATTTAGTTTCTTGCTTAGAGTAGTTTGGTCATCTATAGTTTGCTTTGAAACTCATGTTAGACCTCTAGCATGCATCAATAGGTCTTCTTTTGCTTAAAAGATGGTTTTTGGACTTTTAAGAAGTTGGATTAGGGTT